>JAMZAV010001100.1:0-365396 GCA_024449915.1 Sweltsa coloradensis
AAAGCTTTGTCCCCATTTTAAATTTTAAAACCCTGGCTTTTTTTTCAAATTTTTTTTTGGGTCCTTAAAAAAAATTTAATTTTTAAAACAAATTCTCTATTTCAAATTTCCATTCATTTCAAATGGCAGAAATTACGATTTACGGAATTTTTATTTAATTTTGGGGGGGTTTTTTCATTTTTAAAAAGGGGCTGTCACTTTAATCATCACACTTAATAAAATTGGGGAATTTAAACCCCTTTTTTTTTTTTTCCCAAAAAATTACAAAAGGTAAACCCCCTTTAAAAAATTTTTTAATTTTGGGCCCCAAATTTTTTTAAAATTTAAAAAGGATTTTTCCCCCCCTTTTAAAAACCAATTCAGTCAAATGGAAAATTACAGTTTTTCAAGTTTTTTTTTTAAAAAATTTGGGGGGTTTTTTTACGGGATTTTTCTCATTTTAAAAAAAAAGTACTGGGGTAACCGCCCCCTTGGAATTTTTGGGGAAAAAATTTTTGCCTTTTTTGAATTTTTGCCCCCAAAAAAACACAAGCTTACCCTTAACAAATTTGTTTTAAATTTTGGGTCCGTCTCAAATCAATTATTCTAAAAAAATTTTAAAACCCAAAAGGGAGTTCTCTCATTGTCAATACCATTCATTGTCAAATCGGACAGAAATTGACAGATTTCGGAATTTATTTAACTTTGAGGATTTTGGGTACGGATTTCGTACTCTTTTTGAACCCAATTTGGGGAAATGTCACTTTAATCATCACACTTACTATAATACAAATGGGCAGTAGTAAATCGCCTTTTTGTGCAGTTTTTATTTTTCGCCAAAAAATTACAAAGGCTAACCCCTTAAAAAATTTGTTTATCTTGGGGCCGTCTCAAAATCATATATTTCTACAAATTATTAACAAGGGAAATTCTCTCATTGTCAATTACCCAAATTTATTTCAAAATGGGACAGAAATTACGATTTACGGAAATTTATTTAACTTTTAGAGGGATATTTGGTACGATTTCTTATATTATAAACCCAAATCGAGAACTGTCACTGTCAATCACACGACTTACCCCTAGAGTACACGTGGGCAGTGTAGAATCGCCTGTTGTGCAGTTTGATTTTTCGCAAAAAAACAAAAGGCTAACCCTTAAAAATTTTTATTTTGGGTCCGTCTCAAAATCAAAATATTCTACAAAATTATAACAAGGAGTTATCTCATTGTCAAATCCATTCATTGTCAAATCGGACAAAATTTACAGATTTACGGAAGTTATTTAACTTTGAGAGGTATTTGGGTCGGTTTCTTACTCATTTATGACCAAATCGGGAAATGTCACTGTTTAAACATCACGACTAATATAAGTACACGTGGGAGTAGTAAAGCCCTGTTGGTGCAGTTGTGATTTTTCCCCCAAAAATTCACAAAGGTACCCCTTACAAATTTTTTAATTTGTCCCTTCAAATCAAAATATTCTTAAAATTATTAAAAAAATTCTCCCCATTTTAAAAAACAATTTATTCAAAATCCACAAAATTCAGATTTTGGAAAATTTTTTTAAATTTTTGGGGGGGTTTTGGGGGAGGATTTTTTCCCAATCAAAAAGGTAACCTTCAAAAATTAAAAAATTTTGTCAACATAAAATTTCCCTTTTAAGGGTTTTTCCCCCCCAAAAAAAAAAGGGAATTAAAAAATTTGTTATTTTGGGGGCTTTAAAAAATTTTTTAAAATTATTAACAAAGGATTCCTTTTTTAAAAAAATTTTTCTGCAAAGAGAAAGCTTTTGGAGTTTTTTTTGGGGGGATTTTTAGGACTTACCCCTTTTTTAAAAAAAGGGCGTCATTTAATATCACATTTTAAAGAAGTCAGGAAAACCTTTTTAATTTTTTTAAAAATTTAAACAATTAAAAATTTGTTAAATTTTTTTTTCGTTTTAAAACAATTTTCCCCAAAAAAATAAACAAGGGGGGTTTTTTTAAATCCCTTTTTTTCGGGAATTGAAATTTTTTGGAATTTTTTAAAAAATTAATTTTGGGTCCCAATTTTTAAATTTTATTATAACAAAGGGAACTTCATTGTCAAAAACCAATTTAAAAACCCAAACGGAAGATGAGAATTTTTGTTTTTATTGGGTTTTTCCCCAAAAATTCTAAACTCCCCCTTTTCAAATTTGTTAATTTTATTTCCTCTAAAAAAAATTTTTTTAAAAAAAACGGGTTTTATTTTTCAAAAAAATTTACCAAACAAGTTTAAATTTAATTTTTTTAATTGGGGGTTTTTAATTTTTAAAATTAGAACAATAAAACCTTTGTCAAAAAAATAAAATAAGGGAAATGAACGCCCCTTTGGGGGAGGAATTTTTTCCCCAAAAAATTCAAAAAGGCTAACCCCTTAACAAATTTGTTAATTTTGGTCCGTCTCAAATTCAATATATTCTACAAAATTATTTAACAAGGAGTTCTCTCAGTGTCAAACTACCAATTCATTCGTCAAATCGGACAGAAATTTGACGATTTACGGAATTATTTAGGGTAGATTTGGGTACCGATTTCTTGACTATCGTTTATAAAACCAATCGGGAACTTGTCCACTGTCAATCATCACGACTTACAATAGAGTACACGTAGGCATTAGTACATCGCACTGTTTTTTTGCAGTTGAATTTTCGCAAAAAATTCCACAAGGCTAACCCCTTAAAAAAAAATTTAATTTTGGGTCCGTCTCAAAAATCAATATATTCCAAAATTATTAACAAGGGAGTTCTCTCATTGTCAAATAACCAATTTATTGTCCAAATCGGACAGAAATTTGACAGATTTACGGAAGTTTATTTTACTTTGAGAGGGATATTCGGTAACGATTTCTTACTCCTTTATGACCAAATCAGGACCTGTCACTGGTCATCAATCATCATACAACTAACTATACAGTAGTCGTGGGCGGATAGAATCGCCCTGTTGTGCTGTTGAAGTTTTTGCCAAAAAAATCACAAAGGCTAAACCCGTTACACATTTGTTAATTTTTAGTCCGTCCTCAAAAATCTCGGAAAAGTATTCTTAAAAAATTTAAATATATAAATTATTCACAAAGGAGTTTCCACTTTTGTTAAAATAACCAATTCCCTGTCAATCGACAGAAATTACAGATTTATGGAAGGTTATTTAACTTGAGGCGGGATCTTTGGGTTACGGGATTTCTTACTCATTTATGAACCAAAACGGGAACTGTCACTGCACTCATCACGACTTACTAGAGAGTACACTGGGCAGTATAGAATCCCCCTGTTTTGCTGTTAATTTTTCGGCCAAAAAATTAACAAAGGCCAACCCTTAACAACTTGTTAATTCTTGGGTTCGTCCTCAAAATCAATATATTTACAAATTATTACATGGAGTTTCTCTCATTGTCACATACCAATTCCATTGTTCAAAAAAATTCGGGGAACCAGAAAAAAAAAAAAAAAAAAAATTTTGACAGATTTACGGAGTTTTTTTAACTTTGAGAGGGAATATTTGGGTACGGATTTTCTTACTCATTTATGAAACCACATCGTGAACTGATGTCACTGTCAATCATCACAACTACTATACAGTGAGACTAGGCGTAGTAGCAATCGCCCTGTTTTGCAGTTGGATTTTTCCCCAAAAAAATTCACAAGGCTAACCCCTTTAACGAAATTTGGTTAATTTTTTTTTTTCCGTCTCAAAATCAATATA
The DNA here is from genome assembly GCA_024449915.1 of Sweltsa coloradensis. Taxonomy (NCBI): domain Eukaryota; kingdom Metazoa; phylum Arthropoda; class Insecta; order Plecoptera; family Chloroperlidae; genus Sweltsa; species Sweltsa coloradensis. The sequence continues at coordinate 3,704 of JAMZAV010001100.1, forward strand.
TTTCTTAAAAATTATACAAAGGAGTTTCTCCCATTGTCAAATAACCAATTCACTGTCAAATTGGATAGACAATTTTGACAGATTTACGGAAGTTTATTTAACTTTGATAGGGATATTTGGAACGGATTTCTTACTCATTTATTAACAAATCGAGAACTGTCACTGTCAATCATCACGACTTACCTATTGAGTACAATTGGGGCAGTAGTAGAATCGCCCGGTTGTGCAGTTTTGAATTTTCGGCAAAAAATTCACAAAGCCTAACCCCTTAACAATTTGTTAATTTTGGGTCCGTCTCAAAATCATATATTCTACAAAATAAATTAACAAGGGAGTTCTCACATTGTCAAATAACAATTCTGTCATATCGCACAGAAACTTGACAGTTTACCGGAAGTTTATTTGACCTTTGAGAGAGGGATATTTGGTACGGATTTCTTACTCATTATGAACCAAATCGAACCTGTCACTGTCAATCATTACGACCTAGAATATACAGTTACCACGGTGGGCAGAAGTAGAAGTTCCCTGTTGCGTGCAGTTTAATTTTCCGCAAAAAAATTCACAAAGGCTTATACCTCTTAAACAAATTTGTTAATTTTCGGTCCGTCTCAAAATCATATATTCTACAAAATTATAAACAAGGAGTTCTCTCATTGTCAAATAACCAATTCCATTGTCAAATCGGAACAGAATTGACGGATTTACGAAGTTTATTTACCTTGAGAGGGATATTTGGGTATCGAATGGGTTCTTACTTACTTATAAACCAAACCGGGAACTGTCACTGTCATCATCACGATTACTATCGAGTACACGTGGGCTAGTAGTAAGAATCGCCCTGTTGTGGCAGTTGAATTTTTTCGCCAAATTTCACAAGGCTAACCCCTTAACAAATTTGTTAATTTTGGTCCGTCTCAATCGATATATTTCTTAAAAAATTAAATTTACAAAGGATTCTCCTATTGTCAAATAACCAATTTCACGGTCAAATCGGACAGAAATTGACAGAATTTACGGAAGTTTATTTAACTTTGAGCGTGAATCTTTGGGTACGGATTGCTTACTCATTTTATGCCCAAACCGGGAAATGTCCACTGTCAATCAATCACGACTACTATATAGTAACGTGGGCAGTTAGTGGGAATCCGCCCTGTTGGTGCAGTTTAATTTTTCGCCAAAAACCTTCACTAAGCTAACCCCTTAACCCAAACATTTGTTATTTTGGTCCGTCCTCAACATCAATTATTCTACAAAATTATTAAAAAGGGAGTTCTCCTTTGTCAACAATAACCAATTCACTGTCAAATCGGGAACTAGAAATTGACGATTTACGGAAGTTTATTTAGCTTTGAGCGGGAATCTTTCTTTGGGTACGGATTTCTTACTCAGTTATGACCCAACCGGGAAATGTCACTGTCATCATCACCGACTAACTATAGTGTACACGTGCAGTAGTGGACGCCTGTTTTGGCAGTTGAATTTTTCGCCAAAAAATTCATTAAGGCTACCCCTATAACAAATTTGTTAATTTTGGGTCCGTCTCAAAATCATATATTCTTTAAAATTTATTTACATGAGTTCTCCCCATTGTCAAATACCCAATTTACTGTCAATCGACAGTAAATTGCAGATTTACGGAAGTTTTTTAACTTTGAGCGGGGTCTTTGGGTTACGGATTCTACTCATTTATGAACCAAAATCGGGACTGTCACTGTCAATCATCACGACTTACTATATAGTAACACACGTGGGCAGTAGTGGAATCGCCCTGTTGTGTCAGTTTTGATTTTTTCGCCAAAAAATTCACTAAGGCTAACCCCTTACAATTTGTAAATTTTGGGTCCGCCCTCAAAATCAATATATTCTAACAAAATTATTAACAAGGGAGTTCTCTCATTGTCCAAAAACCAATTCATTGTCAAATCGGACAGATTGACAGATTTACGAAGTTTATTTAACTTTGAGAGGGATCTTTGGGTACGCGGATTTCTTACTCATTTATGAACCCAATCGGGAACTGTCACTGTTAATCATCACTGACTTACTATAAGTACACGTGGGCAGTAGTAGAAATCGCCCTGTTGTGGGCAGCCTTGTATTTTTTCAGCCAAAAAATTCACAAAGGCTAACCCTAACAAGTTTGTAATTTTGGTTCCCGTCTCAAATCAGGGGGGGGGGGGGGGAATATTCCTTTAAAATTATTTACAAAGGGGGGGGGGAGGGAGGAAGTTCTCCTATTGTTAAATACCCAATTCACTGTCAAATCGTACAGAAATTGACAGATTTACGGAAGTTTTATTTACTTTGAGGAGGGATCTTTGGGTACGGATTTCTTACTCAGTTTGAACAAATCGTGAACTGTCAGTGTCACTTCATCAAAACTAATATACAGTAAGACATAGGCAGTAGAAGAATCGCCCTGTTGTGCAGTAGGATTTTTCCCCAAAAAATTCACAAAGGCTAACCCCTTAACAAATTTGTTTATTTTGGGTCCGTCTCAAAATCAATATATTTTACAAAATTATTAACAAGGGAGTTCCCCATTGTCAAATAACCAATTCATTGTCAAATCGGACAGAAATTGACAGATTTACGGAGTTTATTTTAACTTTGAGAGGGTCTGTTGGGTACGGATTTCTGACTCATTTATGAACAAAATCGGGACTGTCATTCAAATTCAAACTAACTATAAGTCGAACGTGGGCGTAGTATAATCGCCCTGTTTTGTGCCAATTGAATTTTTCGCCAAATTTCACAAAGGCACCCCTTAACAAATTTGTTAGATTTTAGGTCCGTCTCAAACTCAATATATTATTCAATTATTAACAAAGAGTACTCCCATTGTCAATAACCAATTTCACTGTCTAAATCGGACAGAAATTGACAGATTTACGGAAGTTTATTTAACGTTTGAGCGGGATCTTTGGGTACGGATTTCCTTACTCATTTAATGACCCAAACCGGAAATGTCACTGTCAATCATCACGACCTAACTATAAGTAGACGTGGGCAAGTATTTGGATCGCCCTGTTTGCTTGAATTTTTCGCCAAAAAATTCACTAAGGCTAACCCCCTTAACAAATTTTGTTATATTTTGGGTCCGTCCTCAAATCAATTTATTCTACAAAATTATTAAAAATTGAGTTTCTCCTATTGGTCAAATAACCAATTTCACTGTTCAAATCGGACAGAATTGACTGATTTAACGGAAGTTTATTTATTACTTTGAGCGGGATCTTCTTTGGGTACGGATTTCTTACTCATTTATGACCCCAAACCGGGAAATGTCACTGTCAATCATCTACGACGAACGATAGTGTAGGACGTGGGCAGTATGGAATCGCCCTGTGTGCAGTTGAATTTTTCGCCAAAAAATTCATTAAGGCTAACCCCTTAACAAATTTGTTTAATTTTGGGTCGGCTCAAAATCAAATATATTCTTTAAAAATTTATTAACAATAGAGTTCTCCCATTGTCAAATAACCAATTTTCTGTCAAATCGGACAGAATTACCGATTTAACGAAGTTTATTTAACTTTGAGCGAGGTCTTTTGGGTACGGATGTTCTTACTCATAATTTATGAACCAAATCGGGAACGGTCACTGTCCATCATCACGACTTACTATCGAGTAACACGTGGCCGAGTGGAATCGCCTGTTGCAGATTGACTTTTTCGTGGCCAGAAAAATTCACTAAGGCTAACCCCCGGTAACAAATTTGTAAATTTTGGGTCCGCCTCAAAATCAATATATTTCTCACAAAATTATTAAAAGGGAGTTCTCTCATTGTCAATAACCAATTTCATTGTCAAATCGTACAGAAATTGACAGATTTTACGGAAGTTTTTTAACTTTGAGAGTGAGCTTTGGGTACGGATTTCTTACTCATTTATGAACCAAATCGGGACTTCACTGTTAATCATCACGACTTACATAGAGTACACGTGGGCAGTAGTAGAATCGCCCTGTTGTGCAGATTGTATTTTTCGCAAAAAATTCACAAAGGCTAACCCCTTAACAATTTGTTAATTTTGGGTCCGTCTCAAAATCGAAATATTCTTTAAAATTATTTTACCCAGGAGGTTCTCCTATTGTTTATAACCAATTCACTGTCAAATCGACAGAAAAATTGACAGATTTACGGAAGTTTCTTTAACTTTGGAGGGCTCTTGGGTACGCATTTCTTACTCATTTATGAACAAATCGTGAACTGTCAGTGTCAATCCATCACAACTACTATACAGTAACATAGGCAGTAGAAAATCGCCCTGTTGTGCCAGTAGGATTTTTCCCCAAAAAATTCATATCACAAAGCTAACCCCTTAACAAATTGTTTATTTTGGGCTCCGTCTTAAAATCATATATTTTTACAAAATTATTAACCAAGGGAAGTTTTCCATTGGTTTTCCAAATAACCAATCATTGTCAATCGGACAGAAATGAACAGATTTACGGAAGTTTATTGTAACTTTGAGAGGGATCTTTTTGGGTACGGATTTCTTGACTCATTTATGAACCAAACCGGGAAACTGTCCTGTTTAATCATCACAGCTAACTATAGAGTACACGTGGGCAGTATAAATGCCCTGTTTTTCAATTGAATTTTTCGCCCATTTTCACAAAGGCTAACCCTTAACAAATTTGTTAATTTTGGGTCCGTCTCAAAATCAATATATTCTACAAAGTTATAAACAAGGGAGTTCTCTCATTGTTAAATAACCAATTCATTGTCAAATCGGACAGAAATTGACAGATTTACGGAAGTTTATTTAACTTTGAGAGGGATCTTTGGGTACAGATTTCTTACAGTCCGTTTATAACAAATCGGGAACTGTCCACCTGTCAATCATCACGACTTACGAATAGAGTACACGTGGGGGGGCAGTAGTAATAATTCGCCCTGTTGTGCAGTTGAATTTTTCGCAAAAATTCACAAAGGCTAACCACCTTAAAAAAAAAATTAATTTTGGGTCACGTCTCCAAAATCTATATTCTAACAAAATTATTAACAATGGAGTTCTCGTCATTGTCACTAACCAATTTCTTGTCAAATCGACAGAAATTGACAGATTTACTAAGTTTATTTTAACTTTGGTGTCAGGGTGAGGTATGATGAAGTGGTCGGATTTCTTACTCGTTTTATGAACCAAATCAGGACTGTCACTGTCAATCGCTGGCGGTCACAGTTGTGCACTAACTATAAAGTAGACGTGGGCAGGAGTAGAATCGCCCTGTTGTGCAGTTGAATTTTTCCCCAAAAAATTCACAAAGGCTAACCCCTTAACAAATTTGTTAATTTTATTTCCGTCTCAAAATCAATATATTCTTAAAAATTATTAACAAAGGAGTTCTCCCATTGTCAAATAACCAATTCACTGTCAAATCGGATAGAAATTGACAGATTTACGGAAGTTTATTTAACTTTGAGAGGGATATTTGGGTACGGATTTCTTACTCATTTATAAACCAAATCGGGAACTGTCACTGTCAATCATCACGACTTACTATAGAGTACACGTGGGCAGTAGTAGAATCGCCCTGTTGTGCAGTTGAATTTTTCGCAAAAAATTCACAAAGGCTAACCCCTTAACAAATTTGTTAATTTTGGGTCCGTCTCAAAATCAATATATTCTACAAAATTATTAACAAGGGAGTTCTCTCATTGTCAAATAACCAATTCACTGTCAAATCGGACAGAAATTGACAGATTTACGGAAAAGTTTATTTAACTTTGAGAGGGATATTTGGGTACGGATTTCTTACTCATTTATGAACCAAATCGGGAACTGTCACTGTCAATCATCACGACTAACTATACAGTAGACGTAGGCAGTAGTAGATTCGCCCTGTTGTGCAGTTGGATTTTTCCCCAAAAAATTCACAAAGGCTAACCCCTTAACAAATTTGTTAATTTTATGTCCGTCTCAAAATCAAAATATTCTTTAAAATTATTAACAAAGGAGTTCTCCCATTGTTAAATAACCAATTCACTGTCAAATCGGACAGAAATTGACAGATTTACGGAAGTTTATTTAACTTTGAGCGGGATCTTTGGGTACGGATTTCTTACTCATTTATGAACCAAACCGGGAACTGTCACTGTCAATCATCACGACTTACTATAGAGTACACGTGGGCAGTAGTAGAATCGCCCTGTTGTGCAGTTGAATTTTTCGCCAAAAAATTCACAAAGGCTAACCCCTTAACAAATTTGTTAATTTTGGGTCCGTCTCAAAATCAATATATTCTACAAAATTATAAACAAGGGAGTTCTTTCATTGTCAAATAACCAATTCATTGTAAATCGGACAGAAATTGACAGATTTACGGAAGTTTATTTAACTTTGAGAGGGATATTTGGGTACGGATTTCTTACTCATTTATGAACCAAACCGGGATCTGTAACAGTCAAACGTCACGACTAACTATAAAGTAGAAGTGGGCAGTAGTAGAATCGCCCTGATGTGCAGTTGAATTTTTCGCCAAAAAATTCACAAAGGCCCTTAACAAATTTGTTTTTTTTTAGTCCGTCTCAAAATCAATATATTTTACAAAATTATTAACAAGGGAGTTCCCTCATTGTCAAATAACCAATTCGTTGTCAAATCGGACAGAAATTGACAGATTTACGGAAGTTTATTTAACTTTGAGCGGGATCTTTGGGTACGGATTTCTTATTTTATTTATGAACCAAACCGGAACTGTCACTGTCAATCATCACGACTAACTATAGAGTACACGTGGGCAGTAGTAGAATCGCCCTGTCGTGCAGTAAAATTTTTCGCCAAAAAATTCACAAAGGCTAACCCCTTAACAAATTTGTTAATTTTGGGTCCGTCTCAAAATCAATATATTCTTCAAAATTATTAACAAAGGAGTTCTCCCATTGTCAAATAACCAATTTACTATCAAATAGGACAGAAATTGACAGATTTACGGAAGTTTATTTAACTTTGAGCGGGATCTTTGGTTACGGATTTCTTACTCATTAATTTTATGAACCAAACCGGGAACTGTCACTGTCAATCATCACGACTAACTATAGAGTAGACGTGGGCAGTAGTAGAATCGCCCTGTTGTGCAGTTGACTTTTTCGACAAAAAATTCACAAAGGCTAACCCCTTAACAAATTTGTTAATAATTTTTTAAAAACAATCCAGAAATTAAAAATCCTTCCAGTCCGGGGGTTTTAATCTGAGTCTCCCACATTCTGTGTATAAAGGCGCAATTCTATTCTCCAGTTATACTATTGAAAAAATATAATATATTATCATTATCATTAGTCGCTCGCTTATTTTCTAATTACACTTATACTTATTATTAATATATTCCATTATATCATCCAAGAGGGGTTATATCTGTACTTAGTATTGATCGAATGAATAAATTTGAAATTTGAAACCTAAAAACCTTATCCAACTAGACTGGGAAATCGCCAAAGTCGTTGTTAGACGAGTGAGCGAGGCATGTGTTGAGTACCTGGGAACATTTGCATTTAAATTTGATTATATATAGGTGTAAAACTTAGGGTTTTGTTGGTAGAAGGGCGCGTTAACTGTAAGACCATAATACGCCACTCTTGCCTATGATAGGCTAGGGAGGACTTTAGTTAGGGGGAAGAAAGGGAATGTTACCGGGTACTCAACACATGACTCACTCACTCGTCTGACAACGACTTTGACGTTTTCCTAGTTTTAAGCAAAATAATGGGCTATGGTTATATACTTAGATCTCAACCACCGGCGTAACCAGGGGTTAAAAATCTGTAGAAAACCATTTTGAATTGCTTATAGTCCAGTCACCACTAATTTATTTTTGTAAAAAAAAACTTGCTTTAAACTCGTTAAAATACTCCATTTTTTATCACACTCTAGTAATCAACCAATTTTCAGGCGCTGTGCGCTCCGGACCCGTATAACCTTGGGGGAAGGGGGCCTCACCAATAGACCTCCATTATACAAGGTCATGTACGTACTTTACCCAACCATACTAAGGTCGTCCCCCTGGAATCCTCTATAAAGCAATTTTACTAACATATTAATTAGAGTCGAATTATTTAACTATTTACATTAATATTCAACTGTTTTCGGGACATTGTATACCGCGTTTATAAGAGTGTAATAACACATACCTGCGGAATACGTTTTTTCTATACATTATACTACTCTCTATGAGGACTAATCTCGTCAGGACATTTGCGTTCCAATTCCTTTTGGCGGTTTTCTAGTTTTGAGTATCGACTGCACAAAAATTACATTATTTTGGAACACGCACCAAACGCACTCTTAAAACCTAATTTTCAAAATTTTCGACTGCGGCGCTAATTATTTGGGAGCAGAGCCCCCAAATATACACACAAACAAAACAAACAAACAGTTTAAATGTTGTGGCAATTATTAGTTTTCCGTTTGCCTTGTAGAATAATAATTGCTACGGTATTACAAACTATCACTATCAGAGTGTTACATAATAGCCTTAGTAACCACCCCTTCAACACTTGGTTGTCATACACATTGTAGGTAATTGACAAGTTTCTATAGTTTCATATTATTTTTTAAAATGCCTTAAAATACGAGAAAATGGAATATTCTTATCATCGGTCATACAATTAAATACCCGTGCAGGATATCCCAAGAGATGACTGACATTAGTGTACAATTTGTTTTCTGAAACTTGATCCGTTTAGGCGCCACAAATATTCACAGAATAGCATGTAGCCAGTCTGCCAGCCATAAGCCTGAGCAAGCCACTACGTAGAACCGCGACGACCTCCCACACACACACACGTGGAGAGTTCCATTGTACAAACCCACGTCCCTTGGCCCAGTCATGAGAGGTGCGTCCAACGGATACCTCCCTCAAGGCCCGTTCCCGTAAGGCCCGATACCTTTTTTTTCCCTTAAAGCCCACTTTTCTACCTGTTGATAAAAACCATGTTACACAAGGGTGTATTCCCTAAAGGCCCGATCCCTTAAGGCCCGTTCCCTTAAGACCCGTTCCCTCAAGGCCCGTTCCCGCAAGGCCCGCAACCGTTTCCCTCCCTAAGGATTAGTGGTAAGGGGATATGGTAAGGATTTTTCTACAACTGCTATGAATCAATTACTATGTACTTAAAGCGGGCTTATGCTTAAAAAACCCCATATATTCAATTACAATATTATCAATTTAATTTTGGCTTAAATTTATTGCATTAATAAATATATCATAAACGTAGGTAATGCACTATCAACGGCGCAATGGTTTACCACAATTTACATGTCTATATTTATGTGGTGTGTCTGTATCTTAAACGTATTCGTATTGCTAGCTTGGTTCCAATTATTTATGAAAATTATTGATTAATTTTTAATGATTCATAAATCAACGACATATGGGGTAAGTATATTTCACTGGTGTAACTTTTTGTGCACTGATGTTGTTTGAGGTATGTTTATTACCCAAATACAGTATCTACCTCTAAAACATGTCGGGAAATCACTTAAATTTGCATTTCAATATGATTAATAAACAATACTATTTATGCTTATTGTCAATAAAAAAAAAACGAACATTTTCGGGAACGGGAACGGGCCTTAAGGGAACGGGCCTTAAGGGAACGGGCCTTACGGGAACGGGCTTTAAGGGAACGGGTCTTACGGGAACGGGCCTTAAGGGAACGGGCTTTAAGGGAACGGGCCTTAAGGGAATACAACCTTGTGTAACATGGTCTTTATCAACAGGTAGAAAAGTCGGCTTTAAGGGGAAAAAAAGGTATCGGGCCTTACGGGAACGGGTCTTGAGGGAAGCCACCCGTCCAACATAGGCCTACTCCATTCTGTTCCTGCCAAGACTGTCCAGTCCAAATCTTAGGCGTGAGTGTTTTATTCTACACTAGGATCCCAGGTAAATAATTAAAACACTTTTTTTTATTGATTTTTTTACATTTATTGCACGATTGATGAGCACAGACAACACAAGATCACTGGAAGCGTTCCACTGATAAATGCCACGGAATGCACACCGACAACATTGCTTAGTATTATATTATAGTATTTATATTTGGAAGATATACTTTTTCATAGACACGGATAACAATATATAATATTTATGTAGTTATATAATATAATATTTGAATAATGTAGTCCCGGTGTAGCACATACACGGGGACTTGGTTTTCGGACCCATACCAGCTGAAGAGCATGCAATAACTTGCAGCGCGTGCTAACGTTATTGTGACATTTATTGTCGGTTCACAATGACAATTCAGATCTAGTCTGAAGAAATGTCTCCTTCACAAACTTGAAAGTAACATACCAGCAATGCACAAAACACAAAATTTACTGACAACATTTTACCCACACACCTAATAGTATTTCGATACAATTCGTTGTTGTATCTGCAATAGTTTGCATGTTCATTTTCAAGCTACTGCAACAAAATGGGTGGGTTTGAGATCCCACAGCAAAATGTTTTGGGTCTGTTAGATGTAATGAAACCTTTGCACAAGAGTCAGGTTGGTTTCTCCTCGTTGTCAAAGCCGGGATTTAAGCGATAAGAGCGGCTTTTAGTTTACCAACTAAATGTGGTCGAACTTTCAAACTTGCGATACCAAATATATTCACAAACAACCGAAGCGTTTTTCAAAACCTTTATTATTTGATTCTGTGCAGCCATTCACAGAATCCTTGGAAAGGAACTTCGGTAACAAATCATCCCAACAAGGAGATGACGCTTTTAGAATTTAGAAATTTTCCGAAATGAAACATCATTACCACTCTTATCAATATAATGCAGACGCATGTTTGGATTTTGTGTTTACGCATATTTTCACATATTATAATATTATCATCTTTGATATTGTGCTGGCGCGCACGAAACATGTTAACTCTTTTGAATGGTGTTCTCCAAACTCAACGAGGGTATTAAAATGACTAGATACAACAATTAACTTTGATCAGGAAAACTGAAAACCTTGTTCTGATTTTCTAGGGTCATCTGTAGAAGAACCCTCAGTTGTGTTGAAAAGTCAATCACAAGCTTGTTTTTGTGTAATAATAAAAACTCAATTTTGTTACACGAATTCAAAATATTACTTTTACATTTACATTTACATTGTAGATTATTTCGACAATATAAAGAAACAAAAAGTTAAAACACGACTTAATCAGACATAATAGTGATTAAAAATATTACTGAAACGTAATTCTTGAAATGTGATACTCGCGCCATGGCACACAGCGTGTGGGAAGCTAATGGCCCGCCCCGACACAGCTGCCTTCCTACTTCTCGTCATCTATAGTGATTGGTTTTTAGATTTGTCTTTCCCTGTTTGATAATCACGGTTAATTACCCTGTTTTAGGCTCAGCTAAGACGCAATCAAGACGTTTGAAGCGTCTAGAAAAACTTATGGGGTCATTATTATGTAAGTTATCTGTTGAAGAATAATCTTATTGTAAGGGTATACATGTAATTGGACCGTACGTTGCTGTAATAATTCATACTCGTCGAGTCATATACAGAAAAATAGTGTGAAAAATAAACCACCGATATAGTGGAAACAGTCAACTATAACCATCATGATTGCATTTGGTTTCCTCTACAAAACATGATTTGAAAACTAGAGTTAAACGTTATACTCTTTGGATATGGAAGCACCGCGTTCACATTGTAATGTAAGTAACAAGTGCTGTCGAACGGTGAAAGAACCTTTGAACCGAAGTGTGCATGATCACTTCTGCACAGACTGGTAGTTGGACCCCCACGTTCACCGCTGAATGAGCTGAATGCTCCAATACAGTGTTGGCTTTCCCAGCTGGAAGCTTCGCCAACCTCTGAAACTACCGCGTTCTCAGTTATTGCAGATTTGTTGCAACGACGAAAGAGAATTCGTTCGTTCGAGGAACTATTACTTGACATTGCAACGGAACACTTTACCACCTGAATGAATCAACATTGGTCTAAATGTGATATTAAAGACCAGTTTACTGAAATATGTTCAAAGTAATAATAATAACACGTCCGACTATTTCAAATAAATCCTGAACTGATTGAAACTCATTTTGGTTTTGTGTCGTATATTCTATTCGTCTTCCTCCTCGTTCTGGTAAGTGACGTATCTGACTGAGGACTTGTCTCCCAGGATCAAGGACTTCTTCTCCTCCTTGGTCGGCGGGTTCCTCAGGAAGTACATGAGTGGGGCGTAGCAGAAGTTGAGGATCGCAATGCCGAACAACATCCACTCGAACCCGATGGTGTTGACGAGAGTGCCGCTCATGGCAGGCCCTGGTGGCAGAAACCCAAGGTTACTTTACTACGGGGCACGGACGCCATCCATGACACACCCTGGTGGCAGAAACCCAAGGTTACTTTACTACGGGGCACGGACGCCATCCATGACACACCCTGGTGGTTCTACTTTCCGAGAGTCTAGTTGTGTGTGTTAGTTATTTGCGAATGAAATTGCATGCTCAGTTGGAAACATTAGGCTTAGTTGCCAGGTTGAACACCGAAGTGACAGCGAGTCTACGTATTGTTGGAGTTTGATTGGATATTGTAAGATATAGTTTAACTTCATCAGCATACAATTAAGTATTTTGAATTTTGGATGATGGTAGGGAGATCGTTAATAAAGAGAGTAAGTAAAAGAGGCCCAGGGATTGATCCTTGAGGTACTTTTGCAGTGACATGATTAGATGAAGATTGAAGATAAACATGAGTCTATACTAATTAATTGTGTAATGTCGGTAATATAATCATGGATTTAAACCATGATACACTGATGATGCACTGATGATGCATTGCACTGTCAAAAGTAAAAATAAGTAACAACAACAAAAACAGTAAATCTTATATGGTTTGCCAATATTGGGAGAATGAATCACAAAAAAATTATTACAAATAATGTTGGTTTTCTCAGAAGAGTGAAATTCTTACTCTGTAACCAAGCTATTGTTTCAGCCAACTTTGAATGTTATTTTGACAATATTTTATCTCCCCTAGTAAAAATAATGGTAATAAATAAGAATACTTAATTTGTGTTAACGGGGTTTAAGATGATTATGAGAATTTTGTGCGTTTGTTATTATAAGCTTGCAGTGGATCTTTAATTGAAGTTATAGCCATGAGCGAGGCAGTTCTTATAAGAGGCAACAGGCTCCATGAGGGGTAGAGCGATGTAGGGTGGAGTGTCGAGCTCAACGCACCGATAGCAAAGCCGAGACAGAAGGCGATGTCGCCGATGGCGTACACACTCCCGTAGACGTTGGAGTGCCTGATGTCGACCAGGAAGCCGAGTTCCGGCATCATTGAACTGTCGACCATCCCGATGGCGAAGCCAAGACCCGCGTTGGGCACGATCAGGTGCTCGATCCGGCGCGCCAGGGGAATCTAAGGGTGCACAGACGGACAAGGAGTTAGTCTCGGGGTGTGGGTGAGCACACGCACACATACACCCTCACACACACACACACACACACACACACACACACACACACACACCCTCACACACACACACACACACACACACACACACACACACAGACACACCCACACTCAGAAGGACATACGACGCTCAACCCAAGGGCCTACCGGAGTTCCGGCGAACGGATGGAGATTTAGCGGACCTTGTAATAGGTATGCCAATCTTTTGCTTCAATGCAGACAAAATATAATTTGTTGAATGATTTTAGACTTGTAGCAAACAAATATTTTACTCGAATACTCACAAGCATTAGACAGATTCCAATCACTACCAGGCCGATCAGAGAGGCAAGCCATCTGTAAAGAAAGAATATCAGTCAGATTCCTAAATTCTCCAGCCGTGACACCGTATGTGTTTTGTGAGTGTGCTGGGAACGGTGTCACATTGAGATTTGTATTGAACTAACAAATAAATTGGTTAATATAATGAACAATGTAGTGATAATACAAAAGTGAACAAGCTCCTATCCTACAACCCCTCCTTCAATGACATATTAGGGAGACGTACGGCGAGGTTCGATTGTAGAATAGTTTGGGATGGGACTGACCTTCCCATGCGGTGGCCCAGGGGCCCAAACAGGTTGGTGCCGATCAGGTAGGAGATGCTTGCCGGCAGGAACGTCACTCCCTGCTTCCAGCGCTCAGCGTTCATCGTGTCCATCATCCAGATAGGTAGCGAGGGTTCCAGCATAGCAATACCCATGTTGGCAAAGGTTATGGCGCCTAAAACATACAAGGCCAGGGCTACAGCATAGCAATACCCATGTTGGCAAAGGTGATGGCGCCTAAAACACACAAGGCTGGCTATGTTTCTTGGCCTACGTTAGGGGTGCAAGATTTAGAAACAAGTTGGTACTAAATTAATGAGTTGGCCTAAGAACCTAGGTGAGCGGAAGATAGTAATGGAGGACTTGGAGGAAGGGTTCGTAGATTACATTTTCCTGGATAATGTTATGTGATGACAATTGACAACACTGGCGAAAACAATAAAACTAGGGAATATAGATTACAAAAGTATGTTTTGTTCCTGGAAACCAACCTTACAGGTTGTAATGAACAATTTCGAAGAACACGTCTTTGTAGTCTTTAGAATGGTAACCTGTCATTGGGTGTCGTCAAGTGTAGTAATGTCTTATTCTTATTATCGTTCCCTGTGGGAATGTGCGAAGGGTAAACGTAAAAGATGGGACACAGGGGTTTCTGTTCAAAACGTATATTATACAACCTCGAGTATTTGTGGTGGATTGGCACTAGGCAGTGGTAAATGCAACTCGTACCTTGATGGAGGAGGTTAAGGACTCAAACGTATACTTTTCTGTGGCAATTTGTGGGCAGTGCCCATTTCGCCGCTCTTCATTCGAGCGGAATAAGTAGGCCTAGTCTTGTCAACCTGTCATCCCCTAATTTCGCTAGGCGTGCGCCTCAGACTTCGGACAGCGATGCCGATACAGAGGCTCCACTCCGTTCAATATAATAGAAAAGTAATTTAAATGTGTCGCGGGACCACATTGTTAGTTTTGATTTCTATTTGGCAACGTCGAGATACATGTATCTTGGTGGTGGGTCCAAAGTTGTGACGAAGGTATAATTGGTACATGAGTCGGCCTGTTTGTAAATTTAGTTTCTTTGAGGGATTAGCATTGCCCTCAAATAGGAGAGGCCAAGTGTACAGATGCACACATGGCAGAGGTCGCTGGAGTCGAGCAGTTACCGCTCAATGGGAGACGACACTGAACTGAAGGTTGGGTTCGCGTACGAGTACGAGGTAAGAGAAAGAGATGAGTTTGTTTGTGAGAGAAGATTGATTGGGGTCGTTGTTAGTAAACGAAAATGTGTAACTGTTGTGTGTGTAATTAGTTCATCCAGCAGACGAAGCTCGGGGGGGATAAGACAACACACACAACAGATCCAAGAAAATCAGAGCCGCACCATCGTCGGCAAACCTTTCTAGCTGCACGCGTCGATGGAAGCAACAATTACAAACACCGATCAATCCCGCTCTGAGTTGAGTGAGCCTCATGGGGACAGAGCCGAGAGCCGTTTGTTTGACAACAGAGGATATTCGCTTTTGTTTGCAGCTAGACGTCCAGAATCGATGCCTGTCGCTTGCTAGGGCCGGTTCCACACCACACCGTCAACCAGTCAAGTCGGGTCGTGAGGGTGTTCAGTGTTCACACCAACACGACGATCATCTCGCTAACTGCCTGGACAGTATTTATTATTAGTATTAATGTTATTGATTCATAGCAGTTGTCGTAAAAGTTTGGCCCGACTGGGGTTCGAACCCAGAACCTCCGGCTTAACGTGCCATAGCTCTACCAATTGAGCTACCGGGACAACAGAACAAACTTTTACTAAACTGCTAGTTGTTGTGAATGTTGTCTTCCATGACATAAATCCAACAGAAGACTTTAACGACAACTGATATGAATCAATAACTAAGTCTTTAAAGCGGCTGAATGCTTAAAAACCTTATAGTCATACTACCCAACTCATAGGAGATGAGATGTGATTGGATTTATCCATGCAATCTTTCAGACTTGACAGCTACATTGCAGTCTTCTGTTGGATTTATGTCGTGGAAGTCAACATTCACAACAACTAGCAGTGTAGTAAAGGTTTGTTCTGTTGTCCCGGTAGAGCTATGGCACGTTAAGCCGGAGGTTCTGGGTTCGAACCCCAGACGGGGCAAACGATTACGACAACTGCTATGAATCAATAACAATGCTTAAAAATCTTATATTCAGTATTTATGTAATTTTTTTTTTCTTATTTTTTAAATTAATATGATTATTATTATTATTATTATTATTATTATTATTATTATTATTATTATTATTATTTTTATTATTATTTTTTTAAATTTTTATTATTATTAGTGAATTATTTCAAATTGTCGTAAAAGTTTGCCCTGACTCGGGCTCGAACCCGCTTTGAGGACATTATTACCACAAACACAAAAACTTGTAAATAAACAGACCAACCTTTCTCAACTAAAAAAAATGAAATCTTCAAAAAATGCCAAGCAATTAACCCTTTATAGGGCAAAAGAGAAGGGCCCAAAATTTTGCTTTCTAGCTTCACAATTTGAAAATCGTGATTTTGGATTCCACACACAATTTAAAATGGACATCAAAGTTGAAAAAATCCGAATTTTGATTTTATGTTCAAAAATTAGATTCTTTAAATTTTTCACATTTTTCCATTTTTTCTACAGTTTCAAATTGAATATATTACAGGCAAACAAAATATCCGGGATATCCCAGAAATTTGTGTTTTTGTGTGTTTTTAAACACTAGGAAACGCTCAGTTGGACGCGTTGATAAGCGAGCACGTGCTATAGCTAGACCCACATTGCACATTTTTTTTAATTTTAAAATTTGCGACGTTCGCTGTCCACGGCGCCATGTTTCCAATATTATTTATTATTGCCAAGGTATTTGGGTAAACCCGTGTGTAACCCTTTACTTTGTGGATAAAATCCACCGCCATCTAGAGGACCTTGACTCCTTGGGAAAACTATTTAAACTCTTTGGTGACAAATAATAGACTGCTTCCTCGAAAGTATTTTGATTACTTCTAGGTGGCAGTGCACTAGAAACCTCGCGCGTCTTTTCGTTGCCATGGCACATTACTTTTGTTATAATGTAATTTCCATCTACACTACTTATCGGATCAAAATAAAATTAACATATTCGTGACCGGACGGACATTCTAAATGATTTGGCTATCTCAGATTTTGTCGCCGTTTAGTTTGAAAAAAAAAACTTTCGATTAACTTTAATGTAACTTTTTAACTTTTTGAACGATTTTGCCACAAAACAAATGGCATTCAATCGAGAACGAAGCTTGCGGATGGTCAAAATTTCAACTCGATCCGAGCCTCCGTTCGAACGTTATGGCGAGACATACAAACAAAAAAAAACAAAACAAACAAACAAAAAAAAAACAGTGACTAATTTTTCCGGCAGAGTCAAATGGAAACGCTCGCTTCGCTCGCTTAACAATTGGATTTTGGAACTATCCCAAAAATCCTTCTAATCAATAGAATTTAATATGGAAAAACTCTACCATTTCAGAACAGAACAAAGCAGCTTTTTACCCGGATTAAAAGTATGGAAAACTGGCAGATTTAATTGCGTAGATTTTGAAAAGGGGTGGGAAATTATTATCCCACTGCCCTTGAATTTCTATTGAATAATATAAAAACTAGGAAACGCTCAGTTGGACGCGTTGATAAGCGAGCACGTGCTATTGGGCACCAAATCGACATGTAGATCGCAGCACTGGCGGCGCGCTACGTCACAACATGGCTGGCGTAATTGTGATTCCGGGCTGGAGCGTATATGGCGCTAACGTGTGTTAGTCGCGCAGGTTATGACAATTCGGGGATTATTTCCGATCTGATCACTAACATTTACCTTTCTCGCACACGCATTAAATAAGATGTATATTTTCATCTACGGTTTGCATTTGTTACGCTCTTATACAACCACAAGTAGGCGTAATTGCGTAGGTAGGCCAACTATAGCCAAAATCGAACCTTCCTATTCCTATATTTCTGAATGGGATAGGGATGAAAATATGTAAAATATTATATAATAATATCATCTTTATAGTTGGGTATCGTATATTATTATGTTTGAGCGTAAGAACATTCAGAAAATAATTCATAAGCAGATTATTATTTATTATTTAATTACTACTATAAGTAAAGTTGCCCGTCGAAATTGGTATTGGTCCAAGGAATTATTACCAAATTTGAATTAAGAATGTTAAGTTTTTGAAGTGAAACGAGTCTGTTTGTTGTATCAACAAATATTTTGCAACAAATTGATATAACACTGAACAGCTGAAGTGCAAGGTGCAATATTTAACGTTTTCCCGCGATAATGTAATAACAATAAATAGTACAACTTGTATTATTTTCATAATATTCCCTGAAAATGTCAATAAATTAGGCCTACATCTATGCTATAATCCGGATGTTGTCAATTTGTAATCATCGACAAAGTGTGCTTTATTCAGAACATGGCGAAACTTCTAAAAATACTTGGCTGCAGAAATTGGTATTTATTATGAAAAGTGTTAATTGAAAACGATTTTTCCGAATTTATTACTATACATAGGCCTACCTTTTTTGTTGTTGATAAAAACGCACTACAGTGTAGTAATTTTGAGGTAGTCCATCACATACGAAACAAATTGAATGTAGGCCTATGTGCTATGTAGGCCTGTATGTGTAACAATTGGGAACGGTGTGATAGCCTATTGGCATAAGCATGAATTAAAATTATTGTCTGAAATTGTAAAATGCGATTTAATATGAGTGTCGGTGACGGGTAAAAAACAATAAGTATAATTATTAAAAAATGAACATAATATGAATAATAAATCTATCAAACACAACGGGAAAACTCAGTGGGTGACACCACACTGTCATCTGACTATATGTTTTTGGACTTTATCCCTGGACTTAAATGTAAGAATAATGTTTTTATTAAGAGTAGGCCTAGGCCTTACCGAAATTTAAATTGAGATCACGATAATTTAAAAGTTGTTATTTAAGTGTAAAGAGTTGTATTTTAAAAGAGAAATGTAGGCCAATGCTTAACCATTCGAGAAATAACCCTTGTGTCAGGTGTCCACTTTATGGTGCACTTACAGGCCCCATTCTTTCATTTAAAATTTGTTTTGTTGTGATAACCATAGCACAAATATGTCTTCATTTTATTTCTAACGTTCAACATCCGTAAACAAAACGTATCACGCCGAAAACTCAACTTTTTAGTTACATCTACACGTTCTTCCACGTTATTTGCCACTGTGTCTACGCGAGTGATCACTACTGCGAGGGTTCTACGTTCCGCCAACAGGGCCGCGCTAGTGTGCTTTTTGGTGCCGAATAGCTAGACCCACATTGCACATTTTTTTTAATTTTAAAATTTACGACGTTCGCGTTTCCAGTATTATTTATTATTGCCAAGGTATTTGGGTAAACCCGTGTGTAAACCTTTACTTTGTGGATAAAATCCACCGCCATCTAGAGGACCTTGACTTCTTGGGAAAACTATTTAAACTCTTTGGTGACAAATAATAGACTGCTTTCTCGAAAGTATTTTGATTACTTCTAGGTGGCACTGCATTAGAAACTTCGCGCGTCTTTTCGTTGCCATGGCAACGTTACTTTTGTTATGTAATTTCCATCTACACTACTTATCGGATCAAAATAAAATTAACATATTCGTGACCGGACGGACATTCTAAATGATTTGGCCATCTCAGATTTTGTCGCCGTTTAGTTTTTAAAAAAAACTTTCGATTAACTTTAATGTAACTTTTTAACTTTTTGAACGATTTTGCCACAAAACTAATGGCATTCAATCGAGAACGAAGCTTGCGGATGGTCAAAATTTCAACTCGATCCGAGCCTCCGTTCGAACGTTATGGCGAGACATACAAAAAAAACAAAAAAAAAACAGTGACTAATTTTTCCGGCAGAGTCAAATGGAAACGCTCACTTCGCTCGCTTAATTATTCAACATAACTACAATACTTAATGTTATTCAAATATAATTTTTTACGAAAAAAAAAATTCGATGTCGTAAACAAACTTATATAATGCTTTGCAATATAATTATTTACATTTTCTGGTTTATGTTTGGTCGTATTAGAAAAGTGCTACCACGTTATTATTTTTCTTTTTCTTCTTATTATTGAAAATAATTGTTCAGTTTATGTACTCATTTTGCCAAGCAAAATTTTTCAAGTTTGTAAGACATTGAATTTTATTTTTTGTAAAATCATTTGAAATTGTTTTAAGTTTATTTTTAATTATATTTCACTAATTATATCGTCTATTATTTGTTTTGCATAATGTCTGCGTGGGTGAGAGATGAGATGCACATGTTTCATGAAGGGGCCCAACGCTGTGACAGACACCTCGTTGACGTTGACGAGTTGACAGAACCAATTAAACAGAGTTTAGCATTTAAATGATTGAAATAATAATACGCATCTATCCATCAGATGGTGAGATCGAACACGATGTGACAATATTGGGCGAAATGTTGCCCGCGAAGAGCAACACACCCCACCCGGTTCAATAGCGCATGTTGTTGACGGGAAACATGCGATATGATATAGGTTAAAACGATTTAACTTGAGCCCGATGCCGAAAGTGAACCAGAATCTTTAATATTCAGTGGCTACGGTTTACATTGCCTTGATTAACACAATGTAGAATTACGGGAATCGTTTTAGCTGAATTCGAATTTAATGACCGTGATAAACGTAGTCTATGAGAATTAATAACAAATTGTTTATTCACTTTGCGCGCGAAACCCATAGTACTTGCGATATCTTACTCCAGACTGTGTCGTGTTGCATGTGAAGCTGGTTGTGCAGCCAGACGCTGATAGGATATCATTGCAATCTTTGGTTGTAGCCGACTTCAAGATTGCCTGGATCAGTGGATAGAGAATCTGTCTGTGTCGTGTTGCATGTGAAGCTGGTTGTGCAGCCAGACGCTGATAGGATATCATTGCAATCTTTGGTTGTAGCCGATACTACAAGATTGCCTGGATCAGTGGATAGAGAATCTGTCTGTGTCGTGTTGCATGTGAAGCTGGTTGTGCAGCCAGACGCTGATAGGATATCATTGCAATCCTTGGTTGTAGCCGACTACAAGATTGCCTGGATCAGTGGATAGAGAATCTGTCTGTGTCGTGTTGCATGTGAAGCTGGTTGTGCAGCCAGACGCTGATGGGATATCATTGCAATCCTTGGTTGTAGCCGACTAACAAGATGCCTGGATCAGTGGATAGAGAATCTGTCTGTGTCGTGTTGCATGTGAAGCTGGTTGTGCAGCCAGACGCTGATAGGATATCATTGCAATCCTTGGTTGTAGCCGACTACAAGATTGCCTGGATCAGTGGATAGAGAATCTTCTTAACGGTAAAAACCACCACCAGTATTAAAACCACGCGAATTAACTGTTTTTTGGTGATATCTCGTGAACGCTGCAAAATATCGCAAAACCGTTTGCAGACAGCTATGTGGTTTTGTAAGGACTATAGCCTGCACGAAAAATTATTGTTATGTGAGGGTAATTTAAATTTGTTTTATTATTCTTAATTCATTTAATACTTCTCAGATTATTATATTTGATTGTGTTTTGTGCTGCATTATATTGTTCTAACAAAAACATATATATGTCTGCAATCAGTTTTGAGATATTTTGCACCGTTCTCAAGATATTACGAAAAAACTGTATTTCGCGTGGTCTTAATATTAGTGGTCTTTAATCTTAACCGCCGACTGCAATCCCGTGGATTTTTATAATTCTGCGCATGCGCTCATTCGTTCTGCTTCCTTCTGATTGTAATGGTAAACTAGCCGAGTGACTGCAGACCCGGTGTATTGGAGGAGGAACATGTTCTTTGATCACGCTGAGTTGGACAATCCATGTCACGTCAGACCCAATCTCCCTCATGAACGCTGTATGTTCACCAAAAAACAAAATCCAAAATTTGCTTATAATAGTAGTAACAGTTATATCATTAATCACGGTCTTTTGGACCAAATTAATTTTTTGTATGTTCTTAGTTGATGCATTTTCCACTCTTGCTACTTTTATGAACGATTTTTTGTGCTAAGTTTTGCAAAAAGTATACTATTTGGATGGCTGATATTTTTACTATAGATTACACTTATCTTTAACTGTAGAATAAAGTATTTTGATATGTATAGCTTTCTTTCTTAAGTTTTTTGATTTTTTTCCTTTGACTACACAAATACCACAAAAGTACTAGAAAATGTAAAACATTGTAAAATGTAAGGTATTAAAGATACATATTTTAAAATACCTCATTGCATAGTTAAAGATGAGTGTAAGCTATAATATAAATATCATTCATAAAAATAGTATACTTCTTGCAAAACTTAGCACCCAAACTCGTTCAAAACAGTAGCAATAGCAGAATTATGCATCAACCAAAAAATAAAATGTGGTCCATTCAAAAGACTGTGTGTGTAAACGCGTACCTGAAGATCCTGCGCAACGATGCTTCGGAACGAGAGAATGCAAAGGAAAACAAGAGTGATGAGTAGAACAAATTAGTTTTAAGAATTATTGTTGTTACCTGTTCAAATTAGATTTGTGATTTTAAATTTATCAGCTTTTTAAGGGGACATTGGATCCAATATTTTACAGAAGCTACCAGCTAACTTCTTTGTAAAATATTTGCTTGTTTTTAAATACGTCATTAATGATCTTTAAAACAATACTATTATATGCAATTTTTTTGTGAACACAGATTGGACATTGGGTGAATCTCGAGGCGCAAGTGCTAAACATTCCCGTGTCACTCGCCACAATCTATTCCCACCACACTGAAGTATTAATAAGAGCATCCCCTCGTCTCGGCTCTATCGTAGCGGCGCAGACGACGCACATAATCCAACGTCCGCACCAATGACACTAATAATAATAATAATAATATGCGTGTGTTGTATTGAGCTAGGACTCACCGGCAGCAATAAGGATGTATGGGTCCATCACCAGCGACTTGAGGGATGGAGGGTCGGATTCTTGATGGACAACGGCCGGCTGCAGCATCAACAGCTGTAACACTGAATCACAGATTTTTAAAGGGGCTACTTACCCAAAAATATATTTTTTACCACATAATCTATAGCATGACACTTTACACTAAAATGACGATTTTAAAAATTATATCTTGTAACTGTGATTTTACACGAATTTTTTTGATCCTGAAATAAGCAAAAATTGGTGTTTTGGGGAATTTCTTAAATCGGTTGTAACCTGATTATTTTTTGTTCCGCATAAATACTAGAGCATGGTACCTATCTAAAATGGCCGTTTGTAACATCTTGTCTTGAAACTGTGCACAATTAATATGCATTCCAAAATCAAACCCCTTCGTGGTAATCAGCATATTTTTACCGAACCACTTGCCCAAATTACAAAACAAAATATAGCGGATTTACAGAAAAGGCTGTCGTGTACCTCAATAATGAACAATATTTTTTTGGATCAAAATCCTCCAAGGTCACGGGCATAAAGATCGTCCCCATGTAATTTCTTATGGGAGATTTTTACGTTGGGCTAGCTCGAAAATAACCAAGTTTGACAATTTTTTCCGGGTCTTTGTGGATCCAATAATTTGTCTGTTACTAATTTTTAATTCATCACTTGTTAGTCTGAATGAAATACATTATTTGAGTTTAGCGGGTGAATACCCCTTTAAGTACATCTTGTTACTTGGAAGGAGTACCAATTTATTTGTAGCATGGTCATCATTTACACAATTAATGTCATAATTATTGTCCAATTACTAAGCAGAATTTAAAAGTGGGATGCAACAATTGCACTTTTATCTGTAGTGGCTTCAATTTCTGGAGAAAGAAGACGCACATTTCACGAGCTAGAAACAGTTGTTGAGTTAAGGGTCGTGTCACACAGTCTGGTGACACAAAACCAGTACTTTAAAGTGGCTGTGTTGTTAGAAGTTCTTCCCTATGATCTAAACACATTACAATAATTGTATTGCGAGTAATGTAATGTAATGGCCGGTCGGGAAGCAGGGTCCACTAGATACTTATGCTAAGACAGCAGCTGTTAGGTATCTAGTGGACCTTGGGAGGGAAGCACTTACATCCGTCTCCGAGAGCGAGCGCCGAGAGGATGAGGAACGGCGCAGACTTTCCCACGAACTCGTACATCACGCCGCCGAAGGGAGGGCCAATGAGAACCCCCAGGGCAAGGCCGCCCAGGGCTATGCCCATCGCGTTCCCGCGCTCCTTGTCGTCCGGGTAGCGCTCGGCCAGCATCCCCATCCCTGGAAATACACTCAGTCAGACGCGGGACACACTCAGTCAGACGCGGGGACACACTCAGTCAGAGGCGGGGACACACTCAGTCAGACCAGGGGACACACTCAGTCAGACCAGGGGGCACACTCAGTCAGAGGCGGGACACTCAGTCAGACCAGAGTTATTTCCGAAATGACAAATGAGTTAATAAAAGTCTTGCTGACGAGTGTCATGGCGGAGGTGCTGGGCCACTGAACGTGTGACATATTGACGGTAACATATTTTACAATCATATCGCTTATTAAATGGCATTCCATACACATACACAAACATGTTGTATTCAAATATATTATGTCCAAAGATTACGAACTCAATGTAGGCTACAATGTTTCCCGCGACCATCTAGTTCTCACTCGACGTACGCCCAAACTATGAACTTGGCACAAAGTGTGAAGTTTCTGTGGTTACTGTGTCCACTGCGTAGCTTGAAGCTGCTGTGGGTCACGAGGAGAGCGACACCCGGTTGTGCGGGAAGAACTTGCGCGTTTGTCCAGCTAAAAGTAATTTATTTCGTGACCCGGACTTGTATATAAATTGACAATACCGAGGATAACAGTCCCTCGAGTTTTAGAATGGAATCGAAATGGAGGAAATGAATTTAATGAAGGGACAATGACATTTCCACCCCACCTGTTTCTCTCTCTCTCTCTCTCTCACACACACACACACGGAGCTGCAGTTGTTGCATATGGAACTGATTGTGCCTCGCCGCCCGAGCAGCTCCACCCTAACTCTGCAGTAGAACCAGGGGTCCGTCACACAACCCACCTCGGAGAATACGTCACATTGTAATTAGTCTCAGTCAACTCTTGTCCTGCCACTCTCAGCTCGGCGCTGGTTTTCAAACAGTTTGTGTCGGGTCAGGGTCTTGAGCCCACTCGTATCAACTCACTTCTCGTTCCACATAGCGTCATCCCCCTTCGGCTGGCAGACGACTCGTCAAGTCACACAATGAGGACAACATAATGTTTTAACATTTAACACACAAGTTAGTGCTGTCATGAATTGAACCCTTTAAAACTTTATGACTAGTATCGTTGTGTATTTATTCGTCTACATCACGTCGATTCTCTTTCGTGCATTTGTTATCTTCGCGATATGGACTTGGGTGTCGATCAACGAGATAGAATAGAGGTTTATAGAGCGGCTAACTGGCCGCCATGTTTGAAGAAAATTGAACCATTGGCGGCCATGACGCAAGCAGGCAGTTCGAGCAGCCTCATTGGCTGGAGCGCATTGGCGGCACCTGGGCGGGACTCAAGCCCGGTCTATGGGTACGTTCCGAATTATGCTCCCACGCGCCCACAACACCCAGACATGCCCAAGATGCCCGAGGTTTTAAATTGGGCGTTACGGGCGTTGTGATGGCGGCGGTGTTTACGGAATGCTTTGGGCACGCCCAAGCTGCAAGTTAGCATCATTCGGAACGTACCCTATGACTGGTTGATAATTGGCGGCCATGACACAAGCAGGCACTTTTCGGCAGTTCGTTTAGCCTCAGCGAGGAGCGCTAGTGCGGCAATCAAGCCCGCTCTATAAAGCTCTGTTCTACCTCGTTAGTGTCTAATGTCTAGCGTACATTTGTCAACGCGAGACTTGGACTTGAGTAAGGACTTGACTACAGTTCGCAATTTCCCTTTGCGCAACTCCAGAACATCACAGAGCTTAGATCTTACCGGATACGCTGGAGCAGGAAGAGCCGATCCCCTGCAGGGCGCGAGCCAGGAACAGCACGCTGTAACTGCGACCGAACGCGAAGACTGGAACAAGTCAAGCATCACGTTAAACATGTTGCCGAGGAAGAGGTTAACACACAACACTCTCGCCACTAGTGTGTCCCCAGTGCGTAGGCCTACGGGTAAACATTGACTAACAGTATGAGGTAATGGAATTGTCCACGATTAAAAGTAATATAGGCAATAAATGAATGACATTGAAAAGAGGACACATGAGAACAGTCAAACGTTGCTTATGGGAATATGTTCAGGATCGTCCTATAGGTCATATTATTATAGTAAGGACTTCATAGTTTTTCACTTTCTCCCTCTGTCAGTGTCCTTCCCATACCTCGTACTGGTGAAATGAATAAAAAACTCTACTTCATAACAGATCCGAAACAGTTTCTGACTTTTTAAGATGGCAATAAATTATGAAATACAATATATCTATCTAACTGGATACAAATACAATGCACAGTATAGGCCAACATTTAACAAATACGTACCCTCCCCCCCCCCATTCTCTTGTGCATAGGGTCAGAGGGGGGTGGGGGGAGTCGAATCGTTGTCATCCGTCACACATATCATATTAATCTGTTACGATGAGAGGGTCTAGCAAGCAAATAAGGCACCGTGCTAACGATGTTTGTCAACTGTTTGTTCCGGTAGGTGCGCCCTAGCCTATTAGGATTAGGTTGTGTACTTACTCAGGGTTGATATGAACATGATGATGAACCCGGTGAACATGGGAACGCTGTAGCCGATCCTGCCGAGAGAGAACAGCGTCAGTGTCAGTCACATAGAGGGCGTGGAACAAGGAACTTCAGCCTAATAGCTTTCATTATAATTGAAATGCTTATATCATTATCTGGCATAACTGAAGTTTGTGTTGACAAACCCTCTATTTGCTATCACAAATAATTCATTGGTCATTGGGCTTTGCTATACCCGGTACCAATGAGATTTAGGGCTATGTCCATAAATAATAATAAATAATTAATATTATTATTAGTGAAATTTCTGTTGCTTGTCGTAGTTTTTAACAAGGCATGCATTAATTAGGGCTGGGTAAATATATATAGATATTTCGAGTCTACATCGATGTATATTTTGAATTCTTTCACGAAAAATGTGAAGTAGACGACTAGAACATGTCAGACTTAGCCAGCGATTTAGCCGCGGTCGTTTAACCAGTTCCCACTCGAACACTGAAGTTAAGCGACATCGGGCGTGGTCAGGGGTCGAGTGGGTCGCCGCTCTGCCCTGAAACACACGTATATCGCTGGCTAGAGCACACTAGGGTTCGTAAGCTTGTGTGACAGCTTCGTTCTCCTTGGCGCCGTCTGCTCGGCAGTCCGGGTTAGTGGAGGAACCTATATGACAGTCAAAAGTTACACCGTCCTTTCGGATGGGACGTAAAGCCGTTGGTCCCCTTGGTACTTTTCGGTAGGAATAGGCTATGTGCCGGTACCGGGTTTCTCCTCCTGCCTTCTCTATTAAATTTGCACTAGTGGGCTACATTGCCTGTTGCAAATAAATAATAAATAAAAAAATAAAAAAAACTTGTTTCTTCGAGTAGTGCATTAAGCCCAATCCATACCGTGTTTCTTTAAACACTTACAGGAAGAAGTATTTTGTCTTTGTGGAGAGAATTCGTTTATGTGCGATGTATATGTTAAACCCTTTGGTTGTGAAACTTCTACAAAATGTTGGTTCCTAGTGTACCCTATGGTGAAGAAGGCGGGTCAAAATATGCGAATGTGACAGAGAAGACAATGTTTTGTGTTTTAATAGATTTTTTATCATTCTTATTAAATGTTTGTGGATATCGATATTTGAAACATAAGACGTGGCCCCGGCATAATATTAATGCATGTGACCTCCCTACAGGTTACGCTGTGCTTACTTGTGAGTGAGCGGGCCGACTATGGGGTTGGCTGTGCTTACTTGTGAGTGAGCGGGCCTACTATGGGGTTGGCTGTGCTTACTTGTGAGTGAGCGGGCCGACTATGGGGTTGGCTGTGCTTACTTGTGAGTGAGCGGGCCGACTATGGGGTTGGCGAGCAGCTGGACGAACGCCTTGGACGCGAACATCATGCCTACGGCGACCGTCTCCTCCACGAGGTCCTTGTGGCGTAGCTTCCTAGACGCCATCTCAGGCGACAGCGTTGTCACATTGTCTGGCAAACAACACATGGCGTTCAAAAGCAATTTCCTCACACTAATCTTGTCGAGGATTTGGTTAGAGCGCACATTTGCAATGTAACCACCGTTAGTCGGAATAGGAAATCTTCAATTCACCTCAGTACCGGCGCTAGAACATGAGGGGCTCCGTGCCAAGAGTAATTGTGGGCCCCTATGATTTGTCTGCGATGTCGTATATGCCAAACCCGGACGGGGTCTGGGGCGCAGCCCCAGCCGCCGGAGGCTCTTTCGGCGAAGGCGAAAAATTTTTTGAGGTCCTAACTGTTAAAACGCCTATAAACACGTCTAAAACATATTTATGTTTACAAAATAGATTTAACAAAATGTAAGAATATTAATTACAAAAATGAAGTCAACCGTCCAACGTCATAGCTAGAATATGTAGACCTATGATTAGAAATACGATACAAAATCGAAAAACTATCAAACCGAACACAATAATTTTGTATCTAAACTTCGCACTTTAAATGCCGTTAAAATCTTGATCAGAATTATACATTATTATTTCACACTCTTTCTCACATTCGTACACGTCAACATAAATAAAACAACACAAATAAAGCTAGACACTTTGCACACATCACAGGGGATGGAGATACGCATCCGAAACTACCAACGTGAACACAGACCACTCGTCCGTTCTTCGTTTTCTAGGTCAAGGGCTGCTTTTTGGCGCATGCGCAATTGTGGAAACCAAAGCAACAGTCCAGTGCTGCTACTGCAACTCATCAGATGAGCACACCAACACTATCTCAGAGTCAGTGGCGTAGCGTTGACATGTCGAGGCCCCGTGATTGTGAATCAGAGTCCCGTCCCATCTAAAGAAAACTTATCTTTAACAACGAGGGAGGACTTTCGGATTTTTTCCTTTTTCAATATAGATACATTACAAATTGTCAATAGGTCTAAGTTAATTTAATAATTTCGGGCCCCTGGCAGCGCGGGGCCCCGTTCGGCTGCACGGTTCGCACATGTCTGGCGCCGGCACTGATTCACCTCCATCGCACCAGATTTGAAAAGATACGGCGGCTGCTGGTACAGTCTGTTTAAAACAATGAAACCGCTTCAGTTGTAAGGGTTTCACCATAAGGATGTGTGTAATTTTACATCTTGACGTGGCCTAAACGACTTTTAAAATCATTTTATAAGGACATTAGGCATAGTTTTCTGAGAAGACCAAATTAATTGTTATAATTTTTGGGGTTGATAGATTCAAGATGTTTATTGCCATTGAAAATATATACATGTATAAATTTAATTCGGCAAACACAACGTTCCTTTTCCTCCCCCAACTTTAGGCTGGATCCAGCATTGTTATTTCCTCCCTAGCCTATCGTAGGCTACAATGGCGCATTATTGCGCTCTTATACAAACAAAACTCCCGGGTACTCAACAAATGACTCCTTCACTCGTCTTACAACGTATTTGACGTTTTCCTAGACTAGATTGCTAAGGCGCCTTTATACACATACACAAAACTAGCTCGTTATCTAACTCACTATCCAAAATGTCTAGAGAATAATATGATTTGTTTAGCAAGATCTTTTTGACTGTTAATTTAAATTTGTAAATTTCAGTGATATCTTTTACGTTTTGAAACAATATAGAATTGATTTAGGGTTGTTTGCTTTAATGGTGTTTAAGGTGAATGTTGCTAATTTGTCTTGTCTATATGAATGTATTTGTTAGATTTTACTTAAATAATGAATATTTTATTTGATTATTAGTACTGATAGAATATATATATGTATAAACTGTATATTGTTGGAATATTTAGAGTTTTGAAAATGGTTTTACAGTGTGTTTGTGGATGAGCTCTTACAATAAATCTAATTGCACGTTTTTTAATTTTAAAAATAATGTCATGGTGGGAAGAGGGTCCCAGAATGACTTTCAAAAAGAGCAAAGACTACAAGTTTGTTGGTTTCTACATGTTGTGGTATTTCTAATAAGCCTTATAGATTAGCAAGAGGAGCTTAATTTCCCTGCAAGAAGTGAAATATTATGAAATAGTCCTAGTCATGAATAACTTTAGCTAACGACAAAGAAATAGCATGCACCAAATGGTTTCAAAGTAACAAATAAATTTACTACTACTCACCAAGGTCGAAGGACAAAGTCGTGGGCGGCTCGGTGAACGGAATCATTGTCTGGTTGTCGTTGCAGTTGATGTACTTGTAGATGATCCTGGGGGTGGGCGGGGGGGCGGTGGTGGTGGCGGGGGTGGTGCTCAGGCCCTCGTTGGGGTGCTCGATGTCGTACAGGAACTCCGGGATGATGGGCACTGCACAATATGCATTCATTACATGAAACTCGTCACGCAACTCTCGAGGCTTCAACTCTAAAACCTAAGCTTAGCAAAGAGGGTTGGGTTATATTAAAACCTAGATTTAAATGACTTCCACCTGACTTTTCCAATTGTTTCTTTCAAAGGCCCCCCATATCAATAATGTAGTGTTCATGAAAAATTGGAATGTTGCCGTTTGGTCATAATCGCTGGGCATTTGAAACTGACTAATAAGCACTGGTAGTAGGAGGAAGAGGAGGGCGAGTAACTCCCTGAAAGTGTTATACACCAGAACTTGTTAACCGGAAAATATTAAAACGAAACCACTCAATTGAACAAATTACGGTTAAAAATTATCCAACACAAACTCACCCGTTGCGTTATATTTCTGCCACATACGTGGCCTTCCTCAGACGCGAGGTAACTGAGCTGAGGTAACCCTGAAAGTGGTTATGAACATGTTTCAACCCCTTTATTTTTCACCAAGAAGGAATTCTGGTACCCCTACCTAAATTGGCATGACAGTGTTTCAGGTAGACCTTACTCTCCGCGATGATGACACATCATCTTATGATGATATCATTTCAAGTTTCGTTAGGCTGTGTGAGGGTGACACTTTGAAATCCTCCGGGTATCTCTGCTAGCTGCTTGCTCTCACGGTCACCTAGATTCCATCTCGCCCCTCGCCTCATACCCTATGACGTCACAGCCTCTCTTGTGCCAAGCCTGACAACGAAGGCCTTGTTATAAGGGTTCATATCTAACGTTTATTCAGCTCGAGGTTTATGGAAATTACTTCAACACGTTTAACTTACACAATAATATTCTTTGGGTGTTATCTAATGATTGTTTTCACAGCTTTGGAGATAAGAGTATGTTGGCTTTGCTGAAGTGAGAAATAATCGTCAGTCCAGTTGAGCACCGTCCGCTTGGAGTTATCAAGGTGCGCGGGAGCGCACCGGGCCAAGCCACGCGCGGCTCCGCTTCCACTAGCGCCTATTACCGCACGCCTACATTAGCACTTAACACGGTGTCGCCGACGCGAAACCATGTGAGATAAAAACCTGCAACTTGCTTCAATCGAAGGGCTTTTACTATGAGATGACCCATTTCAAGTTTCATCCCGATCTGATGATGCGTCTAGAAGTTATTGAGACGTCAAGATCGTTCGAAATTACTTTCTTCTTGGGCTGGCTGGCTGGCTGGCTGGCCCTTGCCGTATCAGTTTGTGGGGCCTCAATGGATAATGTTAGAGAAGCCAAATTTTGCACCGATGTCAGTCATCTCAGTGGCCATGTGCCTGACGGTGTATTATCCCACTGCCTAATCGCGTACTGCCTAAAAAAGGTTTTTATACCTGCTTTACCTTATTTTCTCGTACTGCCTAAGATTTTTCTCGTACTGCCTAAAAAGGGACAAGTGGGAGTGGCTGTCTCGTACTGCCTAAAGATCCCCCTGTTTTGGTAACGTACGTCTTTTTGCGTTGTCTTTATTTCTTGATACCCTGTATTCCATTTGGGCGCGTTATTTAAAATCTCTCTCTCTCTCTCTCTCTCTCTCTCTCTCTCTCTCTCTCTCTCTCTGATAGATCATTTAATTTAATTTATTCATGATGTATAACGTAATACAATTACGTATGCACGGTATATGTGCATTGTACCCTTGTTCAACGGCAAACTTTTTATACAATCATCAGAACCATATAACAATATAATTATACAAAATACTAAGAAACCCTGTACGTATTAGTAACACTCATACACTTAGTAAATGCTCTTAATTTCCTAATGCACTGAATACACATCAAGCAAGATAAAAGTCACTTATTATTAAAATTAAAATAATTAAATATTAAAGTTATTTTAAGGAACATACTAGAAAAACGCCAAAGTCGTTGTTAAACGAGTGTGTGAGCCATGTTTTGAGAACCCGGTAACATTCCTATTATTCCCCCTTTTTTATTCCCTTTGGCCTCCCTAGCCTATCATAGGCTAGAGTGGCGCATTATGGCCTTATGGTTGACGCGCCCTTATACCAACTAAACTTAAAAAACATATTATTTATACCAATATAATCATCAAACTTAAATGCAAATGTTCCCGGGTACTCAACACATGACTCGCTCACTAGTCGCCCTTGTACCTGAAATGTGTAACGATATGAGATGTAGGACAGGGTGAAAACACGACGATTATATTGTATTGTACACTATTATGATTTATTTAGACAACTACAAGATATAATTATACAGCCAGGCTTGGAACAGACCACCTGAGCTCCCCCGCTCCTTAGGTCTTATTCCAATCTAAGCCAAGTATCAACTCCCCCGAGAGCCACCAGAACACTTCCTTATCTAACCAGCATCCCCACTCTGGTCCATCCCCCACTCTTACACATTCTAGGATGACCAGATGGGGTGCGCAGAAGACCTCAGCCTCAGCGAGGGTGGGGGTTTCTTACATATGCCCCCAACGAATCTGTCTGATTTTGTTAGCAGTTCTCAGTTAACCCGTACCGGATGTCCGTTTAAAATTTCAGCGCAATCTGTTTAGCGAATCGGCTGATTTTCGATGCCTAAAGACACTCACCCACAGACTCACAGAATAGGCGCCGTTTGAGTTAAATTGAGTCACTCAGTCGCTTTGCTCCCTCGTTTAATAATTTTTCAGATGGTATCAGTACAAACAGTGCTCAATATGTATTGAAAATGGTAGTGACACTTATGTTTTATTATTTATATTATATAGAATAAACATAACAACGGACATAGTTTATCATTCATTATAATCATCTGACATTCTAAAATCTATCACTTATTTTTAGGTTTAAGGTTATTAAAAAAACTGAATCTAGCGGCCTAGTTTAATTTTAAGTAATATAAGGCTTTCAAAACAAGGGACAAAGTATATTAATTGGATGAGCGTAGCGAGCGAAGCGAAGATTCCATTTCACTACACTGGAGAAAAAAATCCGGAATGTTTTTTTTTCTTTTTTTCTTTTTGTTTTGTTTTTGGCTGTTTGTTAAGACGATTCCGGCTAAACCGATACTCCAATTAAAATGAAATTTTATGGAGGCCATCGAAATCTCTGAACTTAGAACTGCCA
Organism: Sweltsa coloradensis; assembly: GCA_024449915.1. Lineage (NCBI taxonomy): Eukaryota > Metazoa > Arthropoda > Insecta > Plecoptera > Chloroperlidae > Sweltsa > Sweltsa coloradensis. Next base: position 37,377 of record JAMZAV010001100.1, read on the forward strand.
CGTTTTTGAGCGCAATCGAAAAATTGTTTCTCATGAAAATCCCAATGTTACGATTTTTTTCGATTTTTTCAAATTTCTTCGACTTTTAACACCTACATGCTTTATCCGATTTTAATGATTTCTTCACAGACTCATAATTTTATGTGAAATTTGAGTGGAATCGAAAAATTATTTCTCATGAAAATCAAAATTTTTCATTTTTTTCTTTTGAAAGAAGAAACAATTCTTTGACTGATCACCTGCATGCTTTATTGCTTTATCCTATTCTTATGATTTTTTCACAGAACCTTAATTTTATGAATTAATATATTCGTGTAAAATTTGAGCGCAATCAAATAATTATTTCTTATGAAAATCACGATTAATAAACAAAATAAAAAATAAAGTTAATTTTTTATTTAATTTAATTTAATTTAATTTTTAAAAAAATCTTCGACATAGTAATAATTTTTTCACAGATCAACAGAAAGTCCGCACAACACATGGCAGCTCAATGCACCAATTACGCTCAAGTTACAACATTTCTTCGACTTATAACCCCTACATGCATTATTCGATTCGAAAAATTTTCATACTTGGTATTGTTTTAGCTAGGTCCCATATACAAAAATCTTCCATAAGAAATAACATGGGGACTATCTTTATGCCCCGTGACCTTGGAGGATTTTGATCTAAAAAAATAATTTTGCTATTATTGACGCACTCTACTGTCTTTTCTGTAAATACTCTATATTTTGTTTTGTAATTTGGGCTAGTGGTTCGGTCAAAATATGCTGATTACCAAGAAGGGGTGTGATTTTTGAATGCATATGTTTTAGTGTGTGAGTGTATATTTGTGCCCAGTTTCAAGACACGATGTTATAAAAGGCCATTTTTGGATGAGCAAAGCGAGCGAAGCAAAGATTCCATTTCACTACACTGGTGAAAAAAATCCTAAATGTTTTTTTTCTTTCTTTCATTCTTTTTTCTGTTTGTATGTTTGTGTGTTTGTTAACACGATTCCGGCTAAACCGATACTCCAATTGCGATGAAATTTTCTGAAGACCTTCGAAATCTCTGAACTTAGAACTGACACGTTTTTGAGCGCAATCGGAAAATTATTTCTTATGAAAATCGAAATTTTACGTAATTTTTCTTTTTTTAAAATTACGATTAATTAAAAAAATAACAAATAAATGTTTATTTTTTATTTAATTTAAATTAAATTTATAAAAATCTTCAACTAAGTAATGATTTTTTCACAGAACAACAGAAAATCCGCATAACACATGGCAGCTCAATGCACCAATTACGCTCATCCAACAACGCGGCGAGACTTAAGCGTTTTCCTTGTTATGATAATCTGACATTGCCAAAAATTGTTTTATTTATTTTGGGGTTGAGTATTACACCTAATAAAGCCGGACAGGACACACGTTCCTGATCATAATGTTTTGATTGGAAGGCTGATTTTTGTTTCGGTTTGTAACACATACTTATGTCTATAAACTGACATACTACGAAATTTTTTTCATTAATATCTTTCACGGTACAATTTTAACCTTCACCCGGTACAAAATAGTATATTGAGGAGAAAACATTTCGAAGTACCGTAGTATTCCAGTTTGTAGTCAAGAATATGTGTGGAATATAGCAACAAAAATCAGCCTTCCAATCCAAAAATTTTGAGCAGGAATATATGCCCAGATATACGTAATTGAATTCTCTATAATCGTCTATATTGGGTGCACTACTAAACCCAAAAATAAATAAAACGAAGTTTTGGCAATGTCAGATAATCATAATTATTGATAAACTTTGTACATTGTTTAGATAACCTATTTAAAAATTTTAAACTTTCCCGAACGATTCACTTTAAACTATATGTAATTTTCCACATACATTTTGAAACGCCATATTAGAATATCATATAATATGCATAACTTACAACAACAAAAAAACATAACCTAAACGAAGTACGATGTATTATTGCAAGATCTATTGAATCTCGTAGCGGACTTTTTGGATGAGCGTAGCGAGCGAAGCGAAGATTCCATTTCACTACACTGGAGAAAAAAATCCGGAATGTTTTTTTTTTCTTTTTTTCTTTTTGTTTTGTTTTTGGCTGTTTGTTAAGACGATTCCGGCTAAACCGATACTCCAATTAAAATGAAATTTTATGGAGGCCATCGAAATCTCTGAACTTAGAACTGCCACGTTTTTGAGCGCAATCGGAAAATTATTTCTTATGAAAATCGCAATTTTACGATTTTTTTTATTTAAAAAAAATTTCTTCGACTTATAACACCTACTTTCTTAATACGATTTTAATGATTTTTTCACAGAACCTTAATTTCATGAATAAAGATATTCGTGTGAAATTTGAGTGGAATCGAAAAATTATTTCTCATGAAAATCAAAATTTTTCATTTTTTTCTTTTGAAAGAAAAAACAATTCTTTGACTGATCACCTTCATGCTTTATTGCTTTATCCTATTCTTATGATTTTTTCACAGAACCTTAATTTTATGAATTAATATATTCGTGTAAAATTTGAGCGCAATCAAATAATTATTTCTTATGAAAATCACGATTAATAAACAAAACAAAAAATAAAGTTAATTTTTTATTTAATTTAATTTAATTTAATTAAAAAAATCTTCGACATAGTAATAATTTTTTCACAGATCAACAGAAAGTCCGCACAACACATGGCAGCTCAATGCACCAATTACGCTCAAGTTACAACATTTCTTCGACTTATAACCCCTACATGCATTATTCGATTCGAAAAATTTTCATACTTGGTATTGTTTTAGCTAGGTCCCATATACAAAAATCTTCCATAAGAAATAATATGGGGACTATCTTTATGCCCCGTGACCTTGGAGGATTTTGATCTAAAAAAATAATTTTGCTATTATTGACGCACTCTACTGTCTTTTCTGTAAATACTCTATATTTTGTTTTGTAATTTGGGCTAGTGGTTCGGTCAAAATATGCTGATTACCAAGAAGGGGTATGATTTTTGAATCCATATGTTTTAGTGTGTGAGTGTATATTTGTGCCCAGTTTCAAGACACGATGTTATAAAAGGCCATTTTTGGATGAGCAAAGCGAGCGAAGCAAAGATTCCATTTCACTACACTGGTGAAAAAAATCCGGAATGTTTTTTTTCTTTCTTTCATTCTTTTTTCTGTTTGTATGTTTGTGTGTTTGTTAACACGATTCCGGCTAAACCGATACTCCAATTGCGATGAAATTTTCTGAAGACCTTCGAAATCTCTGAACTTAGAACTGACACGTTTTTGAGCGCAATCGGAAAATTATTTCTCATAAAAATCGCAATTTTACGATTTTTTTCGATTTTTTTTAAATTTCTTCGACTTATAACACCTACGTCCTTTATCCGATTTTAATGATTTTTTTCACAGAACCTTAATTTTATGAATAAGGATATTCGTGTGAAATTTGAGAGTAATCGAAAAATTATTTTTTATAAAAATCGAAATTTTACGTTTTTTTTTCTTTTTTAAAGGCTATTGTACCACCTCTGGCCGATAATTTGAAAAGTCGAAGAAACATGTCTGAAAAGTTTGCTGAATGAAAGAAGGCCTTTAAAATTACAGAAAAAATCGTGAATTTTTTTGGGCGGGACATAACCTCATTTTTGGAAATTAGATTTAGATTTTTGGACAAAAGTGTAATATACAAGACTAGTTCAAAATTAAATTTTGAGAATCGGTTTTCTGGACATAGTTTCTAAACACCTTTAGCTATAACTTGACTGTTGCTAAAATAGTTTTCTGAAAATAACAGTTGGTATACGAATATTTTGTCAAACGGTACAAAACTCGTATTTTTACCGTTTGACAAATTAATTTTAAATTCGAATTTTAAATTCGTACACAAACTGTTATTTTCAGAAAACTATTCAACTTAAACGGCGCTCACTCTGTGAGTCTGCGTGTGTGTACATCGGAAACCAGCCGAAACGCTGAACAGATTGCGCTGATATTTTAAACAGACATCCGGTGAACTGCTGACAAAATCAGCTAGATCCATTGCGATTTAAACCTAAAAGAAATAATAAATTGAAAATAGGCTGCTAATGTGTAGAAATTATTTAACGACAATGATTTTGATTTTGAAAATAATATTTTGTTTGTTATTTGCCTGGCTGTGAAATACCGTGCCCAAAGTTTATCGAATTTTGCACGCTCAAGGTACCCACAAATTTCGCTCGAAGATTGAGTAAACCTTGCAATCTTTACACGTATTTCGTACTGGCTATGTTTTCCATAATGTTGTCAAATATGATGGACTTCACTGCGTTATATGTATTTCAAAACATGTTTAATAATTTTAAAATACAATCCAGATATTACAAAATCTTTCCCGACCAGGGCATTGAACCCACGTCTCCCACATTTCGGCTATAAGTGCGCCTTAGCCAACTAGATAGGGAAACGTCAAAGTCGTTGTTAGACGAGTGAGCGAGTCATGTGTTGAGTACCCGGGAACATTTGCATTTAAGTTTGATAATTATATTGGTATAAATAATAGGGTTTTTAAGTTTAGTTGGTATAAGGGCGCTTCAACTGTAAGGCCATAATGCGCCACTCTAGTCTATGATAGGCTAGGGAGAAAAGTAATGTTACCGGGTTCTCAACACATGGCTCACTCACTCGTTAACCAACGATTTTGGCGTTTCCCTAGTATCATGGATGTAAACAGTCACAACAAATGACAATTTAGTGAATGTGTTTTGAGTTTGGATAGCTAAATTGGTAGAGCTATGGCGCGTTAAGCCAGAGGTTCTGGGTTCGATCCCCAGTCAGGGCATACTTTTATTATTATAAGCATTACTGTAAGCATCATAATAATATAGTAAAATAGAACAGAAAATATACATTATTTCCTACGCGCAATGAGAGAGAGTGAGAGACTTGACTTTTATTCGAACAATAGGATAAATACGTGTACACATATGTTACAAAGAAATTACAAAGGAAAAATAAAATAAATACAACAATATTGGAGCTAAATTTTTTGATGGGTAAGTAAAATTGAAGTCTTCGTTTCGCTCTACCAAAAATTGAATTAAAAATAAATTTTAACATAGACTTCTAATAATATAAGAAACTAAAAAGTAAATATAGAGATAGAAATACAGAGATTGATTGATTGACTAAAAGTTTTATTTTTGCTGGCAAGATTAAGGCCACGGGGCCTTTTTTACATCTAACCAGCTAACTAACGAGAGAGAGCGAGAGAGAGAGAGCGAGAGAGAGAGTGAGAGAGGGGGGGAGAGAGAGATTTTAAATAACGCGCCCAAATGGAATACAGGGTATCAAGAAATAAAGACAACGCAAAAAGACGTACGTAACCAAAACAGGGGGATCTTTAGGCAGTACGAGACAGCCACTCCCACTTGTCCCTTTTTAGGCAGTACGAGAAAAATCTTAGGCAGTACGAGAAAATAAGGTAAAACAGGTATAAAAACCCTTTTTAGGCAGTACGCGATTAGGCAGTGGGACCCGGGACCGTGCTTGACAAATGGTAATTGGATTAGATGACCGGAAGCTTAGATAATGCAAAAATAACAAATTATTTAATTCGTGTTTTGCTAAGCAATGGATGATGTTAGAGAAGCCAAAATTTGCACCGATGTCAGTCATCTCAGTGGCCATATGCTATACAAACGATAATTGGATTAGATGACCGGAAGCTTAGATAATGCAAAAAAAAATTATAACTGCGATGCTCAAACCTTTTAATTGTCAATGAGTGAGATTTCATTTTGAATCATTGTAAATAAAGTAATTTTCTCTACTTGGATGCTAGCATCCATACCGTGTACGTTCTAAAAAAAATATTGATATACCATACAAAAATACAAAAACTTGCAAAAAAGGGGCCAAGCCGAAAACGAGGAAGATACAAGTGGCTCAACTGCATAAAGTGGTGATATCTATAGAAGTGTGGCCAAGCCCATTATATTGTTTAAAATAATAAATATATTTATTTATTATATAATAAATTCATAATATATCAATATCCATATAATTATCTAACTATAATTATGAAATAAATATATTAACAAAAATAACATAAACATTAAATAAATTTATTGAAACATTTACATGTGGAAATGTCAAAATTAACAGACGCCATTCAAAATTAAAAGCTTGGTACATGGATTTGGATTGGTTATGTTTTGGTTAGTCAGTAACGACAACCAAGCTAAAAAGTCATCGACCAAGCTTTTAATTTTGAATGGCGTCTGTTAATTTTGATATTTCCACATGTAAATGTTTCAATAAATTTATTTAATGTTTATGTTATTTTTGTTAATATATTTATTTCATAATTATAGTTAGATAATAATATGGATATTGATATATTATGAATTTATGTTATAATAAATAAATATATTTATTATTTTTAAACCAAATAATGGGCTTGGCCACACTTCTATATCACCACTTTATGCAGTTGAGCCACTTGTATCTTCCTCGTTTTCGGCTTGGCCCCTTTTTTGCAAGTTTTTGCATTTTTGTATGGTTACACACTACGCAACTTACATTCACCCTTACACCCAGGACCTTGAGAATATGAGTGCTGTTCAGGAAACTGCGTAACGTGCAGGTTGTGACCTGTCCAGCTATCTGTAGATGTCTAAACACGAACATTTTGAAGCTATACGTATTAAAGATTAATTAAGATTCCAGGATGTCAGACCCACAGTTTACTGAAATCTATTGACATTGTTATTCATGCAAATGTTTCAACGCAAACCCTGATCTTGCAAACAAATATGAACGTCTTTAATTAGCAAATCACGTAACTTTCCTGAAGGTGCAAAGTTGTTATCCACAAGTGACAAGTGCCGGAGGGTTTGTACAATGTTTACATCTACTACTCCTTCAATTTGCGTCTCCGGCCGGCTAAACGGGTTTCTAAGTGGATGGGGTAGCTACCCACGCCAAGTCAGTGTAGTTTAAATTACCCCTCATCCCGCTAATAGCTTATTAACACCCTATTTCACCAGCCCTCGACGACGTTAGCACAGCAATTAACAGGCTGGGTGCGCGCGCATCATGGGTGGTTCACTCTCAAGCGGTTGTAACCAGTGGGGCTAGATATTAGTAGTGGTTCACTTGAGCTATCGTGTTATGGACATTGTAAATTCAAACATTCGTGATCTGCACAAGTCAAGGGGCGAGCAACTATTACATGAAGTAGTAATGTACTATCATTGGACATCGCTATCTCCCATCAAGTTTTATCACTGTCATACATAAACTAAAAAGGTAGGGTTGGTTACGAAAATTAGAGCTTTTGCACAAAATATAATCGTTATTATCTGCAATACACAACATTATTAAGAAACTATGTGTGAATGTGTAAGTAAATGTTGTGTGTGATACGCCTCTCTTACCACGTCCGCTCGTCTGCACGCGCCAATGTGGTTCGTCATTACTTTTGCATTGTCCGTTTTGGCTTGAAAAATAGGAAATATGTCTAAGTTGTTAACTTGAGGTGTGTCTAATTGCTCCAATCATAAAATACTCGACATAAACATGCAAGTGAAACTAATAGAAGGTACCACAGTCAACGCTATCGGCATCCGCAAACTACAAGATAGAAGGGTTGTTTTAGCAGAGTCACTCAGATATCTCTAAGTTGTATCATTGGCCAGAATCAATTAACTCTTGTTAAGCTCTTGAAATCCCATATGATTCAGGTGTCCATGCACTTCAAATGTATGAATGTAAGTTTATTCAAACTATCAATGAATTCGAAGAGCAAACCATGACGTTAGTAAAAATAAGAATTGAAAATCGTGATTTTGAATTAATAGTGCATCATAATTTCCACCATCTCAGTATTCCTAAATCCAACATGGTTGATATTTTGATTTTTTCAGTTGAATGTGTGTGGAAGGTGGCTGACGCCTGTGACGCCTGTGACGCCTGTCTGCTCCTCGGCACAACCCTCTAGATAAAATAACAAAGAAGTCGTCTTCGTCTTGATGCGCGGCTGGTGTTTTCACAATGAGGGTCTATTCATGAGCGTCTCCTAGGACGGCGCCGTGTGACGGGACGTGCTAAACGCAACCCGCCGGCCCTTCCACGTGTGTCTCCTGTGCTTATATCGACCCGCTGATAATCGGCGAGGAAAGTGAAATGTAATCAAAGCTAAAGCTACTTAGCGAACCGAAGATAACAACGACTAGAATGTGCAAACAGTTTTGATTAATGTCGACGATACGGCTGGCAAGTTATCGCCGTCCTAACCCTTGAGAGCCACCACCGTGTACCACCTTCCATGTTTTATGCAGTGCGAAGAGGCGTCGACGCCGGGAGAGAGATGGCCAGAAAGTGTAAATCGAACAAAGGGGAAGAAAAAACGATTTCACAGTTGCTCAGTAGATTGTTAAAGAAAGCTTCGTCGCTCGATATTGTGGCGAGCTGTGCTACGTGGCGAGTCTCCTACCTGTTGCGTGTTGAGGCAAGCAGGGTAGTCTACTTGCTGTGAGGCGGGCAAGCACGCGGTCTCGAGGTATAAGGGTTGCAATTTAAATGTATTTACCCAAATACCTAAATTCTTTGGGTGATATACGATGAGAATTCATCACCATCGAATTGATTGCAATTTAACATATTATAAACAACCTGAAGTTCATAGTTGAGTAAAAGATCTGATTGAAATAAATTTGCCTAGACCATAGGGAAGATGTTCTTTTACAATGTGCCCGATAGTTTTGACGAAGTGCCTCACAGCGTGGGAGAGAATCTAGCGCGGTCGCCTAGAAATGATTGCAGTTTACAATGTGCCCGATAGTTTTGACGAAGTGCCTCACAGCGTGGGAGAGAATCTAGCGCGGTCGCCTAGAAATGATTGCAGTTTACAATGTGCCCCGTTAGTTTTGACGAAGTGGCTCACAGCGTGGAGAGAATCTAGCGCGGTCGCCTAGAAATGATTGCAGTTTACAATGTGGCCCGATAGTTTTGACGAAGTGGCTCACAGCGTGGGAGAGAATCTAGCGCGGTCGCCTAGAAATGATTGCAGGAGTGTTTTAGTATTTAACCCCCGCTTCTTCGAATGCAGCGCCCCCCGAGCGGGATGTAATAGGGGCGCTCGGTGCAATCATTGATTGATTTTACTGGAAGACGGGGTTAGATCTGTGGGGCTCTGAACATCCACGACCACAGTTGCTGCGTTGCGCGCTCTTCAATGTGCAATGTTTATATTATCCTAAACGCTTAATAATGTAATCGTCATTTTAATTTGAAAAACATTTTGTATTTGTCGATCCTAAATGCTTAATAATGTAATCGTCATTAATAATGTAACCGTCATTTTAATTTGAAAAACATTAGTATTTGTCGATCCTTAAAGGACATCACAACCCTGGGATTTCCCGGCGATGTAAAGAACCTAAGTTGTTTTAATGACTAATGGCGAAAACCAGAAGTCTCTAACTTGAAGCAGAAGTTAATTACACCTGTTTGAATAACAATAATTTAGGTGGGTGCGCGCGCATCCAAAATCGTGACGTAAAGATTGCGCACAGTCGAGTCTACTCCCCGACCTCAGATTACTGGTCAGCGCTGTAAAGAAAGAGAAGATATAGTGTTTAGACAAAAACCAAAAGCTTCATCGTATTCAGTGGTCTTTCCTCTACAAGAATGTTGCTAAAGTAAACCTTCTTGTAGAAAATAAAACATAGTTTTGGATATTTTATAAAACATGCTAAAAACGACAAATATATCGTACTTTCAGAGACCTTGAAAACAAGTAAAATTGACCAAATGTGAAAATATTTTGACACCCACATATAGCAGTAGGCATGCAAAAAAATAAAAAAATACTACACTGAAATCGAAGCAAACGTGTTCAAGATTGCAAATAATATATGATAGGATGTTTTCAGCAAACTTCGACGCTTCCAGCGACGAGCCGTCCGCGATCAAGTTGCAGAGGATATACTACCCATTTAGAAAACATCATTTTGTCAAGCACGTGTAGTCTGTGTAGCCGTTCATAACCATAAGGTATCGGCTCACAGCTGTCTCGTATGCGGGTTGAGTTCATTCAGTGGTTTATACCATGGTATTAGGATACTTGAACCATGGTTTTATTTCATATCCCGCATACAGATGCAAGTTTTATGATATTGTGAACCCTAATAACTAAGTAACTATGATATCGTGTAGTTTTTCACTTATTGCCTCAACTCAACTTGCAACGTTGCAAGTTGCAATTGCTTCAGACGAGGCACGTACGTAGAAAAGAGAGCGTTCCCTTCACCCCCCCCCCCTCCCCCCCCCCCAACACAAAAAGAGCTCCAACGCGCTTGCTTATCAATCAGTCGCTGCTACAAGATACATACAACGAATATTAAATAAATTAATTAATTAATTAATATTATTTAGAGTCTACCCACCCAGTTATAGAACTGATTTTCAGTGGGTACGTAACCATAACAAGTACCTAAGAGTCTGATGTTTTCTGAAAAGTTGCATCGCGAGTGCCACGGGGCTGCTACCTTCATAAGACGGTTCGCGCGTGAATTCTCAACGAAAGCATGCATTAGTATATCACGCAAATACACGCATATTTGAAATGAATCATAATGTTGTATATTTTTTTTATTTTTTTGCATGCCTACAGCTATATGTGGGTGTCAAAATATTTTCACATTTGGTCAATTTTACTTGTTTTCAAGCTCTCTGAAAGTACGATATATTTGTCGTTTTTAGCATGTTTTATAAAATATCCAAAACTATGTTTTATTTGTAGAGGAAAGACCACTGAAAATACGATGAAGCTTTTGGTTTTTGTCTAAACACTATATCTTCTTCTACAGAGAGAGTTCTTTACAGCGCTGACCAGTAATCTGAGGTCGGGGAGTAGACTCGACTGTGCGCAATCTTTACGTCACGATTTTGGATGCGCGCGCACCCATCTAAATTATTGTTATTCAAACAGGTGCAATTAACTTCTGCTTCAAGTTAGAGACTTCTGGTTTTCGCCATTAGTCATTAAAACAACTTAGGTTCTTTACATCGCCGGGAAATCCCAGGGTTGTGATGTCCTTTAACGCTTAATAATGTAATCGTCATTTTAATTTGAAAAACATTTGTATTTGTTTATCCTAAACGCTTAATAATGTAATCGTCATTTTAATTTGAAAAACATTTTTTTGTTAACAGTTGCTGTGTTGTGCGCTCTTTAATACGCAATGTGTATATTATCCTAAACGCTTAATAATGTAACCGTCATTTTTCATTTTGAAAAACATTGAAAAAACATTTGTATTGTTAACAGTTGCTGAATTGTGCGCTCTTCAATACGCAATGTGTATATTATTATCCTAAACGCTTAATAATGTAACCGTAATTTTAATTTGAAAAACATTTGTATTGTTGATTAGCCCACATTGATTCAATAGCATTGCTGCTTACAGATTAAATGTTGTTTTATGGAGTGATTACTAGTGACAAAACGTTCCGTATGATAATATGCATTGTCCTAACCAAAGAAATATCAGTTTAGTTATTAATATTGATCCTTCGATCGAGTTAACAAAGCCACGGAGGCCGAAACGTTTTGGCGATATTATTGTTACAGAAATTCGTACTCAACTGTTAATTATTTAAATTTAGTAACAACGTTGTGTAGGGCCTATTAATTTAAATTTTGGTTCGTCAATGTAAATGTTGTATGAGTTAGTTGCTAAATGCCGTGTTATCCTCGCGGAGGTCGGACGAACCACCTGTTTCAAGCCTTGCAGGGGTATCTGGCTCCAATCAATTCACCGAGGAGGAATCGTATAATCTAAATTAGATAATTGTTAATGGATTCCACCCCAAACCACGAAGTTTTAACTCGTTATAACGCGCAATCCCACCATGCACACGAAACATTTGGAAAATGTGAAATAAATGGAAATTTCTTCCAGGTTTAATATTGAGAGGAGATTTTCTAGAATTCTCTCTCCTGCACCGTTCGTTTCGTGTAATTGGCACTTTAATGAATCCGCAGAAAGAACCATCAATTTGGCGCGATTAACTGTAGTGCGGGGAAAGGTTAAGTGCGAGTGACGTGGAACGTGGAACAAAGCGCGCTGAGGCCGACGCCATTGTGCGCCAGACCTTTGTGCACCGTTACTTGACAGCCAATTATTACTTTTCTCAGAAGCAATTATAAAGTTCCTCAACGTGTTCTACAACAATTAGGCGCAAAGACCAGAAACCGGCTATCCGCGAAATTAGTGGGAACGCGGTGGACTATTTGGCAAATCTTACAAGAACAGAAGAAATACAACAGCACTGTGTACATTATGTTAAAATGCCTTATCACACAGCACAGAGAGACAGAAACTTAAAAAGTGCCATCGCCGGGGGTTGTAGCCGGGACCTCTGCTGTCCGGGCAATGCTCTTATCAACTGAGCTTTGAAGACAACGGGTTAAATTCTGTCTACTTGTTGTTTTGTTGAAACACTAAACACAATGTTTATAACATATGAAAATACCAGAATCCACTGCTCATCTAGGTGCCCGTTGGGGCGCCGCAGCCAAGTCGTGGAGCTAACACAATCAGGCACCTTGTACAGCAAGGTGTCACCCAGATATCATTAAACGTGAATGTGAAAACTGTCATATTCGGGAGGATTAAGGTACCTTACAAATGACAACACGTTGGGTACGAGCATTCCTTCTTTCTGATAAAAAGTGTTGAAACATGCTCAACACTTCTCAATTTCACTATCGGGAAACACTCCCGTAAGTGTAATTGATTTACATAAAATGCTTCAAATCACTTTAAGAGTGTCGTAGATAAGATACTCGTCCTCCCCTTCACTTCCTACTACTTACTACTACTGTGCTTAATTCTTCAATTTAAATTGCCCGCCGATTCTGACCAAACGGGTGGGGATAGGAAGTAAAAAGTTTGCATTGACATTAAGTTTATAGTGATATAATATGTACATTTGAAAGAAAACAAATTAAAAGGTTACCTGTAAGGCGGTTTTAACATATTAAGCCTTGTACAGGTAAGTTATAATAAACAATTGTGACTATAGAAAATTGACAATGATCACCTACAATGTGTACAAAAAGCAAGTTTTTTAATTGGGCCACTAGATATTTAACGTTCTATTGTTAATTGGTAATACCATACCAATTAAATTAATCTACTTTAGTAAAATTATTCTATTTTAACAAATAATTTTGCAATGGAACTTGAAAACTAATAATGAGATCCCACAAATAACTAAACATTTTAAAAATACAGCCAAACCTTGCATAATCAAAAGCAATTTGATAATGATATCTAAACGAAAGGCTAAGCTTATGTACCCTTCATCATCATTATCTGTTGCCACGTCCAACTCTGCGTTGGGTCGGCATTGAAGACAGGCCTCCTGTATGTACCCTTAATAATAATAATCTTTTGTGGGAAGCCTGCCCAGGGTGAAATTCGTGCCCCTCTTCGGGTGTCTAACTATTGTATGTTGGTTGTTGCGGTTCAAACAATTGTGAAGGGATGTCCGAGGGCTGTGCAAGGGACTCAATCCATTGCATTCGCATTACCGACTGAGGAAAGCCTCGAAAAAAACCTTCAGTCAGGATTGCCGGTCTCGTCGGGATTTGAACCTTAGACCTCCCGAATCGAGCCAATACAGGTTGCGTTCAGTTCTGGTACACAGTTTGTGGGTGGATTTATGTCTAGAATAATATACAGTCTGCTTGGTGTTCAAAACAAAAGAACAACAATTTAACATCCGAAATCAAATGGGAGAGTCGAAAGATTTCATCATTCTTTGGCAGACCTACTGGGCTCCAATATTGTAATGTAAATGAAGAGGACTGGGATGAGAAACTGAGTTTTGCGTTATTTACCCAGTGTTGGGGAAGGAACTTTTAAAAAGAACGCGTTCTCGTGAACGCGTTCTTTTTTTGTGAACTTTTCAGTGAACTTACACATTTGTAAATGAATGAACTTGAACTTTTAAAAGTTCATTCCGGAACGAACTTTTCAGTTTTAGAAAGTTCATTTGTAAGTTCTTTCCGTATTAGTATTTAGTAGTTTTAGGGCGCTTTAACAGCTAAGATTATTCGCGCCTCCGAGATAAAACAATTTCTATAAGTGAGAGTTACCACCATGTATACTTCTTTCCAAGGGGAGGGACGTAAGGGGAGACGCGGGGGGACAAGGGGTGGACAGGCCTGTGCTGGTCAGAACCAGCCACAAGCGTATGGGGAGGGCAGGGGTTCCCCCACGTCGTGGTCGTCTTCGTCTGTGTCATCGTTCGTCCTTGTTGTCATTTCGTCGCCGTCGACCCCGACGACGACCCAGAGCTCGCCATTAGTTTCAGGGAGTGAAACTCTCCTAATCACGGGCCAAACCACGAGAAGGTTGCGAGTTGGACTTTGATGGCCCAAGTTCTTTCCGTGCGCCGAGCAGCCGTCGACTCGACGCTTAAAAACAATAACAAATCGTTGTTCATCGTGTTTTTTTTTTGTTTATTTGTATTAAGGACGCGTCAACCGTTAGGTCATAATGCACCACTCTAACTTGGGGGGGAGGAGGAGGGGCCCATGCTGGTCAGAACCAGCCACGGGAAAGGGGAGGAAGGGGGGTTTCTCACATCGCGATCGTCATCGTCTTTGTCATAGTTCGTTGTGTCATTGTCATCGTCGTCGGGAAGGTCGTCAAGGGAAAAGGCCAAGGTCCCCGACGACGATTGCCAGAGCGCCTCTATTTATCGTTTATCGTAGGCCTACGTTGACGCACGTTCAGCTGATTTTGACATCACGCACGATTCACGAAGTTATAACGATGTACGCGACGCCAATTAATTCGGGAAAAAAATCTTGGAAGCCTAAAATGCTAAGTATCTGCATTAATTTTACAAGCTGGTCTACGATAATGTAGTACAAATCATCAACACGATCAAAGACAGCTCAACACTTTCGTCCGACTCAAACTCGCGAGTAAATTGGTACTCGAACACCCCTAATGTCTCTTCTCGTTTTTTTTTTTTTCAATTTACGCTAGCCTTTAATCAAATATGGATTTTATTTACGAAGGAACTTTTAAAAGAACTTAGTTCAAGTTTTAGACGAACTTGAACTTTTCAAAATTTTAGGTTTAAAAAGAACTTGAACTTTTTAAAAGTTCATTATTTGAGCTGTGAACTGAACTTTTAAAAAGTTCATTTAAAAAAAGAACTGACCCAACACTGTATTTACCTACAATACTCCCAATTAGAATAATACAGGAAACGTCATACTTTGAAATGTAAGTTAGGTATCCAAACCTTCCCAGTAAATAGTGATATAAATTTGATATATCGGGACCACTTCACACAAAACAAGACTGTGAATAAAAAGTAAATAAGAGACAAGGTAACCCGTCACTAGTTCTCAACACATTTACGGTGATTTAGTGGTTAGAAAAATAGAAGGTACTTGTTAATAACATAACAGTCCCCCTTGTCACTAATTACGACTGATGCTGAACTGAAGAAACCAACATGGCGGAAAGTCGAGTCCACCGTTCACTTGGATTGTTGTGAGTTGTGAGCATGCATGGTTGAAGAAACCAAGATGGCGGATAGGTTGCCGGTCGACCGCAACTCTGACTGCGGTTCTCAGTCAACAGGTCAAGGTTGGGACTGAGTCGTACGCGACAGCCGTGCAACATGACGGACAAGACTGTGTTATCTGGAGAGGTTCATATGGGGAAGACCAATATGGCGCCCTGCTAAATAATGAGCTCACCGATGGTCGTGAGCAGCATGTTGTCCAGTAAGAGAGCGATGCCGACAATGACGAGGACGAGGCGACGTGACTCTCTGCATCGCTGCAGTAGTCCCGGTCTCGGGGGTCCTGGTGGTCCGGGGGCGTCCTGGTCTGCCGCCATGCCCCCCTGGAAGACAAGAGAGAAAGATAGAAAGACACAAAACTACGTTTCTTTCCATCAGTGCTCTTCGTACACTTACAGTGTACACTTCGATCAGTGCACTTCGTACTCTTACAGACCCAGCTAGCACTTACAGTGTGCTCTTCGTACACTTACAGACCCAGCTAGCACTTACAGTATTTATTTACCTCTGAGTAGCAATCCGCCGCTCGAGTAAAGCTCGTCGGGATTCAAAGGGTTGCAAGAGCCAGAGCCTCGGCTGTTACGCTCATTCGAGAAGAGCTGATTCAATAAACTCCGCGCTCGGGCAAGAAAGGAACTATTCAATATTTTATTCTCAGCGTCAATTCACGTCTGAGTACCAATGTATTTTATACTATTCTATCAAGACAGACGGCGAACAAGCGGAATTTCATGCTCTAAAAAACATTTTATATAAACTGACATAAGATGCTAGCTCTAAAGTGAGGGGGGCCTCGAAAGTGTATAACAGATAAATGCGTGTCTGCGATGGAAATTAGCTCTCATGAACACTGGAAATATTACGATTCTCAAAACTGAATTAACATTGCACTAAGTACGGGCCTCTTCAATATTCAATATTTACTGTTCAACAAGTACTAGGGACACCCCATGATAGTGTGGTTCTGCCTCAGAAACCTACAACAAATCACCAGAAAAACATCGAATAAATGACGCTGTACTATTATAGGCACTAATTCTTTGAAGGGGATGGAATGTACATCCAACGTTCAGAAGTAAATCGAGGGAAATACATCACCGACACTCACTCGACAAGTCTCGGAATTGTTCTAAAAGGCACAGCACTAAATACACAAATCTAGACGACGGCTTGCTTTATTTATGTCACTAGATTCCCTCCCTAATTGATTTCTACAATAGGAATAAGCCTGTGCTCGCTAAGTTATGCATTGTTTAGTAAATCCAATAATATATACAAACATTGTTCTAATATTAACTACGCCCTGGGCCCAGTGTTTAAAAGTCCCAATAGGCCAAATGCTAAAGTAACATAAGCCGCCATGTTTTCCCACGGCCTGTTAGATGACGTCAGCGAGTGATAGCTCTGTGAATATAGCGCACCGAGCGACGCCGGAACGAACCGAATATTCACGAACGAGGTCGATACCGGTAGGTATCTTCCAGACCCCTTGATTTAAATATGGACGCGAGTGTTTATGCACCCCCCAAGTATATGATGGCTTAACATTATTCTACCTCGCACATTCCCGGGTTCAAATCTCGTTGGTGGAGGTGCCGAGCCGAGTATGTAAATATTCTCTCCACTAGCCCCGCCCCCTTCATCCTCAGCATCACCTTTGTGTTCCTTCCTTGGTGAAGAACAACGCATGTCATGTTCGGTTTTTGTCGTGAGTCGTGACACACGCACAGACGAACGGACAGAGCGACCGATGCCATTTTGTACATACCGAACACAGTGAGGCTTACTGTTTAAAATCTTTTCCGCGGCAATACTTTTTTTTCCTTCAAGACAATAATATATTGTTTTACAGAGCTAACATTTTTTTTTTGTTTTACCTCACAAAACTTTTACCTTCCGCTATCTTTCGTATCATATTGAAAACTATAGGTATGTTAACGGGAACGCAAGCGTTGAGTGAAATGTGGGGACGACAACTCCGGTACTTATCTCCCGGCCGCGCGATGCAGGGCGCCACGCAGCGCCCTCTGTCACATATTGAAGCCGTGTGCTCGGAGGCTTAGTCGGCACATAAACCCGTCACCAGGGTTGCGAGGAGAGGAGATAAATCCACCCGGCTGGGGCAGACTGCGGAGAACACGCCAGGTAAATAATAGACCTACGCGGCCATCCATTGTGAGGTTCCCATCAACACGCGTACTCAAAGATTTAAAATATATATTATATCATTGAACGATATTCTACATTTACAATACTTTCAGTTTTTGAGTAGGTATGCAACATGGTCGAAGGTAAAATGACATAACGTCGTAAGAATTTAAGATGCCGACTGTAATGACTCAAGCGAAAAGCGCAAAACTGTGATTTCAGACGTGCACACGTCGAATCCCACCACCGGCAATCCTGGTTGAAGGTTTTCAGGGTTTAAGTCCTTGGACATTTCCTTCACAACTAGAGGGGCACGCATTGTACCCTTGGCAGTTTTACCACGAGAAATCACAAATTATATTAAGGTTGAAGAGTATTTTGAAACTAATGTTTGTTTGCAACTATATATATTTTTGTTTCAATTGCGTAACACGTCTTTGAGACGTCGTCGAGATGCAAGAGTGGTAAGGATCTCTACAGCACACTTAGAAACCTACGTAGTCGCCTTGTTAATTCAACTATAAGGGCCACACTCAAGTTTCATTTTGATTTAACGATACAATTTACGAATCTATAAAACACCTCCAATACTCTCTTGTAAAACCTTGTTTGAAGTGGGGTAGAGATCAAGTATTAGGCGGCTACACTTTGAGTCTTGGACGCATCGTGCGAGATACCCCACCGGAGAAGAAATCAGTCGAGACCGGCAATCCTGGCTGAAGGTTTTCAGGGTTTAAGTCCTTGGACATTTCCTTCACAACTAGAGGGGCACGCATTGTACCCTTGGCAGTTTTACCACGAGAAATCACAAATTATATTAAGGTTGAAGAGTATTTTGAAACTAATGTTTGTTTGAACTATATATATTTTTGTTTCATTGCGTAACACGTCTTTGAGACGTCGTCGAGATGCAAGAGTGGTAAGGATATCTACAGCACACTTATATACCTACGTAGTCGCCTTGTTAATTCAACTATAAGGGCCACACTCAAGTTCCATTTTGATTTAACGATACAATTTACGAATCTATAAAACACCTACAAAACTCTCTTGTAAAACCTGGTTTGAAGTGGGGTAGAGATCAAGTATTAGGCGGCTTCACTTTGAGTCTTGGACGCATCGTGCGATATACCCCACCGGAGAAGAAATCAGTCGAGACCGGCAATCCTGGCTGAAGGTTTTCAGGGTTTAAGTCCTTGGACATTTCCTTCACAACTAGAGGGGCACGCATTGTACCCTTTGGGCAGTTTACCACGAGAAATCACAAATTATATTAAGGTTGAAGAGTATTTTGAAACTAATGTTTGTTTGAACTATATATATTTTGTTTCAATTGCGTAACACGTTTTTGAGACGTCGTCGAGACTCGAGATGCAAGAGTGGTAAGGATCTCTACAGCACACTTAGAAACCTACGTAGTCGCCTTGTTAATTCAACTTTAAGGGCCACACTCAAGTTTCATTTTGATTTACGATACAATTTACGAATCTATAAAACAGCTACAAAACTCTCTTGTAAAACCTGGTTTGAAATGGGGTAGAGATCAGGTATTAGGCGGCTTCACTTTGAGTCTTGGACGCATCGTGCGAGATACCCCACCGGAGAAGAAATCAGTCGAGACCGGCAATCCTGGCTGAAGGTTTTCAGGGTTTAAGTCCTTGGACATTTCCTTCACAACTAGAGGGGCACGCATTGTACCCTTGGCAGTTTTACCACGAGAAATCACAAATTATATTAAGGTTGAAGAGTATTTTGAAACTAATGTTTTGTTTGAACTATATATATTTTTGTTTCAATTGCGTAACACGTCTTTGAGACGTCGTCGAGACTCGAGATGCAAGAGTGGTAAGGATCTCTACAGCACACTTAGAAACCTACGTAGTCGCCTTGTTAATTCAACTATAAGGGCCACACTCAAGTTTCATTTTGATTTAACGATACAATTTACGAATCTATAAAACACCTCCAATACTCTCTTGTAAAACCTTGTTTGAAGTGGGGTAGAGATCAAGTATTAGGCGGCTACACTTTGAGTCTTGGACGCATCGTGCGATATACCCCACCGGAGAAGAAATCAGTCGAGACCGGCAATCCTGGCTGAAGGTTTTCTGAGGTTTTCCTCAGTCGTTAACTACACACCCTAACACCCTAGTAAGTCACCCAAACAGGGTCACCCGCCCTACAACTATTACAAACTGATGACGTGTCTTGAACTATTTGTGAGAGAAAATATGGCGTCATCAACATTCAAGTCATTTCAGCTTTTGCACACTTCACATTACATAAGCAATGGTTTGAAACCCTGTCTTTACCCGGCACCTCCACCAAACCTGAGCGTACAGCCGTCTAGAACTAGAGGTATCACCCTTGCCTTGACTACCCAATCAAGATACGCGATACTCTTTCGTTAGCATTATGTTGAACAGAATTTGAACATTTCAAATCAGGTTCTCAGCAGAAAATAAAACTTTTAGATAATAACTTTCAAGTCCATAAATAAGTAATCTTAATTAACTTTGTTATATATTATCAATATTAATTATTATCGCAGACAAACGTTCTTGCTTATAAGGGGGGAAATAATGTTGATACAAATACAATTAAGATGAATGAAAGAGAGGGGGGGAGATGTACTTGACCCTATTGTCGCAAAGTCCACAGCTGTGCACTTGTAACCACCATAGTATCAGGTGTAGGGGAGGGGCAGGGAGGAGGGGATAGTTCTGTGAGAATCAGCCCTACGTGCTTCTTGGCCCAATGGTCGGCCCGGAACTAACTACTTCGTGTGCTCAGTGTCCGGTCAAATATTGGACCTAAGCTTGCATGGCCACCCCGCACTTTGCACAGGTGTCGCTTCCCGAGGGGGGGGGGGGGGGGAATATAATTACAAAAAATTGATTTAATAGAAACCCAATAAGTAGAAGAATCCGATGAGGCAGAGAGAGATATTTGATATTTGATATTTATTGGCTTAAAGGCGTGCTACATAGGGCTATGGAGCCCCTTTAATTGTAGCCAACCTCTATAATATACATACATAGTACATAGTATGGTTACATATGAAATATACAATTTGATATTATAAGTTATAGCGTAAGAGTATACTAAATCTAATACAAATGTTTACTCCATGCCAGTACTTAATTATATATTATATTCTTATACTAATAGTGATTCTAAAACCAGAATTATCAACATTATCACTTAACTGCTAAAACTAATGCAAATATTTACAGTGAAACAATGTTTATTTTATACCGAAGCATAATGTTAATTAGGAATAATATTAGGAATAAAATAGTAATAATTAGTCTTAAAATAAAATACCTGTTACTATTTATAAATAGAGCGTACATATTCTGACTCTAGTACTGTGATAACTGATAATATGTTTGCAGGATACCCTTTTTGTTGGTTTGTTATTGGTAAGTAGAAAGTAGAGTATGGTGGATTTTACTCCTGAGCATGGTGGCTGAATTTTTGGAATAGGTTTGCAGTAGATATTTGTTCCAGAGGCGGCTTGCTGTTATGATAAATGATTTGTTGCATTTCACCGTACGATGTTTTGGTATTTGAAGTGTGTTAGCTGTGTGTCTGTTTGTGCGATTATGGATACTCTCCATACGATTGAAGGACTTGTAGAGGTAATGGGGGCATTGCGACTTCATTATTTTTGAAATAAGTATGACAATTGATAGGGTACGCCTATCGACGAGTTTTAGCCACTTGAGTTTAAAATAATATGGTGTGATATGCTCGTCGCGTCTCACATCAGCAATGAATCGGACACATGCATTTTGTACTCGCTGTAATTTAATGTTTAGTGTAACTGATAAATCATTATAGACTACGGATGCATAGTCTATAATGGGAAATATAAGAGACTGAATGACAACTTTACGTACTGAGAAGGGGAGAAACGGACAATTTCGTTTCAGTTGGTGCATACTTGATATGACTTTCCTTGTTAATTTGTTTACATGAGGAGTCCAAGAGAGTGTTTCGTCTACTTCGAGTCCTAAGTTGTTAACTGATTGCTGATAGGGTACTATAGTATTGTTTCATGTGATCGGAGGAAGTAGTGCTTTATCTAATTTGCTAAGTAGCTTTTTATAACCAAGTAATATTAGCTGCGTTTTCGATACATTGAGAGTCAAGTTGTGGTCATTTGCATAAGTTACTAAGTTAGATATGTCACTGTTTGTGCATCAATGGCACGTAGAGCATCCCGAGATAAAAGTGAATATACACTTGTAAGTCATCAGCATACATATGGTGGTTAGAATGTTCAAAGTTGATAGATATGTCGTTGATATATATTGAGAACATTAGAGGCCCAAGGACTGATCCTTGAGGGACGCCGATTGATATTGAGACCCAAGTGGAGGCACTGTGAGAGAGAGAGAGAGAGAGAGAGAGAGAGAGTAAGTTGAACTGAGTGTTCAGCAGTAAGCGTAGCTAAAGTGCAGTGGCTGAGAGGTACAAAATATGGCCAAACGAAAAAATTCACAGGAAAGACATTTGGAAAAAAACTATTTTCTCTCTGTCAGCCTCTAGAAACCAAGTTGAAAATTTATGTCACAAAAACACAACTACCTACGTTGAATGGTGCGCTTGGGCGAACTGACGTTTGAAATTATTTTCAGGATGCGAAATTAATTTGTCGTGTGCCCGACCAGAAAAAATAGAAAAAAATAGTTTTGATTTTCTACTAGAGCCAAATTTTAAATCCATTCATTATATTTTGACTTGCTAGCATATTTGGGAGAAAAAAATCACTGTTAATAGCCTTAACAGAGCAATTATTTTAGCACCCCACATTGATTACAGCAGTTATATTCCGTTCATATACTCAATCAAAATAATATAATGACCATTGAAAACAACAAGGCAACGAGATGTACTCTTGGAGTACGCCCGTCGTTCGTTCGTTCACATGTAAGACCTACTTAACTTACCCCAACCTAGAACATCCTAGTGAAGACAAGTCAAGCTTCAAGATAGTTTTACTAGAATCAATCAAGCTGCGGAGAAATCCCAGTCAGCTCAGAAGGGAATGTTGAAGGAGTCCAGATAGCATTGCTACAGTCTGGTCTTATAGTGGATACTGAAACGTGTTATGTTGTAAAGCCAGTCAGCGCAATCACTTATGAACAGAATGCGGCGAACTGGGATACACACGAACATTTAATAATCCACGAAGAGTTTGCTAAATTAACATGAGAAAAGAGCTTTAAACTTCGCTTCGCATATTCGAGGGGAATCTTTTGCACGAGATTGTTCTTCTTTCTAATAAAGACGGAACTAAGCGGATTTGAGGCCCTCGAGGACTTTACAGCTTAACTTATACCTCCCTGGGAGACGCTCGGTCCTGGCTCTAATTGAAGCTCAGCTAGACAGTTCGTCTCCGGTCTGACCAACATGAGTTTCAATCACATCCACAGTCAGTCTGAGGTCCTTGCAACGAGTAGTGCCCAACTTGTCTGGTCGGTGTTGAGAGTGTTACAACTTGGCAGGCTGCCACGTGATGTATTATGTGCAAGTATTCAGTTCACGTATCTAGGTGGGTTCAGTCACTCTCCGCTATGTGCACGACGCACTAGTTAATATTCCAAATCACACGCGGAATATCCAAATGGATTGCGCACGCGGCCTCCCTCGCGACTTAGCCAAACTGATGGGGGGTGGAAACCCCCACGTCGGGTGAGGTGTCTGATATGAGACGCATTCTTCTCGACTCAAAACTTTTCACGCAGCCGTTACTTACATTGCACTTTTATACTAATGCGCCTCATTTGACTCTGGTTCGTGCACGTAACATAGTGCAACATAGACACCATAAATGATCGGGTTTTGAGTTTTGTTAATATAAAGACGCGTCAACTGTAAGGCCATGATGCGCCACTCTAGCCTAAGATATGCTAGGTAGGAAAGACCCATGATGTCTAGATCCAGCCTTAGGTAGGGGGAGGACCGAGGAAAGGGAATGTTCCCGCGTACTCAACACATGGCTCACTCACTCGTCCAACAACGACCTAGACGTTTTCCTAGTATTACATTACCGTACCAATCATAGTTTTTCCATACAACTGGCCCATTATTCGCTTGATTCTGTACTAGTTTGTCGTCATTGCAGTCATCTGTTTGAATCTCTCAAGTTCTCTTGACCTAAATAACAAACAGTTAAGTTAAACGGCGGAACAAGTGATTGTCGTATTAAGCCAGAGCCGCATTCTCCTCGTCGTAATTAAGCCGGCAGAGCTGGTAGGGCGAAGACGAAGTTAATTTAATGTCAACTGTCGGGGTGGCTGGATGTCTGGACATGTTTGTGTCGGGCCCGGCCCCCCGGCGCCCTAGCAGAAGATGCTCGGCGCATGCGCACTGCCCAGAGAACAACTTCCCAGAGAGAATGTATGTGGCATGATTTAATTACTTTATAAGCAATGATTGATTTCTTGTTTAATTATTATTCAGATACGAGGAGTTGTAGAGCAAAACAAATAATAATATAAGCTTACATAAATAATCATTAGCATCATCATTTTGTTATTCCCACATATGCTTTACAACCAAATACAAAATAATACTAAGAGGAGGGAGCGAAGCGACTGTCTTACCACTCAACTCAAATAACACTTTCTCTGTCCCTGTTTCAGCCTTTCTGTGAGCGAGTTTGTTATAAAACGGCTGAAACGCTGAACATATTACGCTAAAGTTTAAACAGACATCCGGGACTAGTTTTGTGGGTGCTGTTTACATTTTCTTCAAAATCCGCTACGATTAAAACTCGCAAGAAATTAAAAATGTAAAAAATGTGAACAAACGATGGCAAATGTTTAAAATTAAATTAAAGACACGGTGATATGGTTAGTTCAAACGATTGCATGCATGTACAGTGCGATGTATTTGTTTTGTTATAATATATTTTTAAATTGATTGTATTCTTATCTATAACGTATGTGTCGTCCACTTGCCAAGTCCACTTTACAAAGTACGTTTTATTTAAATCAATGTACAGAATGTGGTGCTTTCCTTTCAATATTATTATTAAAAAGGCTTAAAGGGGTATTTAACCGCTTAAACTCAAAAAATATATTTCATTCAGGCTAACTAGTAATGAATTTAGCAATAAACAGAAAAATTATTGTGGCCACCATGACCTCCCAAAAAATTGTCAAACGTGACATTTTTCGAGCTAGGTCCCATCGGCAAAAATATCCCATAAGAAAAAACACGGGGACGATTTTTATGCCCCGTGACCTTGGAGGATTTTGATCCAAAAAAAATATTGGCCATTATTGACGTACTCGACAGCCTTTTCTGTAAATTCTCTATATTTTGTTTTGTAATTTAGGCAAGTGGTTTGGTCGAAATATGCTGATTACCAACATTTTGGAATGCATATTTTTGCGTGTTTGAGGGTATATTTTGACACAGTTTCAAGACACGATGTAAAAATGGGCATTTTAGATTGGTACTATGCTCTAGTATCTATGTGGACCAAAAAAGAAGCAGGTTAAAGCCGATTTAAGAAATTTCCAAAACACCAATTTTCGCAAATTTCTGGATCAAAAAAATTGAAAAATTCGTGTAAAATCACAGTTACAAGATATAATTTTTTAAATTGACATTTTAGTGTAGTATTGTGCTATAGATCAAGTGGTAAAAAATAATTTTTTGAGTTAATAGCCCCTTTAAAAGTACTTTTTTAAATGTATGTATAAAAATTGTGAGAGCATGTACAAGTTCTCGGATACAGTTGTTCACTAACCTTCATATTTTAAACACACTATGTAAGCTTACCGTCACGTGTGCTATACATAACAATAAATACCACAACAATAATACCACCTCCGTAATTAAACTGGATATAAAAGTACAACGAAAAAATAATATAATCACGGACCCGGCACCTCCACCAACAATGCTATTCTTATGGCGTAACAAACATTCTAGCTCTACCCGGCACCTCCACCAAACGCATAACATTTGCTATTTAAATGACAGATTTAGATGAATTTACGTCATTTTGATAGAATTTGGTCGTAGATTATCAATATTTATTGTAAATCACCTGGTAACAATTCACAAAAATTCTCATCTTTGGGCTCTATAACAAAATCCAAAATCATAGAACCAATTTATTTTTTTATACTGTGAAGGCAAGAGAACAGAGAAGACAGTGGGAAGATAGTGTTATTGTGTAGTGTTTTAGACACTTATCGTTCTCTATTGAATGAGTGAGTCAAGTTTGGTGCATATGTTATCATATCAGTTTACTAACCAACAAATGTGATGATCATTCCCTTGATAACCCACGCAACGAAGCGCAATATGCACAACTGGTAAGTTTGGTTCTAAATCTAGACCATCAAGATGATAGCGACGGCGATGATTGCTAATACAAGAACACTGCCTTACAAGGAAGTACGAGCAAGTACAAGCAAGGAAGTACGAGCAAGTACAAGCAAGGAAGTACGAGCAAGTACAAGCAAGCAAGTACAAGCAAGTACAAGCAAGGAAGTACAAGCAAGTTAGGAAGTACAAGCAAGCCAGCAAACACAAGTGGAAACGGAAAAGTGAAACTCGCTCGACTTTGCGATTCTTGGATCCAGTTTCCCAGAGTTTGTCACAAAGAAGCAACCAAGTCGCAAGGACGTAATATTAAAACTAAATATTGACTTTGGAAAGTAAAACTCATAAGTCATAACATCACAAAAGTCAGCTTCGCTGTTGACCTTTCTTTGAAACGGCTGCGCGCATGGGTAGAGTCGAGCGAAGCACGAGTAGGGGAACATTGCCCGCGTAATGTAGGGTGTTTAGTTGGAAACCTGTTATAGGGTGCTGTGAATGCCCTTCTGCAGGTGTCTAACTAGGTACAGCTGTTGTGAAGGGATATCCGAGGACTCGTACCCAGCATTCACAGTAACGACTGAGGAACACCTCGGGAAATCCAGCCCGTCTTTACGCGTGATACGCCAGGGACTAGAGCTCTCGGCGAGATTGACTGCAACGCGAGTATTTAATATTCCCCTGGTCTCGTTCTCGTCCACTGATGAAGAAGATGCATCTATCACATCCGCCTCAACGCAAAGCTTTCAAGTTTCAAAGAAACACTTCAGCAACAGCTATATATGGGCTCAGATTAATGACAGTATAGATATTGCGAGCGAGTGACGCACTGAATCGAATAGTTGTCAATAAGACACGATATCGATAAGTCTGGACACGACATCGATTAGTCAGGACACGACATCGATTAGTCAGGACACGATATCGATAAGTCTGGACACGACATCGATTAGTCAGGACACGACATCGATCGGATATGGACATCCCGACTTTTTGGACTTAAACAGAATACATTGGAGTGAGCAGTATATGTAGTTGCTGTGTAAAAGAACGGTTCACAGTTCTGCGTCTGTACCTAGATGCGTCTAACTCCAAACCCTGCGTGCATCCTAACTTTCGGCCGCACGAGATCTACAAGCCGCTCTAGCCGAAGTGAGCTGCATCTCGGATGACTATAGAGAGCGTCATCCATGGCACTGACAGCCACTGACTTCGATATTTCAGGGCGGTTCGTTTAACGGGACAATCAATGTTTGCCAAGTATTTCAGTCGGATATGGAGCGAATTCTTCACCAAGTTTTCTCGCTTCTAAGTAAAACTTTCCGGGGGTGGAGGAGTTTAACACGGGAAGCGACTTTCATCCACAGGTTCGGGTTTGTTCTCAAGTTATTTCGAGTGTGTGAGAAGCGCTGAGTTTCCTTCTCAGATCGCTCCCCGCCTCGAGTTGTAGAATCCACCACCGCACACGAAGAATGTTTCGTCGTCCGAGAGACTGACCACTACTAACCTAAGCCTAAGCCTCTGCGCACTGACAACATGGCACAGTGTAGGGTAACTCATAAAGTAGGCTAGATCCCTAGTCTCCAATACTTCCGCACAGGCGCGATCGTACCAAACTGCAGGGTCAATCTGACCTATTCAAAATGGTGATTTGGCGTTTTAATTTATGCTTTACATTATGTTTTCAATGCGATTAATGGGAATGCGCAAACAGAAACAATAAGAAGTTATTGCATAAGGGAAATTAAGTAATCATTTGGTGTTGATGGCTAATATGCTCATCTGTCAACCTGACAGCCATCTTGAAGAATATTTGGGTTCCAAATCGCTCCCATCTAGTTTAACGTGCAAACTGACCTATTCTAGATGGCTCCAAATTGTCACGCTCACGCCAGTGGACCAATGACTGGGGATCTATCTATATAGATGTTAAATATCACTGGGTGTCTCTAGGAGTAGCTAAAGCCCCGACATAAGCGTATTCTTGAAACTCGGAATGTTTAGACTGTCCCTGTCATGTTTCGCTGCAGGGGAGGGGGGGCGGGGGGTTGGGGGTTGGGGGGGGGCAAAGTTCAGAGAAACGAGCCGTCATCGTGACGAGCAGCGGAGGGCTGACACCCATCACAGTTTCAACCAGCAAATACGCGCGGACGGAACTAATGAGATTCGAAATGTATTTTGAAAATGCGACGAGGCAAACAATTAAAATAAAAACGATGCTTTTAAACGCGACCAAAAACGTTTTCAACTTTCACCGACAACTCTTCGATATCACTAACAACAGAATACACTCCACACAGCTATGATGGACGTGCAACGCTTTAACCATTGAGAAGTTTTCGATCAACTTGATCAAAGAAAATAATTAAATCAGTGTTTGCAACTGTTTTGTATTCCATGCCAATCTCTTCAAAGTATAATAGAAAGAACTCCATACACATGTCCAACAACAACAACATGTCAAGGCAGGGCTTACAACCTACAACATGGCAACGCAGGGCTAACGCGCTTCAGAACAACGCCACCTGTATGATCCAATGAAATGAGCCGCACACATATTGATGTCCCCGGCCGGCAAGCCAGCCCATCACGTAGCTCGGGCTATAAGCAATCTGCGTTGCAAGTTGTGGTAATAAGCCGCACATGTCACAGCCAAGATTACACACTATTGTGCACTGATATGGCCACTGACTAGCTACTTGTTTAGTGCACTTGCGCCAGAAGAACAATAGTAATCAGTGTAGTTGCGCACAATGATGTACATCAGTAAGCCGAGAAGCGCGTGCTTACGTAATGTAATAGTAAAATTGACTGCGATATTTCACCGCGATGTGACAAGTTGGCGTAAACACACAAACGCCTGCGAGCCAATTGACGCAAAGTGATCTGTTTCTCTCGTTCAGAGTGGCGCAACTACGAGCGTGTTGGTTCGAAGCTTCTTCCTCGCAGGATCACGGGGATCCTGATCTACTTCCCCCGCAGTTAAGAAACGCAAGAAGCTGTATCGAGGACCAGCAGCCCTTGGGTTACTTGGAGGGGGGGAGGGGGGGGGTCGAGCATTAACAGGTCATTAACGGTGTGTCGAAACATCACTTGCATCGCTCGCCTTACCATCCGAACACCCAACGTTCTGCAACTCGGCGTTTCTTGGTAGTTACGATACTCCGGTGTGTCGAAACATCACTTGCATCGCTCGCCTTACCATCCGAACACCCAACGTTCTGCAACTCGGCGTTTCTTGGTAGTTACGATACTCCGGTGTGTCGAAACATCACTTGCATCGCTCGCCTTACCATCCGAACACCCAACGTTCTGCAACTCGGCGTTTCTTTGTTAATACTCCGGTTTGTGTTGCAAGGTTATAAAGCAAAAACCAATTTATCGATTGTTAAAACTTGATGCGTTAGTAAAACCCATCAGAGTCGATCTCAATGAATCACAAAGGACACGACCGAGCCCAGAGGCGTCTCCATCGAAGCTCATCTCCCTGGTTTATGAGCCGTGACTCAACTAGATTACAGTCATCAGCGCGTGTGCCGTGCACGTGACGCATGGTGGCCGCGAGATACATGATCGGTGGCCAGAGAGTTGGGCCGGCAATAATAAAGTTAGGCAATAATAGGCAATAAATAATAAACACTCGGTTGACGGGTTTAATGGTTCACTATAGAACGCGTCGTACTCGCCACATTCGTCTCGTACCTTTATGATCTTCTATACTCTAGGCATAACTGGAGCATTGCGTCAAGCTTGGGTTACCCCGAGCGGTGTACAGTAGTGTTGAGGGGTGTAAGACGTGCAGAGTAGTGCAGAGTAGTGCAGTAATTTAGTGCTTTATAATGCCGAGACTAATAAGTTCATCTTCGGGTCTTGACACCCCAAATTATCGCATCAATGGACCATAGCTATTCAAATAATTGTTCATTTGGGGTTAAGTAATTTTATACTGTTTCAATATTTACTTTTTTTCCAAAAATGTCTATTGGATAAGTTAAGAAGTCGCTTCGCTCCCTCGTGTAATCACATACTTTGAGTAGGTTACTTTTCCAAGAACAACTTATCACTTAGGTGAATAACTATATAGTTATGGGGCTAGGATGGTTAGGAGTGAGTGTCCATGTGCTATTTTATTGAGCTCAATCCCAGCGTTCGCTATTTGATTAATTAAAAACTTTTGAAAAAACTTCCGCTGTGACGATATCGACCGGCAAACTCCCGAAATAGTCTCGCGTTTATCGGTGCAGCTACCACTAATTGCATCTAGTAAAGTAACGTGAATCATTTCTTGCACTGGATAAACTCACTTTTATCGAAGTTATTTTTATTTTTGAAACATCGCTTTTTATATCAAAATGAAGTAAATTCAGCGAATTCTATCAAGTGAATAGCAATTGTTATATGAGTTTGGTGGAGGTGCCGGGTAGAGTGAGGAAAGTTTTAGCTCCATAAGAATAGCATTGTTGGTGGAGGCGCCGGGTCCCCACTTTTTGATTTCTACGTTGTACGTCCAGTTTAATTATAACGGAGGGAGGTATTGTTGTTGTGGTATTTATTTTTAAGTACAGCACACGTGACGGTGAATTCATTAAGAGTATGTTTCAAATATGTAGGTTAGTGTACTATAAGCAACAACAGCATCTCAGCACATGTACATACTATCACAATTGTTCTGCATACATTTAAAAAAGTACTTTTAAGCCTATTTCTTCGACAATCATTTTATCCTGGCATGGACACATTCTGTGCATTGATTTGTATTAAACGCTATTTGTAAACTCAAATGGCAAGTGGAAGCCATGCATTATAAGAATCCAATCGCCGGTTTAGAAATGAATAATAACAATACAGCAACATCGCACTGTACATGCAAGCATTCGTTTGAACTCAACATATCACCGTTTCTTTAATATTTGCCATCGTTGGTTCACACATTTTTGTCAATGTGAGTTTCAATCGTAGCGGATTTAGATGAAAATGTTTACAGCCCCCACAAAACTAGTCCCCGATGTCTGTTTAAAAATTCATGCGTCGTCTGTTCAGCGTTTTAGCCGAAAACTGAAACGGGAACAGAGAAAGTCTACTTGAGTTGAGTGGTAAGACTTAGTCGCTTCGCTCCCTCCTTTCAATATTATTTTGTATTATGTATGTAAAGCATTTGTAGGAATAATAAAATGATGATGATAATGATTATTTATTTTTATTATTATTTGTAATATTTTACAACTCCTTGTATCTGAATAATAATTCTTTGAACACTGTAGTTGCCTAGTTGTCTAACCTCTTCATGCATGATTTTTCCAATTTTCTTAGAATAATTATTTTAGTACTCAGGGGAAAAATAAAAAATACTAAAATTATTGAAAAAATTCAAAATTAATTTTTTGGGGTACATTTCGGCGTCGGAATTAAATGGCACATATGGGTACACTATGCAACAACGGAATAATAGGAGCATACAACAAAATCTTACATATAGATTTGAATTAGTATTTTATGTAGGAATTATGTCAGTTTATGACATTTTAAACAAAGTAATTTGAAAAAAAGTATAATTTTACATAACTTATCAATAAAATAATAATAAAATTGTGATTATAGTAGATGATTATGTGATTAGGGCCAAAATACAAAAAATAGCCTTAGGAAATCATAAACAAAGAATGCCAAATAATTATGGGTATATTGAAGTTAACAATCTTACAAATTATTAATTACTATGCATCATCTAGTCAACTAATTAACTACTAATTAGCCTCATTACCGTATGGGAGAACAAGTTTTACAATGTAGACTACATTTATGATAAAAAATACTTAAAAGTAAAATATTATGATTTAGTTGCATAGCTTTAAAATATTTTGCAAAACAATGGCAAAAACAAACAATAACCTCAAAATAACATTCAACCCTAAGTGCATAGTGTCATCAAATGATGCCACATATTTATCATCCATATTTAGCTGTAAATTTTTAAAACTTTTTAGATCTACATCAACAATATTAATTATAAGTGTGTTTAAAAAATAAATAATTTATTGTGCCTTTATATTCGGTCGAATGACGTGACTAATTATGCAAAAACATGTGGCATTTTGTCAACAATGAATATTGGGGGCGTGGCCAAAAGAACAGCTCAATTCCTTGTCCCGTCACGTGCTGCCACCTAGCGGATTTTTTCAGAAGTACTAAACGGCATCACTTGTGTATTCTATGCATTGGTGGCACAAAATTTTTATTTTATCTCATTAAATATAATTAAAATATAAGTGGAATCATATGATGCCTCTATGCGGGAAGAGGCTAAGAGCTTGTGTTTGCATAATACGTCTGTTATTATCCCTGCTATGTGTCGTGAATCAGATACAGAGTTAATCCACTGTGAACGTAGAGTCAGATCCAGCCGTGGCGTGAATGTGTCAGCAAAGTGACGCTGAATGGAGTCTAATTGCCTCATCACATCACGTTCACACAAACAAACACTCTGGCTAGAACAAGCGGCGCTCAATCAGGTAACAAAGCATTCATGTTGCAGCGATCAAGAGATCGGACGAGGCCTATTGATTGGAACGAGAGTCAGAGTGAGAGTCAGCTGTGCCTGTGCGGCCCGTCGCTGATATTGTGCAGCAGAGAGTTGTAGATGGTGGCAGGAAGGTGCAGAGAGTTGTAGATGGTGGCAGGAAGGTGCAGAGAGTTGTAGATGGTGGCAGGAAGGTGCAGAGAGTTGTAGATGGTGGCAGGAAGGTGCAGAGAGTTGTGATATAGTGGCGGTAGGGCAGAGACTGTTGAAATGGTTACAGAAAGGTGCAGAGATTTATAGATTGAAACAAACGAGTGTAAAAAGGATCCTGTTTGTCTGGCGATGGGTTCGGATATGGACAGAGCTGAATCCTCTACTATGTCTCTCTCGTGAATGCCACGAGATGCTGTATTAACTGCGAAGCCCGTGGTTATCTTAATATAAGAGCGCACTTATGAAAGAACGTGAGACTCGCTTTCTAGGGTAAATAACAGCACCACACCACAAGACACGTACGTTTCCCTTCGATCGCGTCCGTGGCGCCAACGACAGTCTTGGCTTGGACGGGCCCACCAGTGCAACAGGTCAAGCAGGATGCGAGCATGTTGAGTGAAAGAACAATGTATGTCTGCAACATCAATCGATTCGTATTAAACCATATATCATCAAATTTGATGGTGCTTATCTTTTTTCTTTTTTTTTTGCTGAGACCGGCCATAGCAAAAACAAGATGGCCTCCGTCACTCAAATTTGAAACTCATATCATATATTTGTAAGAATGCGACCAATGTTTTAAAGGTACCACTTGAAAGGTAATTATTAGAGCTTAAAATTACACATTTACCATTTCACGAATATCCAATATATTTTAAGAATATATTACAAAACTGCCACTATAAACCAAACACGTTATCGTTATGGACCCTTTGACGTAGATACCTACTATGTCAAAAAGGTGTTTTAATTTCTTAGGTTGTAACTTTCGTAACCTTTGTATAATATGATTTTAATGTGACCGTGCTTTTTATGTTCCGACAAAATATATAACCCAAGATTATGTATTTGAAGCTACGACGACGCCATGTTTGTTGAGATGAATATGCGGCTAGTTGTGAACCTGATTTTTAGTAAATTTCTCCGTGCTACTCCGTGCTACTCCGTGCTACTCCGTGCTACTCCGTGCTACTCCGTGCTACTCCGTGCTACTCCGTGCTACTCCGTGCTACTCCGTGCTACTCCGTGCTACTCCGTGCTACTCCGTGCTACTACGTGCTACTCCGTGCTACTCCGTGCTACTCGTGCTACTCCGTGCTACTGCGTGCTACTCCGTGCTACTCCGTGCTACTCCGTGCTGCTACGTGCTGCTACGTGCTAGATAGAAGACAATCCATTTGTTATACTCGTCAATGAGTCTGTCTGTATTTAATCAATTTGATTTGATCTGAATAGCAAGCAATTAATTTCAAACTATCTTGTTGAATTGTTGTGTTGTTGTTTTGTTGTGTTGTATGTTGTTTGTAATCCTTTCCTTTCACATTCACGTGATTATTTAATAATACTACCTAGTTGCGTGAAACTATTCTTGCGAGTGATACGCCTCATACACGAAGCTTGGTGTAGAGTGGCTAAGACGTCTTGAGTATCTCTCTCTCTTTCTCTTCATGCTCTGATATATAACGTTCAGGCGGCCAAGGGCGCAATCAGGGTAATAGACGGTCGTAACGACACTTATTGTGATGTTGATGACTTAGCCACATAGGTTGCGGTCACACATCTCTAGCTATACAATGTCGAGACGTGTTGAGGACCAGCATTCAGAACAACCATCAAGTTTAATGTACTTATAGATAAAATATAAACAACTCAGATATATTTCTCCTTATAACATTCTAATGATTAGAAGGATTTTTGTAATGGTTCAAAAATCAAATTGTGTATCAAAAGACAAATGTATATATAAAGTTATATACATATAGTTTATACCTTATACATTATCAATCAACTTTAATGCAAATGTTCCCGAGTACTCAACATATGACTCGCTCACTCGCCTAACAACGACTTTAGCGTTTTATAGCCGGAATCATAGATACTAGTATGGCCCGGAATGTTGGAGATTTGCGGGTTCAAACAACGGTCGGAATAGATTTTTTAATTAATTTATTATCTCCGGAAAAGTATAGAACATATTTTGTTGAAATGCATACAATATGGGAAACATAATATACATTGCTAAATACGAGTAATGAATGCAAGGTTCACTCAATCTCCGAGTGGATTTTTAGGTAACAATTGAGCGTGTAACATTCGATACACCTTGGTCACTGCATGCAAACATGATTTGATAAAAATGATTTGTTCAAAATCAAAAAACATTTTCATTAATTTAAATGTAACATCCTGAGCCTATTTTCAATTTATTATTTATTGCGAGTTAAAATCGTATCTGGTTTTGCTCAAAATGTTAACTGCACGCTAAATACTTGTACCGGATGTCTGTTTAAAATGTCAGCTCAATTGATTTAGCGGCTAAACCAATGTAGCAAATATAGCAGAAATATAGCAATCAGTGATATGGACAGTGCGAACACACGCGAATCAACGCCAGAATCAACAAGGCCGATACAAAACAACTCTGAAATTTATTATGTGCTTCGGTGCTAGGACGGCTCCAAAGTCACCGTTTACAAACTCCTAAGACAAGAACTGATGGACTTAAGTCCAAGTGAAGTAGGGCCGCGGTCGCTACGGGAGCTCAGCCTTCGGCGGCCAGAGACTGGAACCTCTGCCTCAAGGACTTGCGAGCTCCCGCACTCGAAACTAAACACATTGGATTGACCCACTTTGACAAAGTGGTGGTGAAGAATAGTTTATTCAGAGAACATTAACTTAGGAGGATGTAAATTTAGTTTTTAAAATAATGTGTTTTAACACTGAGGCAATCACAACATTTATTTAGATTTAGTAGGTCTATTAATATTTTTTCCAAGTACCCCTTTAGAATGTCTCAAGTACCCCCAGGGGTACGCGTACCACCGGTTGAGAACCACTGGTTTAGCCTTTCGACCGTTCTGCAGCGAAGTCACTCACTCACTCACAGACAAAAACACAGATTTTGTACCGTTTGAGTTGAATTGTAGAATTCAGTCGCTGCGCTCTCTTGTCTAATAAATAAGTAAGATTTTAATTACGCATAAGTAAAAATGCAAATTAAAACAATTTCCCGACATATTTCATCGGTAAAGAATTTATATGTGAGTGATCAGCATCCTTCATAGAATATGAACATCGGCTGACAAATCTGTGCCCAGGAATCACAATAGACAAATAAATATTTGATTGAATTGAAATGTATCCGCTAGACGCGTTGTAATCGTTTGTATTGTGGGCGTTCCTAATAGGCGCAACACGTACAACGGGAGAGACGCGCCTCATGGTGCGAAGGTGCGGGGCGGCGAGGTCGTACCGATTAGTCGGCGAGTACCCACCCTGTGTACCCACATTTATGTCATATCTAAGATCAAAGTTTCAAAGGTTCCCTGAACATTTCATCAAGATCGAAGTAGCTGTCTATCCAGTAAAAAGGTACCGAACATTTATTTTACAGAAAATCCAATACAAAATAAATCGTGAAGGTGCGGTTATTAAAAACAGTCGCAGTCGTGAACTTGAAGTCTTCGCTGCCACCACATCATCAAACACAAACAAGTAACAAACAACATCTATAAAACACATAGGTACGTCGTCGATCAGCCACACGGCGTCATCACAGGACACGATGAAACGCTGGAAGTAAAATATGTCGCCCATTGCTCAGGTGACTCACCAGTGAGTAGAGTGTCGGGGGTGGCCGCTACTCCATGCTGTCTGCTCCGGGGGCGGCCAACACGTCCTGCCCCGGCGTGTGGGGCGGTTCAAGTGCTCAGGTAAACTCACCAGGAGAGAGGTCGGGGGTGGCGCGACTCCATCTTCTGCTCGGGGGCGGCAACGCCGCCCCCGGCTGGGGGGGAGGCTCAGGTAACTCCCGGTGAAATGGAGGTCGGGGGCTTACTCATGCTGCGCCTCCGGGGGCGGCAACACGTCCTGCCCCCGGCGTGTGGGAGGCGGTCAAGTGCTCAGGTAACTCACCATGGAGAGTGTCGGGGGTGGCTGTACTCCAGCTGCCGCTCCGGGGGCGGCACGGCGTCCTGCCCCCGGCGTGTGGGAGGCGGTCAATGCTCCGCGTGAAGGGCCTGGACTGCGACCTCTGCCTCGCTCCCTCGCTCAGCTCTGACTGCGAGATGACGAGACCGACGGACACCCCCCCAGGCCGCTCGATCGACTCCACTGCGCATGACCACCACGCGCGCCGAGCTCCATGGGATTTCAATAACCACCCCGCTCCGTTGGGAGGCTGGCGATTAAGTAACCACTTGTGGTCCCCATTCTTCGACACCTTTCATTACATTGGGCGCTACGTTCATTGCGCTCGGGCACACGAGAGCCTTGGGAGACAACATCCTTCATGTTAACTCCGACAGTGTGGGCTCGAGCTCTAAGCTTATGACTCTCATTCGGCAGGTCCCAGGTTCGAAACCCCTCGTGACCGGCAATCCTAACTGAAGGTTTTTTAAGAGGTTTTCTTCAGTCGTTAATGCGAATAAAAGGGATTGAGTACTTTTAAACAGCCCTCGGACATCACTTCACGATTCTCCTATCCGCAACATACCTAATTACAATTCCTAAATAGGGGCATACATTGCACTCGGTAACAGGTTTCCCCCCGCAAAAATATACAATTTAAATTCATGTTCTTTGTTCGTATTCCCATCACTTTTCTTACTTCTCTCCCTCATTGACGTGGGGACCTTGCGATGATAAGCATTGGCCATTGCATTATGCTGGGTTCGAACCCAGGGCGTAGCCTCCAAGGCTGGGTTCGAACCCAGGGCGTCGCCTCCAAGGCTGGGTTCGAACCCAGGTCGTAGCCTCCAAGGCTGGGTTCGAACCCAGGTGGTAGCCTCCAAGGACTGGGTTCGAACCCAGGTCGTCGCCTCAAAGGCTGGGTTCGACCCAGGTCGTACCTCCAAGGCTGGTTTCGAACCCCAGGGCGTAGCCTCCAAAGCTGGGTTCGAACCCAGGGCGTAGCCTCCAAAGCTGGGTTCGAACCCAGGGCGTAGCCTCCAAGGCTGCAGATCTTCGTGGCCCTCTTAGCTTAGCTTAGTAGACGTGCGTGGGTTAGTGAACGCCGAACATTCTATTATCTCTGCATTCATATTATATTTTCGACGTGGATCGGGCGAAGAAAACTCAAGTTCAGCCCAGCTCGAAATTGTGGTTTTATTGTCCCCCGAACAGATACCGACAAGTTGAGCGTCCCAGCGTCTTGCTTCGTGCAGCGAGGTCTATCACGACGGTGTAGGTCACAGGGTCCAGACACCTTCACTCTAACATTTACTACTAGTTTAGCATGTCTCCAAGAATATAATATGTCCCCCCCCCCACGTCTCATTTCATCCCCCTCCCACGCAGCTTCCACTAGACACGGCTTGGTCTCAGCTCGATAAGAGGACGTCCGAGAAGGGACGGGGAATCATCACTGGAAGTCGACGACGAACGGAAATTAGAGATTTCAAATAGTAAAATTCGCGATGATTCTCTCTTGCGATGTGATGCTCCCTAACCATCCGCGGCTGCACGTATATTATTAGGGCGCTGATTGAAGCGTTCTACGAGGACGTGGGTTCGAATCCCGCGTAAGGCATGAGGTTTTTGTAATCGTCCTTCATCGTCATCTATCACCTCAGCACTCATCGTCTCGAATAGCCTTAGTGCATAAATATGAGACGTTAAATCATATCTATGATATGCGGTAACGGAAACGGTCTTCGTCTAACAAATGTAAATTTACAGCACAGTATTTAATTTCAATTTTCTTCGTTGAGATGTCAGCTAGAAAAGTTCTACGTCTATATTGTCTCAAGCTAGAAGAATAGGTTATTCTTTCATTGTTTAAAGTATTGTAGGCGTTCTCAAAGTGGCTGTTTTGACCATTGTTGATATCATTAGCCAACGACACAATGCCGAGGAAGGAGAAACAGTCCGGACCGACATTGTCGCGACTCTGTCCCGGGTTCAAATCCCTTCGAGACCGGCAATCCTGACTGAAAGGTTTTCTCCGGTTTTCCTAGCATAGCAGTCGTAACTTAAGATCTATGTTTTTTTCTTTTGGCGGTACAAATACCATACCACAGATAATAGAGTACACTACGTAGTGTACTCTCTTATCTGTGACCATACGTGCCGGGAAAAGTAAAACACTGTAAAATGTAAGTTTTTAATTAATTTACACATGTCAAAATACCTCATTGCATAGCCAATAAGGTAAACGAACCTCTTGTACATCCACTTTAATCAGTGTGGGAAACACTAACATACAGGCGGTAACGTGTTATCGATAGGCCTAATAATAATATGAGGTTTTGCTTCCTGACTTTCATGTATCGTATCTAGGTTATCTTGCACTTGAAACAGCTGTACACAACACACATTAGGCTATTTGCACAAATTCTCTAAGTGTATTTTTTCGATAGCCACTAACACCCAATAGAACACACACAAAAATTGGATCTCTACATTCTTTAGTTTGGCCGTAATATTGTTTTTAGTTTTCTTGGTCAAATTAGCGTTTTGAAACGCACCTGGTCGCGCGCCATTTTCGTGACGTCACCGGCCATGTAGGCTACCAGCGGACGCATTGGGATAACACGCGCAGGGGCTCTGCTTTCGCGGCAATCAGCAATAATTGATCGAATTATAAGTATTGTGTTGTTCCTTTATGTACTAGCACTTGTGTAGCTACGCTACATAAACTGTATTTTAGTGTTCCCAAAGATTTGAGGCGTAAATCAACATGTAGCATATAGGGAATGTTGTGGTTGCCAATATGAACTTTTAACTGTAGGCCGAGCTATATGCCCGGCCTATAGGCACGGTAAAACATATTTGTTTGGTACGTTATATTCGTTATTAATTAGTGGTGGCATTGTATTATGATAATTAATTATTAATAATAACTGTATAAGTTGCACGAATGTATTTTTTTTGTATGCATTACCCTTCTAGGCGTCAAATAGCCAACCTACGTGAAAGTGAAAATCCTGATCGCTAACCTCACGGTGGTAAATTAACATGAGTTGTGGTTGCCAAAAATAGTATGTTAGTAATTAATGTCCGTGAGCCTTTAAAAGTATTTTCTAGTATATAAAAGTGCAAAATGAACTTGTGTAGGCCGAGCTATATGCCCGGCCTATAGGCCTACAATCTCGGGGGTTATGCACGGGAAAACATAATTTTTTGGTACGTTATATTTGTATAATAATTAATTAGTGGTGGCATAGTATTAAGATAAATTAAAATTACTCATGTGTCTTACTGTTTAAATTACATGAATATATTTACTTGTATACATTACCCTTCTAGGCGTCGAATAGCAAATCTACGTGAAAGTGAAAATCCTGATCGCCTACCTCACGGTGGTAAATTAACATGAGTTGTGGGTGCCAAAAATAGTATGCTAATTATTAATGTCTGCGTGAGCCTTTAAACTATTTTCTAGTCTATAAAAGTGCGGAATGAACTTTTAGAGGCCGAGCTATATGCCCGGCCTACAGGCCTACAATCTCGGGGGTTATGCACGGGAAATCGTATTTGTTTGGTACGATATATTCGTAATTAATTAGTCGTGGCATTGTTTTATGATAAATTACTCATTACTGTAAAAATTACATGAATATATTTTCTTGTATACATTGCCCTTCTAGGCGCCGAATAGCCTAACCTATACTTGAAAATCCTAGGGTGGTTTCGCGCACAGAGGTTTTGCGGGAAAGTTAATTTGGGTAGGTTTGTACGTTATCATGGAATGGCAGTGAAGTATGGTTAATTACTCATTTACCTATTAGAATCAGAGACTTCTGGTTAATTAATATTATTAGCCTCTGCCTTCCTTGAATCCATAATATTCTGCCATGGTAGGCGGAGGCCTGCGTATTGGATTTGCACGTCAACCAAGCAAGTCCACTACCTCTACGAGCAGCTCTTACATGGCGGGTGACGTCACGACCAATCAGAGCGCGTTATCGGTTGCCACGGCGGCATTTGAAAATTACGCATTTTCAAACACAGTTTTCTTATAGAATACATTTTTTTTAAACGTTCAAACCAAGTTTTTTGTGTTTAGAATTTAAAATGCATCAGGAAACACCCATTAATTAGCATTTTTGAACTTCTTGCATATACCCCAATCAGTGTGCTCAGGCTTAATTAAGCTGATAGGGCCTGTTAGAACAAAAGTATTCATTTCTATTCAAACATTGTCATGTTTCAAACAATTTAATAAAAAATGTTAATGTTTTTTCAGTTAACTAACGAAGTGCAAAGTGTGGTTAACAGCTGCCCTACACAGCCCGTGTCAAGAGAACATGGACGACTCTCTTCAACGGGGACAGGCTACGAGCTCGTCAGATAAGTGTGGTTAACAGCTGCCCTACACAGCCCGTGTCATGAGAGCATGGACGACTCTCTTCAACGGGGACAGGCTACGAGCTCGTCAGATACCTACACAATATATACATTAGTTGTGTCTGTTTTAGTAATAATCATAATCGAATGAGCGTAGTGAACGAAGCGAAGACATAAATGCGGCTACTATAGCTAGACTATGGCAATACTACAAATAGAGCATAAGGGTTGTTCACAAGCTTCACAGCCATAGTGCGGGACCATAGTGTAAAATATTGTATCCCGTATGCTCCTTCGTGAAGGAAGCAAGGGACCTATTTTACCTTGTTTATATATGTGTAGAGATACCAAAATGTCTTGGTGCCACTTTCAAGATGTCGTCATTTAAAAATGGCCACCATTTTGAAATGACGCCATATTGAAAGTGGCACCAAGACTTTTTAGTATCCCGTCACATATATAAACAAGTTACAATAGGTCCCTTGCTTCCTTCACGAAGGAGCATACGGGACCCACATAGGTCCCTGACTAGAACCTGCCAAATCTCAGAACTTAAGATGTGCTATACTAGGGAAACGCCAAAGTCGTTGTTAGACGAGTGAGTGAGCCATGTGTTGAGTACCCGGTAACATTCCTTTTCTTACCCCTACCTTAGGCCTCCCCGCCTCATCATAGGCTACAGTGGAGCATTATGGCCTAAACTATGGCCTAACCTTAAATACCCTATTATTTATATACGAATACGATTATCAAACTTAAATGCAAATGTTCCCGGGTACTCAACACATGACTCGCTCACTCGTCTAACAACGACTTTGGCGTTTCCCTAGTCTAGTTGGCTAAGGCGCCCTTATAGCCGAAATATGGAAGAAGTGGGTTCAATCCTCTGGTCGGGAAAGATTTTGTAATTTCTAGATTGTATTTCAAAAATAATTAAACATGTTTTGAAATGCATATAACGCAGTGTAGTCCATCATCTGTGGCAATAGGGCCTACTATGGTAAACATAGCCAGTACAAAATACGTGAAAATATTGCAAGGTTTACTCAATCTACGAGCGGAATTTGGGGGTACCTTGACGTGCAATATTCGGCAGACCTTGCATGGGCACGGCATTTCATGGCCAGGCGAATAACAAACAAAAAATATATTTTCAAAATCTAAACCATTGTCGTTAAAATAATTTCTAAACATTGGAAGCCTATTTTTCAATTTATTATTTCTTGTAGGTTTAAATCGCAATGGATCTTGCTGGTTTTATTAGCAGTTCTCAATAAACTCGTACCGGATGTCTGTTTAAAATTTCAGCGCAATCTGTTCAGCGATTCGGCTGATTTTCAACGTACACACACGCACGCAGAATAACAGAATAAGGGCCGTTTAAGTTGGATGGAGATCACTCCGTTCGCTGCGCTCACTCGTTTAAATATGCATATTTTGTAATGCAATCAACAAAATACTATCCGTAAAAAACGCACTTGTACTTGTAGTGATAGTGATTTCTGTCATTGTTCTCTAGCGTCGTCTCCGAGTTTTTTTTTTTTTTAGTTTGACGTTCGCTGTACAAACTAAACCCATGACTGATATCAGGATGTTTTCTGTGATTAATCGATTGATTGTTTAAGGTTATCTTCACAATCACGTTTATAAAATTATAAGAATAAATGATTGAACTTTTAAGAACCAGTATTGTTTGTGGCGCTTATCTCGGCTC
This sequence comes from Sweltsa coloradensis, assembly GCA_024449915.1. NCBI lineage: Eukaryota > Metazoa > Arthropoda > Insecta > Plecoptera > Chloroperlidae > Sweltsa > Sweltsa coloradensis. The sequence continues at coordinate 80,218 of JAMZAV010001100.1, forward strand.
ATGAGGGTCGAAGATTCACGCGTAGAAATCACTAAGCGATGACGACAGAGGTATCGAGACAATGTAAGGTTAAATTGCGAGGAGGGTAAAACATGATAGTTCTATATTACACACACATAAGTTAATATGGTAGTGAAATGTATCGACCCCGTTTATATTACTAGCGCTTAATGCGGGTTGGAAGGCGCGCATTGAACACTCAACCGTCGTTTCGTTGTATAACCCGCGTCCGTTTCAACGCCGAATATTACCCTTGAACCCGCGTTACCATGACCATATTGAGAGACTAGTAGACTGTGATAGATCACCCTCGCATTTTAATGCTTTCCACCGCAAACTAGGCGGTCAAAAAGTCTAATAAAATTAATGTCGCCTCTAGATTTAATAAACCTCCCGAGCTAATGATGGCTCGTGATTGATGTTGCGCCGAGGGGTCGCGGGTAGTTGACGCCCAAGGCAATTAATGAGCCCCAAGACATGTTGCTCGGCCCGTAACAATACGATGTAACATAGTTGTCAATAAAGCACACTTTATTCATTTTTAAATTATGAAAGTAAAGTTTTTTCAGTTTTTACTGTTGAGCCCAATATTTTCGCGTCCGTGACAACAGACCAAACATCTGTGGTGTCGTCGGCCGAGCGAAGGGAATTTGCTTAGAAACGCATGTACTGCATGACCATCAGTCACTCTGTATATTACTACTGAGACTAACTTTCACAAGGATTCAAATAAACATTAAACTAATGCTGTCCTAGAAGCACGTGGCCTTCTTCTGATTAAGACGGAGAAGGTTCTTGGCGAACTCTTCAAGCCTCGGCTTAGGCTCAAGCAAAGAGTGGCAAGTCTTGTTCAGTGGGTGGGAGGCTAATAGAGCACTCGGCTGGGGTCACCCGATACGGCGAGATCTGCATCATCATGCAGAGAGAAGCTCGCCAGTCACACGTGCGGCTGTGCCACATAGAATATTATTTAGGCATGAAGTGATCTCACCATCTTAATTCATCTTGTCATTACATAATTATTTACATCATTATTATCTATGCATTCTATTAGAATTTAGGGCGCAGAAAAACTAAGAAACAATGATAATTTGGAAATCAATCCAGGAATTACAAAATCTATCTTAGCTGAGCATCGAACGTGGGTCCAGTTGAATGCTTTAACTAAAGTTAACCGTCTCGTTAGCTTAGTGAAGAGGCAAAGCATCCGACCTAAGAGCTGGCTACCGACCTGAGATGGTATTTTTAAATGTATGGAATGATTTCCATACAATTAATTACACCTAAACCAACATCTATCATGAAAGTAAAAGTATACTTAATAAATTAAAAGTTGTTCTGAATCGGCCTTGTTGATTCTGGCGTTGATTCGCACTGTCCATACCACTGATGCCATATTTCCTATCAAAAAAAATATCGATCTGTGGTTGGTTATCGTTCACTCGTCGATTGCGTCGGGGCCTACAAGGTTGGCTTGGTCGCTTTGGTTTTAAGTCCCCCACTGAAAATTAGTTATATGACTGAAAGGGTAGACTCTAAATTTTATTTTTTTATACTTTCCCGCACAAAAATAAGATAAAAAATAAATTCGTATTAAAATAGATAGATTAGAATAGAGTGAGGGACATTAAACTAAAGCATCCGAGCCAACCCTGTAAGCCCCAACGCAATCGACGAGTGAGCGATAACCAACCAAAGATCGAAATTTTAAATAGGAAATAAAGCAATCAGTGGTATGGAGAGTGCGAACACCCGCGGATCAACGCCAGAATCAACATGGCCGATTCAGAACAACATTAAATTAATTAATGTGCCTCGTTGCTAGGACAGCTAGGAAGTTTAAAAACTTCTGTCTATGGCGGGAATCGAACCCTGGACCTTCTGCATTGGAAGCAGAGGCGCTAGCCACAAGACCAACAAACCACACAATGCATGGGATGAAGACGAACGCGTAGGGGTAGAGTAGGGGTAGAGTAGGGCCTACTTGACTTCAACAACGTGTTTCACATGGGAAACTCAGCTGTATAATATGAGTTCTTGACTGAGTCTAGGACAAAACGTTTGAGGTTCTCCAAAAAACACTACTTAACAAATATAATAGCTACATCTTAGCGTATAAGGCGCCATGCTTGCTCTCGGCTGAAACAAATATTCATCTCCGCGAGCCGAGCCGAGCCGAGCCGAGCCGACTGGGTTCAGATGAAACTCAATTAACTCAGGCAATTGAACGACAAAAGCCTTGATAAGGCAGCGCTAAATGGACATTTAATTATCACGGAGGTAAGAGCTAATGTAATTATTATTTCCTCGGGATCGACGCACAGCTTGTTAGCGAGATGTTCCCGGTTCTCTGTACGATGCTAATTGCAGACAGGAATAAAACCGACGCAAGAGTGCGACAAGATTGAACCTTCATCTCCTGACATTTGTCAAGGCCACTTCTAGTCTCTGTCTCGTTGAGAAGAATTGAATGTAATTGTTATCAATATTATGCATCGACTTTGGCGCAAAAGTTTTCCGCAGGCCCCTGAGCATAGCTCTTCCTGGCGTTCCACAGGGTTCGGTCCTATCCCCGCTTAGACTTTTTCAAAATTTGCAAATTTTTACTTTTTTCCCCCCTTTTCTCGCCAAAAGGTACGCGATCCAATAATACTTCACATATTTTTGTAATTGCGGCATTTCTAACTCTCATTTTAATACATGTAAATAGCTAATCGGACATCAATTTCTTGAACTCAATTTTACAAACGTAGACCTCAATTCCTGACCTTTTTTGACCAAAAGCCACGTATCGCCCCAAAAATGCATAAAACGTTTTTAAATGGTTCATTTCAAGCTTTCATTTTAATGTGAGGACTTGTCAGGACATTTGAGCATGGAATGGCATATTTCGCCTCTAATGCAAAGGCTGAATAAGTTTAAATTTTAAATTTTATTAGGACAAATTGTACGTTTCATATTATAACAACACAATTTTTAGTGTAATTGTGTCCTTTAAGATAAGATAAAATCAAGTTTACTAATACAAAGAAAATGAGAAATTGGCATTATTTAGAAACACATAATAGACCATAATATGTAATAAATTGTAAATAATAATTATTGAAAAAAGATAAGCTTCAGTTCATTATGAATGATTATTATGAATTTGAGTGTATCAATAAGGTAATCAATAAGAAAACAGTAGGCTTTTTTAATTAAAGTTTGTTTTAATTTTTATGTTTGAAATGGTCATAGATTAAAATGTTTATAATGGAGTCTGGAAGATGGTTATAGATTTATGTAAGTAAACTAAGTTTACTTGGCCAAGTTTTGTGTGATATGAATTTAGCTGTAGGTGATTTTTTTACGTGTGTCATGATCATGGACATTTGTTTTAATTACTAAGTAGGTATGAACATTTATTTATTACTAATATTGATTTGAGAATGTATAAATATGAAATTGTAAGGATTTTATGGAGTATAAAAAAAGGCTTACAGTGTTCTGTGAGATTAAGAAAACAAATAGCTCTGATTGCTTTTTTTGTATAGTAAAAACTTTGTTAGTGGGTCGTATACCCCAAAATACAATTCCATAGCTTATATATGACTCAAATAATGAATACTAGCATATTTTGTCATGTAGGGATGTTACTTATCTGTCTTATGGTCCTAATAGTATAACAAGACGGATTAAGTTTTGGTATTAATGTATTGATATTGTAATCATAAACTAATTGATATTATTGTAGATTTACAAAGATTTAATATTAATCTTCTAAATTGAGTGGAATTGGATATAGTTTGTTTTTTTGGAGTTTAACATAAGTTTGTTAACTTTAAACCACCCATTTGAATTATTTAGTTTTCTTCTGATTTATCCTGAAGAGCTTTGCTTTCATCAGCCTTTATGACTGTGGAAAAATCGCCAGTAAAAAGTTCAGCATCATTTATACTTTTAGGTAGATCATTAATAAAGACAATGAAAAATAAAGGACCAAGAATTGACCCTTGTGGTACACCACATAATATGCTTTTCTAAGAGTCCGAAATTGTATGTGAAATCTTATTATTTTCTGTGCAAGTTATTTCTACGTCATATTGTACTCTGTGAGGTATGATTTTAATAATTTTAGCGCATTACCACGTACTCCATGATAATATTCTAATTTAGTGGGGAGTATATTGTGATCAACACAGTCAAAGCTTTTGTCTTGGTGTGATGATATTAACTTACCCATAATGTTTTGTATTTCATTAATGTCAGTCTCACAAAAATAATATAATTTACTGGGCTCTTGTATGTCTCATGCAAGTAATCGAGGAGAGTAAGATTATGATTTTGTCCTAGATTTACTAAGGTATTTGTTAAGTCAGAGGTTTCATTAGCAAAATAGTAATTAAGGACTTTTGCTACCATTTTCGAGTCATTTATTAATACATTGTTACTAATGAGCAGATAAATATTTTCACTGGGCTTAATAGGTTTCCTGTTTGTCGTCTCGGAATTTATAATTTTCCAGGTATCCGTATACTTTTAACTTATTGTCAGCTTTTGATATACTGTCCTTAATTATTTAATTCCTTATTGCTGTTTTTGTACTTATAACTTGATTGTAAATTTGTAATTATAATTGAAAGTAAGTTTGAATGAACGTAACGTTTTGGTAATGTGTTTTCTTTTATATAAAGAAGACTTCTTTTATTTAAACTCGAGATTTTAATACCCTTCGATATCCAGTTTTGCTTTTTGTGCAATGGTTAATTTTGTATAGTGTTTTGAATGGAAAATGTTCACTGATATGATTGCCGCATTTGTCATTAGTCGATTTAGCTTGATATACATAATCCCACATTTCTCTTCCATGCCTGCTCCAGTCCCCACGCTCAGTCGCGACACGCGAGTGAGTGAAGAGACGGTTGCCATGACGACTATCAGACGATGATGATCGCAACGTCCACTAAAGAAAACTCGAATCGATGCTTTCTTCGCACTTGTTGCGTTTTCACATGTGACGTTTGAGACCGAGCCTCTATTAAAAGTGTGAAATTAACTTGGAAGGTTGGTATCTGACACATTAACACTAATAGTATCATGATTAAATATTGAACTAGGACTCGGTAAGCAAATAAGCGCGACCATGGTTCGTAGCCTCAAGTTCTACTTGATCAGTGCGGTGGGCTTCTTGTTCCAGTATCAAACCCCGGGCCCGAGTCATTAGAAATTTTAACACCTTTTTTAACCATCCCAGCAAACAGAACAGTGCGGGCAACTTGCGGGGCCCATACGGGCAATGTGGGCAGTGCGGGCTATTTGCGGATTACGGGCATCTTGGTAATTGCCCTCATGTTGCCGTTAGGGCGGTTTATGGGCACGTTGAAATTTGCCCGTAAAATTTAATATCCATCTTACCCGTATCTTGCCCTAAGGGCGAGATACGGGCAAGATGCGGGCATCATGGTTGCGGGCGGATTACGGGCAAGTCTCCATCTCGCCCTAAGGGCAAGATGAAGCAAGATGCGGGCATCATGGTTGCGGGTGGAATCTGCTCCAAGAACACTGCAAAGTGGACTCAAAAGAATTGTAGTTAGATGAATTTACACTGGTTTTACATCTTGTTTGTTTGTTTGTCTGGTCCCTTACGGCCCTACGACCAAATAGTTTGAGCTAAAATTTTAAACAGACATCCGTGACCAGGTAACTGAGAACTGCTAACAAAATGAGAAAAATCCGTTACCATTTCAACCTACTAAATTCCGCTGAGAGATTGAGTAAACCTTGCAATCTTTGGTCGTATTTCGTACTGCCCATGTTTTCGTAGTATAGTATGCATTTCAAAACATGTTTTATAATTTTTTAAATACGATCCAGAAATTAGAAAATCTTTCCCGACGGAGGGTTTGAACCTAGGTCTTCCACATTTCGGGTATAAAGGGCACCTTCGCCAACTAGACTAGGAAAACGCCAAAGTCGTTGTTAGACGAGTGAGCGAATCATGTGTTGATGAGTATCCGGGACATTTGCATTTAAGTTTGATAATAATTATAAAGCTATAATTAATAGGGTTTTGAGGGTCAACTGTAAGGCCATAATGCGCCACTCTATAGCCTATGATAGGCATGGAGAGGCCCTAGGTAGGGGAAGAAAGGGAATGTTACCGGGTACTCAACACATGGCTCACTCACTCGTCTAACAACGAGTTAGTCGTTTTCCTAATAAGTTAATAATATTGTAATAATTGTATTAATATGAGCAGATTGTAAGCTTTTTCACACAAGGTATAGTTATCGTATATATATATATATACTGATTTAAGACTATTATGAAGGATTTATGACACTTCCATTATATTGCATAATATTATGTATTAGCACTACATTATGTACAATTACATTCATATTATATTTATTTCTTAGCAAATCCTCACGCATTCTCTCCGAAATTGTATACACTTTTTTTTTTAAGTTTCACATTAAGAAGTCTCACCTACTATACAGAATTAATTTTGGTCAGTGCTTGTTTGGATTGTACAATCCAATAAGCCTTTTTTTGTTCTTGTTAAATGTTCATGTAGATTTTTAAGTCTTTTTTAAAAAACATTTTATCTGCTGAATGTCATGTCTTCACTTATTACCAATATAATACCAATATAATTATAATTACCAATAATATGTACCAATTTTAATAATTACCAATATAATACAAATATAATCAAGGTTATTCTCTACATTACGATTAGTATTCGAGTATGTTTCATTTCAGTATATTTGTTGAAGCCTATCAATGAAACAAAATAATAATGAAAGTATCTAAGTTTAAATATTAATTTTTAGTTAAAAAATCATGAACCATAAGTTAAAGAAACAAAATAAAACAAAACACATAACAAATTATACCGAAAACGCAAGTAGCGTCTGCAGTGCTACGTTCCGCAATACACGCACATGGGCTAAAGACGCTCGTAAGCCAGCTAACGCGCCCAGTTACTCACAGGTGCAGTGTCCGAGTGGTGAACGCGTCCGGAAGTGGAGGGAGGTGTCTCGTGTTCGAGTCCGGGTCTTGGTGATAAAATTTATACTTCTGATGTTCTGTCTATATAATTGTACTTGTTCTCTCCTTATCGATCTCTAATATGAAATTAGTTAAATCCCTTAAAAGTGATTAATTTTTTAATTTTGTTATTCTTATTTTTGGTTCGTGGGTTACTTGCGTGTATACTAGATGGCGTAGCGTACGTGGACTTGCATGTACGGGCAGGATGAGCCACAATGCGGGCTTGCCAGTATGGGCAGGATAAGCTACAATGCGGGCTTGCCAGTATGGGCAGGATGAACCACAATGCGGGCTTGCCCGTACGGGCAGGATGCGGGCGGGGGTGACATATTTTTAAGGGCGCCCTCATGGCATGCCCGTACGGGGCCCGTACGGGCAACTTGCGGGCAGGGATGCGGGCATTATGCGGGCAAGATGATTTCTGTTTGCTGGGATGGTATTACACAGGAGAGCAAAACTTAATAAAGTAATTAAATCCATTCAAAAACTTGTAAAACGCAATCCAAGCCTTACATACTAAAAAATATCAAGATCTATATCATTAGTATTATTATTTATTATAGGAAAAAAAACTAATCAAAGCTTGGAAATCAAATTTTACACAATCACCCATTTATAAAAAAAATGTAATGTGTGAATTAATGATTAAATGCGCCAAGATTGTCTTGGATGCAGTCAAAGCCCGTACCGTGCAACGGAGTTTCACACTGAGAGCATGGGAATCTTAATATTTCTGACCTTTAACCCTTGAGTGAATGAAGCTTTGCTATTTGTCTGCTTCTTTACACGGTTTTATACGCGTGAGATGTCGAACAGGATGACCAAGTAACTAATTTCAAATAAGTGCAGTCACTGCGAGGTTCATTTAATAATCTTCACACATTTCAACTACTTTTCTTTTAGTTTCCAAGAAATATTCCGGCATGAGCTGGGACCCGAGGAGGAGATTGCGATATTGGTTGAGATGTAAACGGGGTGGAAATTGGTCTTCTGAGAGCAAGTGCTCACAGAGAGACAGAGAGAGAGTCGTGTATTCAAGAGAATAGCGCACATCAGGCAATTCTCTCCTTGGCTGCCCCCTTTCTTCAAAGCGGGTCGACTCAGCCGGAACCAGGAACACCATCTGGTCCGGACTTGGGCTCCGGGCTTCCCCCCCCCCCCCACCTCCCTCCCTCAGGAATAATCCTGGCCAGAGAGAGATACAGATAGACTCGACAAAGAACGAGACTATTCACGTTAAATGTAATAATATAATATTCTCATTCATATCACAAAATGCATAACTGCGGCTCTCCACAGTGGTTAATTCTAGACGACCTTCTTCTTTGACGGGGGACAAAGTTAGTTTGTCAATTTAAATATATTCTCACCACATAATTATAGTAATTAAATTAAGTGTGAATCTGAACTCTACTAGCGTCCAATTCAATTCTTGCTCTATTTCTCTGCATTAGTACAGTCATTACCTTCGTATCGACTTTGCAATGATGAAAGCAAGACTTTTTCAAAAAGAAGTTGGGTGGATGCGTCCGACCCAAATTAACCACTCGCACTCAGTACTTGCTGAAGCGTCGAGCACTCTGATAACTCTGATCCTCAGTATCTAAGTTCGAACCTTTGTCAGGGCATGGTCCTCCCAGAATCCACTTGGCCCCTTTACACGCACCCCCCCCCCCCCCCCTCCCGAGCTTCGCAGAGGACAAAGAGGCAGATTTAAGATGGGTGATGAGGATGACATGATAAAACAAATAAAACAATACAAGGTTAATGCAGCAAATCAAAACTTTTATTTTAAATTCATAAGTAACAACCATTTCCAGCTAAAAAGACGAGAGTGCCTACAAACCATCACGTGCACAAGAGGGAGATCAGCCCAGGAGCTTCTTCAGCCCCTTCTTCTTCTGCTGCTTGAGGTTGAGCTCAGCCTCGAACTTGACGCAAGACTTGCCGGTGTCGTGTTTCACGTTGACTGTCCCGGTTACTATGCCCTGGGCGAACTGGATGTACTTCACCAGGCTGGCGATAGAAGCAGCTGCGTTCTTGTCGCCGCACATGGAGGCGGCCTCGGCCGGGCAGGTAGTGTACGCCTTGATCGGCTCGATCAGCGCCTTGCTGGTGGGGGACAGGCTGCCCACCTCCTTGCACGCGTCCACGTCGCCCTGCATGTGGATGGCTCCCTTGTAGATGTCGTAGCTCACCTAGGCCAGGACAAGTGGTAACATTAACATATTGCACATGGAGGCCGGGCAGGTAGTGTACGCCTTGATCGGCTCGATCAGCGCCTTGCTGGTGGGGGACAGGCTGCCCACCTCCTTGCACGCGTCCACGTCGCCCTGCATGTGGATGGCTCCCTTGTAGATGTCGTAGCTCACCTAGGCCAGGACAAGTGGTAACATTAACATATTGCACATGGAGGCGGCCTCGGCCGGGCAGGTAGTGTACGCCTTGATCGGCTCGATCAGCGCCTTGCTGGTGGGGGACAGGTTGCCCACCTCCTTGCACGCGTCCACGTCGCCCTGCATGTGGATGGCTCCCTTGTAGATGTCGTAGCTCACCTAGGCCAGGACAAGTGGTAACATTAACATATTGCACATGGAGGCGGCCTCGGCCGGGCAGGTAGTGTACGCCTTGATCGGCTCGATCAGCGCCTTGCTGGTGGGGGACAGGTTGCCCACCTCCTTGCACGCGTCCACGTCGCCCTGCATGTGGATGGCTCCCTTGTAGATGTTGTAGATGTCGTAGCTCACCTAGGCCAGGACAAGTGGTAACATTAACATATTGCACATGGAGGCGGCCTCGGCCGGCAGGTAGTGTACGCCTTGATCGGCTCGATCAGCGCCTTGCTGGTGGGGGGACAGGCTGCCCACCTCCTTGCACGCGTCCACGTCGCCCTGCATGTGGATGGCTCCCTTGTAGATGTCGTAGCTCACCTAGGCCAGGACAAGTGGTAACATTAACATATTGCACATGTGCACATGGAGGCCGGGCAGTAGTGTACGCCTTGATCGGCTCGATCAGCGCCTTGCTGGTGGGGGACAGGCTGCCCACCTCCTTGCACGCGTCCACGTCGCCCTGCATGTGGATGGCTCCCTTGTAGATGTTGTAGCTCACCTAGAGGCCACGATTAGTGGTAACATTAACATATTTTATGTTTTGCGTTTTCATATTTTACTTATTTTGGCGCAATGATAAATAACTACTGAAAAAAATATTTATAAATACTAGTTTCAAATTTTAAAAAATGGTAATTAATCCGGTACATTGTTAATCCTGTCAAACAAGAATTTTTTTAGAAAAAAATTGCGATGTCGCTGAACCATTTCAGAGACCTTCTTAAATGATACTAATCAACATACAAAAACTCCCTTAAATCGGACTGGAGCTTCGGCCGCCATATTGGAAAATGGCGGCCAAAAATTGTTGGTTATCGAATATCTCCAAATTGGTTGGAGATAGACAAAATGTCTTCATGGCAAAAATATTCCCCATTCAATTCCCTACAAAAAAGGTGTCTTCTATAGTTTTGGTAGGGACAAAGGTTACGTCACAAAATCGTGGTTTATATGTTACTTATTGGAGTACCAGCTAATTAATTAAGTTTCACGCCCAGCATCAAACAATGCCCGGTTAATCCGTAAGAAATCGATTTAAATACAAAAGGACTTTTGTACGGGGTTCATGAAAGCTTCCATTAGAATGTGAAAAAATAAAGTCTGCGAAATCAGATTTTGCATTTACCCGGATGAATTTGGGTTTTTCCCATTGTTGGCATTTCCTCAAAAATGCCATATTTGACTGTCCATTATTAAGCACTTAATAGAATTGGAGGAAAAATCCTTTCTACGCACATTGAAATGACTTAAATAATGATCCGATTACAACCAAAGTTTAAATCCAATATGGCTGCTTATTCCTTATATTCACAAAAGGAATAATGTTTTCGTGCTGTTTTTACACTCTTTTATCATTCACTTTGATGTTGTGGATATTAGGAATTAGCAGCCATATTGGATTTAAACTTTGGTTGTAATCGGATCATTATTTAAGTAATTTCAATGTGCTAAAAAAGAATTTTTCCTCTTATGCTATTTAGTGCTTAATAATGGACAGCAGGACAGACATAATATATGGCATTTTTTAGAAAATGCCAACAATGGAAAAACCCAAATTTCGGGTAAATGCAAAATCCGATTTCGCAGAACTGATTTTTTAAAATTCTAATGGAAGCTTTCATGAGTCCCGTACAAAAGTTCTTTTGTATTTAAATCGATTTCTTACGGATTTACTGGGCATTGTTTGATGCTGGGCGAGAAAATTAGGAAATTTGCTGGTACTCCAATAAGTAACATATAAACCACGATTTTGTGACGTTACCTTTGCCTCTATACCAAAACTATAGAAGACTACCTTTTTGAAGGGAATTGAATGAGGAATATTTTTGTAATTGAGACATTTTGTCTATCTCCAACCAATTTCGAGATATTCGATAACAAAAAATTTTTGGCCGTCATTTTCCAATATGGCGGCCGAAGCTCCAGTCCGATTGTAGGGGAGTTTTAGTATGTTGATTAGTATAAGGAAGGTCTCTGCAAAAATTCAGCGACATCGCAATTTTTTCCTCTAAACGTCAATATAAGATCTTATTTGACAGGATTATGTTGTATTCAACACACATTAAATACAGTGTTGTACAAAATATGAAGCTTTGTGCAGGAGCTAACCCCTTCAGTCAAGTAAATAAAACAATACCTCCACCAACATCACAATTCTATTTATAAAATCTTTCGCGTCATTACGATTTCGCAATGTGATCTCGTGGTGACTAAATGTCTATTTTCCTGCACACGATTAGAAAATGTGTTTACCTGTGCAGTCTTGTAGGCCTGGCGGTTGATGCATCCTGTTGGTACGAGGTTGCAGTTAGTGGTGAGGGTCACGTTGAATCCCTGGACCGAGATGACGGGGTTGGAGACGCAGTTCTCAAGAGACTTCACGACGAACTCCACGTCGGACTGAAAACAACGAGGCTTAACATTGCAATTGACCTATCTAATCTTCCGTAGAAGATTACTATAATTAATCCTGTCAAATAAGAATTTTTGAAGGAAAAAATTGCGATGTCGCTGAATTTTTGCAGAGACCTTCCTTAAATGATACTTATGAACATACTAAAACTCCCCTACAATCGGACCGGAGCTTCGGCCGCCATATTGGAAAATGGCAGCAAAAAAGTGTTGGTTATCGAATATCTCCATATTGGTTTGAGATAGACAAAATGTTTCAATGGCAAAAATATTCCCCATTCAATTCCCTACAAAAAATGTATCTTCTATAGTTTTGGTAAGGGCAAAGGTTACGTCACAAAATCGTGGTTTATATGTTGCTCATTGGAGTACCAGCTAATTTCCTTATTTTCACGCCCAGCATCAAACAATGCCCGGTAAATCCGTGAGAAATCGATTGAAATACAAAAGGACTTTTGTACGGGGTTCATGAAAGCTTCCATTAGTATTTTTAAAAATCAGGTCTGCGAAATCGGATTTTGCATTAACCCGGAATTTGGGTTTTTCCATTGTTGGCATTTCCTCAAAAAAGCCGTATTTGACTGTCCATTATTAAGCACTAAATAGCTTTGGAGGAAAAATTCTTTCTATGCACACTGAAATGACTTAAATAATGATCCGATTACAACCAAAGTTTAAATCCAATATGGCTGCTAATTCCTAATATCCTCAACATCAAAGTGAATTGTGTAACAAAAAGAGTGTAAAAATAGCACGAAAACAGTATTCATATTGTGAATATTAGGAATTAGCAGCCATATTGGGTTTAAACTTTGGTTGTAATCGGATCATTATTTAAGTCATTTCAGTGTGCATAGAAAGAATTTTTCCTCCAATGCTATTTAGTGCTTAATAATGGAGTCAAATATGGCATTTTTTAGGAAATGCCAACAATGGAAAAACCCAAATTCCGGGTAAATGCAAAATCCGATTTCGCAGACTTGATTTTTAAAAATACTAATGAAAGCTTTCATGAACCCCGTACAAAAGTCCTTTTGTATTTAAATCGATTTCTTACGGATTTACCGGGCATTGTTTGATGCTGGGCGTGAAAATAAGGAAATTAGCTGGTACTCCAATGAGCAACATATAAACCACGATTTTGTGACGTAACCTTTGCCCCTACCAAAACTATAGAAGAGACCATTTTTGTAGAGAATTAAATGGGAAATATTTTTGCTATTGAAACATTTTGTCGATCTCCAACCAATATGGAGATATTCGATAACCAACACTTTTTGGCCGCCATTTTCCAATATGGCGGCCGAAGCTCCAGTCCGATTGTAGGGGAGTTTTAGTATGTTCATTGGTATCATTTAAGGAAGGTCTCTGCAAAAATTCAGCGACATCGCAATTTTTTCCTCCAAACGTCAATATCAGATCTTATTTGACAGGATTAAATAGGGTATTTGGAAAATATTTAAATATAAAATTAAATAAATTATTAAATAAAAATAAACTAAGAATATAAAGAAAAAACAATTGATTTATAGTACACTTAAATTTTGGAATTATTTAAGACTGAAATATTTTTTAAATACATAGTGCACATAGATTTAGCTCATCTATGCTTTATTAATCTCTGAAGCTATTAGTAGGCTACCATCCGCGATGCAATGATCCAGTTAGTGCTTTTTTGCGTTTTTAAAAAATGCCGATTGATTCTCAAGCAGCAATGTAGATATTCATAGCCACAAAGGTCGTAAAGGCAAGCTACATCATTCAGTAGGCCTTGTATAATCTACATCGTTTGATGTGCAAACTAGGCTAGGCTCCAAGCTGCTTGGCTTTGAAAAAAGGACTTTATTTTGATCAATTTTGTTTGTGTTTTCTTTCAGTTATCTATTTTAACTTGTAGTTTACACGTTGATGACATGAGTTGTTATCTGCAGTGAAGATAGTTTACACGTTGATGACATGAGTTGTTATCTGCAGTGAAGATAGTTTACACGTTGATGACATGAGTTGTTATCTGCAATGTTGTGAAGTAAATGAGTGAAAGTAATTCAGTAAAGATAATTACTTACTTTTTGATAAATTGAATTTCTACTTACATAACTTTTATTATGTAACCGAATCAATTAATTAATTTAGATTTCAATGACTTATTCAAAGCTACTTTTCTCAAGCATGCAGCATGCTCGTACAGTACAGATATAAAATAATATAACAGAGTCTCAAACTCAAACAATAAAACGTAAACATAATGTTTTTGTGTGTGTGTCGTGTGAGGGAACGAGAACTCCGCGAGCGTGTTTGTCGTGGTCAACATGACAACAATAAATAATATCAAAATTATTTCCTGTTCGTTGTTTTGTTTCAGTACGTGATGTGGTTTGCAACTTGTTGTATGTGTATTTTATAATACTATTGAGGGCGTCCCCGTCCTCTAGATATACCTCTCTATAACAGAGCTGTACTCACACACGGCGACTTCTTGGCTTCCACAGCTTGGAGGGCCAGCACGGCCAGCACAGCTAACACAATGGACGAAGTAGCAGCCATCTTGCAGAGAGACGAACATGGCAGCATGCGCCTCTTATATAGCACAGCTCCTAGCGCGGGGAAAGTTTTACTAGGGAATTTAGTTCCCAGGAAAACATTATTTATCAACATCCTGTAGAAATATATTCAATTAAAACGATTTCATGAATGTGTGTCCCTGGATGTAACTGCGGCTCATCTGCCGTGCGTTCTGGCGATGAAGAGGGTTTGTGCTGTTAAATGGGGCACGACGACATTTTAGACAGCGTTTTATTACCGGACATTGCTCAACTTGGTGCTTCGGACGCTGACGAAATATTACGTTCCCAGGCTATTTCAAGGCTGTCAAGTCAGAAAAAAACGAGAAAAAAACACGAAAAAAACACGTTCATCAAACTATCAAACTATCACGAATTACGTTAGGACATCTGGATGATCCTTCCTTGGGCTGTTGCGTCGGGCCGATGATGTGGCACTGCTCGACGTTTCGCCACCCATGTTGGCGGCTTTTTCAAGACTTCAAGACGAAGCATTCAACTAACAACGAATTTGTAATATTTTTTTGTAGGAAGCCTGCCTAGGGTGCAATTCATGCCCCTCTTCAGGTGTCTAACTAGGTATGTTGTGGATAGGACAATTGTAAATGGACGTCCAAGGGCTGTTTAAGAGAACTCAATACCTTGCATTCGCATTAACGATTGAGGAAAACCTTGGAAAAAACCTTCAGTCAGGATTGCCGGAATCGACGGGATTTGAACCCGGGACCTCCCGAATCAGAGTTGCGCGCCAACACTGTCGATACTAAGAATGAAGTGATAAAATGTATCGAAAAGATGTATGATAACACCCCGTCTGTGGTATTCAACACGAAGTTACGAACAGAACTTATTGTAAAAAGACGAGGGGAACTTTGTTCATCCTTATGTCAGTTACACAGGCAAGGTGTTCAACTTCACCCCACACTCATCCAACACACTGTGAACCCCGACAGTTTCCCCCACTGAGCTCATAACAAGCAAACAACAATAAATACATCTTGTCATTAAAACTCAAAGCATCGTATAGATACTGGAGAACCAAAACGTAGACGTGTGTAGGCCTTTATTTACTATCGTTTAAATTTATTCGTAAAAACAAAAAACAAAAAATATTTTTCGAAATTATGTCAGCGTGTTTGCCGAAGCGGCTGAGCCATCAAGGTCAGGCCATCAAGGTCAGGCCATCAAGGTCAGGCCATCAAGGTCAGGACCTTCCCACAGCATGAAGGTGATACGAGCGTGGCCATTGTGTTGGATAGCTCGTTGTCACGCGACCCAGGATTAACCTTGGGCCCCGCGCAACAAGTAGGCGCCTCCCATCCCCGGAACGTGACGACGACGAGCTACGTGTTGCCAACCCTCTTGAACCAATTGAAAAGAAACCAAGTTAGGAAAGAAAATCGGAGACATCGTGTCAAGGCAACGATCAGGCCAATTGTGACAAAATAATTCTTGCATTCTAGGTTTACAAAGGTAAAGTCAAAATTTCCTTGCTTTCGCTTTGTCTTCTAAGATCGTGTACGACAGAACTTAGAAAAACGTTCGCAAACTTTGAATGCTTAGTAACTTAACTTTTAAATGTTACTTCAAGAACTTACCCAACACTGCGTGTACACTAGTACACTTCAGTAGTGTAGGGTGTATTAAGCCACGAGACTGACAGGAGTCAGGATTGCCGGTCACGCGTGAGCCACATATCCCACGACGGGCGATGTCTCCTGGGAGAAGGGACGGTCTATTGTCGCCTACTAATACGTAGACTGGGCGACGCTTCGTCAAGATATTTATTAATAAAAGTCCCACGATTGCAATAATAGAGCCCTCTAAGCGTCACGACGAATTCCTCCACATTCCCTAGCGAGCTTCGGATTCCGAACCAGCAGGGAATTCTACCTCGTAAACTTATTAAATTTCATAATTGAATTCCGGCCAACATTGGCGTCGCGATCAAATCTACTCGTGAAGTCGGGTGAGAAGTTCGTTTCGTTTACATACATACATACATACATACATACATACATACATACATACATACATACATACATACATACATAACATACCATACATACATACATACATACATACATACATACATACATACATACATACATACATACATACATACATACATACATACATACATACATAATACATACATACATACATCATACATACATACATACATACTCCATACATACATACATACATAATACATACATACATATACATTAATACATACATCGTACATAATACAGAATAAAATACATACCTACATACATACATACATACATACATAAAATACATCATACATACATACTGGGCAATCTCCGTTATCATCCAAAAAAGTTTTATCTATATAATCTTCAATAAAATTTTTGGAGGAAAATTTGCATGACCTTCTATATATACATTCAACATACTAAAACTCCTCCCAAAATCGGGAGGCAAGCTTCGGCCTCATTTATTCTGATGCGTCCAAAAAGTTGGTTCTAATACTCCAAATTGGTTGAGATAAGAAAAAGTTGATGTAAAAAAATTTTCAACCGCAAAAAGGTTCCATAGTTTTGTAGGAGCAAAAGTTACGCATAAATCCGGGGACGTTGATGGAGAACGCTTTGTCCTAATTTTCATGCGTCAAACAAGCCTGTTCCGTTAAGACATCGATTTAAGTACAAAAGGAATTTTGTACGAGGACGGGGTTCATGAAAGCTTCCATTAGTATTTAACTAGAAAAACGCATAAGTCCTCCTTATGGTGAGTTTTTTTGTAAGAGTTTCGTAACCATCCTTGAATGCTTTGAATGAATTGTAGGTATTGTTGTCAAGTTTCTATTGTACTTGTTAAAATTTATTTCAAACCTAAAACAAAAACTCGTTATTTAAACCGTAAATTCATGGGTTCTGCGTAATTGTATTTTCAAAATGGCAATTAATTCACCATGGACCTAATTCATGGAAATATGACGTTGGCCACTGGTAGAAGCAAACACGAAAAATAGCATAAAATCGAAAAAAATCGGTTAATGGTACGATTTTCATATGAAAAAAATATTTTCTTTCGATTGTAACCCAATTTTTGTAGCACGTCTAAAGTTCAGATTTGAAGGTCCATTTTATCAGATGCTATGCGTTGCGGTAAGAGCAAACAAAACACAAAAACAAAAAAATAAACCCGAGCTTAATTTTTTGGGGTGTGAAATTGAAGTTTTTCACTCATCGAAAAAAATCATCTGCGAAATCTGATTTTGCATTAAACCCGGAATTCGGGTTTTTCCATTGTTTAGCATTTCCTCAAAATTCCATATTTGACTGCCATATTGGATGAGGGGTAAAGACGAAGCAATGAAAAGCGAAGACTTCAATTTCATGACCCCAAAAAAGTTAGCTTAGGGTTTTTTTTTTTTTTTTTTTTTGTATTGTCTGTTTGTCCGGCTTTGGGCAAACGCATATCGATCTATGAAAATTTGACAGGACCTTGAAAAAATTGAAAATTAAGAACTGCTAAAGTTTTTTGGGTCAATGTGAAATATCAGAAAACGTACTTTACGATTTTCGATTTTAGGCGAAATTTTTGAATTTGGCATTTGACCAAACGGTGGGGTACAACGTTCATTTTCAAAATTAAAATTAATGTAGCATTTTTTAAAAAAAAAAGTGAAAAAGTTAGCCGAACTATACGAAATAAAGCATAAATGACTGTGCGAATTTCGTGCCATTGGCCAATTTACCAAACGGTGGGGATACAACGTTCATATTATAAATGGACATTAAGGTTATGGTGATGTAGTACCTTTTGAGAGAAAAAGTTGAAAAAGTTAGCCAGAATCCATAGAAATAAAGCTTTTAATATGAGTTTTTTAAGGTAAATAATACCAATTGATAAGAAACAATAGAAACTTGACAACAATCACTTCAATGCGTAGGTAACAAAACAAAGCACTTGCAAAAGTAAAGATATGCCACGCAAACTAAAAACTATAAAAAGCTCATCCTTCAACGCGGCGGGACTTTAGCGTTTTCCTAGTTAAGCACTAAATAGCATTGGAGGAAAAATTCTTTCTATGCACATTGAAATGACTTATATAATGATATGATTACAACCAAAGTTTAAATTCAATATGGTTGCTAATTCCTAATATTCACAATATGAATTCTGTTTTCGTGCTGTTTTTACACTCTTTTTGTTACATCATTCGCTTTGGTGTTGTGGATATTAGGAATTATCAGCCATATTGGATTAAAACTTTGGTTGTTATCCCATCGTTATATGTCACTTCAATGTGCGTAGAAAGAATTTTTCCCCAAAAACTATTAAGTGCTTAATAATGGACAGTCAAATATGGCATTTTTGAGGAAATGCCGACAATGGAAAAACCCAAATTCCGGGTAAATGCAAAATCTGATTTACTAGGAAAACGCTTAAGTCCCGCCGCGTTGTTGGATGAGCGTAATTGGTGCATTGAGCTGCCATGTGTTACGCGGATTTTCTGTTGTTCTGTGAAAAAATCATTACATAGTCGAAATTTTTTTATTAAATTAAATTAAATAAAAAAATAACTTAATTTTTTTAATTAATCGTAATTTTTAAAAAAGAAAAAAATCGTAAAATTGCAATTTTCATAAGAAATAAATATTAGATTGCGCTCAAATTTAACACGAATATATTAAAACATGAAATTAGGGTTCTGTGAAAAAATAATTACAATAGGATAAAGCATGTAGGTGTAATAAGTCAAAGAATTGTTTTAAAAAAGAAAAAACCCGTAAAATTTCGATTTTCATGAGAAATAATTTTTCGATTACGCTCAAATTTCGCACGAATATCTTAATTCATAAAATTAAGGTTCTGTGAAAAAATCATTACAATCGGATAAAGCATGTAGGTGTTATGAGTCGAAGAAAGTTTTAAAAAATCGAAAAAAAATCGTAAAATTGCGTTTTTTATGAGAAAAAATTTCCCGATTGCGCTCAAAAACGTGGCAGTTCTAAGTTCAGAGATTTCGAAGGCCTCCATGAAATTTCATCGCAATCGGAGTATCGGTTTAGCCGGAATCGTGTTAACAGACACACAAAAATACAGAAAGAAAAAAATAAAACATTTCGGATTTTTTTCTCCAGTGTAGTGAAATGGAATCTTCGCTTCGCTCGCTACGCTCGCTTCGCTCATCCAACTAATGAAAGCTTTCATGAACCCCGTACAAAAGTCATTTTGTATTTAAATCGATTTCTTACGGATTTTCCGAGCTTTGTTTGATGCTGGGCGTGAAAATTAGGAAATCAGCTGGTACTTCAATAAGCAACATATAAACCACGATTTTGTGACGTAACCATTGCCCCTACCAAAATTATGGAAGACACCATTTTTTGAGGGAAATTAAATGGGGAATACTTTTGCTTCTCCAACCAATTTGGAGATTTTCAATAACCAACACTTTTTGGACGCCATTTTCCAATATGGCGGCCGAAGCTCCAGTCTGATTGTAGGGGAGTTTTAGTTTGTTGATTAGTATTATATAAGGAAGGTCTCTGCAAAAATTCATCGACATCGCATTTTTTCCCTCTAAACGTCAATACAATATCTTATTTGACAGGATGAATATGACGGATTCAACTTTTTATTATTTTTTAGTGCGAGTTACCCTGATGAGCAAAGAATTGTGTGATCCCTCTGTATTCTGTATAGGCGTAGGCGTCTTCTCAGTAACGTTGTTGAGCTAGCACCTCCTCTAAAGTTTGTCCATAGGTGCGATGATGATTAATATTGAACAACCCCCGCTGTCTAGTGGGCCCTACCGACGCTCGCCCACGCGATGAGTCGAGAGCGAGGCAGCCGTTCCAGGACGGATGAACATCTTAATAAGGGTTTGGTTGGTAGGAATGTCATTTAGAAGACGCCTCGGCGAGGATTCCACACAAGACATGCGGAGACGCGGTATTGAAAAATACCTCCCTCCAGATATCTGAGGCCAGGAGTTAATAAATACTCTGTGCGATTGATCTGTCTCCGTCAAGGTGGGTGTCACGGGCCGGCGTCGCCTCGTTGACTAGAGAGATCCTCTAACTCGGCAGTCGCGTGATCTCATACCGCACGGGCCTTCACCGGCGATAATATCACTGTTAGCGATTGCTTTAGAATAAAGTATAAGTGTTAAAGTAAAGCTATAACTTTCTAGAGATAACTTTAGTTTAAATATAAAAATATTGGGGATTTATGTCTTCGGGTTAGGGTTTCAGAGAAAATACATGCATAACGACAGTTTTTTTGTCTTTCACGTTTTTACAATTAAAACAATACATGCAACAATCATTCTCATATCTAGGGTGACGGTCATCGCCCGCAGCCAAGCTCCCTCCGCACGTGTACTTACAAGGCGACCGAACTAGCACTGTATACAGCTACCCGAGTTGGGGGGTTTTCAGCTATCTACACACACCGCCCCGAAAGATTTACAATCTTGAAACTCGGTACATGATCTGATATGTGGATCATGACCTACAAAAAAAATTACCCCGATCAATAAGCCGTTCTATGTTACAACAGTGCCTCAACATCGTACAAGTCATTTCGGCTGGCTGGCTAATTCTCCGCGGAGAGTTGTAAGATCCTACAGAAAAAACGGCACATCTTAAAACTTTGAAACTTGGAGCACACTTACATGTACTCCAGACGCAGTGCCTTTTGCTTTCAAAACCAAAATCGGGTAATAGGGACCGGAGAAAATAAACATTTTGGATGATAATCTAAACACGTAATTACTAAGGCGTGGTAACTTGTACAAACTTGAAATTAAACATGCTCTTAACCATAAGAAATATCTAGCGTACAAAACACAAGGGGCTAAATTTGGGGGGACCGTAGGCCCAAAAAACAACTCGCTTCTCGCTGAATTTCGATGGGAAATTTTATTTGAAATTTCCCGCTTTCTTCGACGTATCGGTTACAAGTATTTCACGCCTTTATAGGAAAAAACAGCAAATAGATGTAATTTCCCCCACAAAAACAAAAATGTGTACTAAAAAATGGCAGCCATCTCTAATTCAAAAGTCTTCGGCTGTGAATGCTGTGAGGTAGAAGTTGAGCCAAGCTTTTAATTCTTTCTCCCTAGTTTCGCAATGAATAAAAGTAAGATCATTTCGCCTGTTGACGAGCGCCAAGCCAACCATTTTCGTGGTAAAAAAGTAAAAATTTTAAACTCAAAATCGTTAAAAAAAAATTGCTTTGTCATTGAATTTTTTGAGCTCTCGTAATGAACTTGCCTGATGCTGTTTGATGTTGTCTGTTCTCAACACAACAAGAAACTGTTTGGAGCAAACCAAATTCAATGGCCAAGCAATTTTATTTATGATTTGAGATTGAAAATTTTACTTTTTTACCACGAAATTGGTTGGCTTGGCGCTCGTCAACAGGCGAAATGATCATACTTCTTTTCAATGCGAAACTAGGGAAAAAGAATGAAAATCTTGGTTCAACTTCATATCTTACAGCATTCACAGCCGAAGACTTTTAAAGGAGAGCATGACTGCCGTTATTTTTTTATTTTATTTTTTACAAATTTTTGTTTTTGTGGGGGATACATCCTACAAACATAAGAAATCCTGGTATCGGGAAACCATAGACCATAATGAGTCTAGTTTGCCGAAACACTTTGTATATTAGGAATAATAAGAGATATACTCAAACCGTGACTTACTACTTGTCCCAGTACCTGAACGAGACTCTTCCGCTCTGGCGGCGGTCAATGGATAAACCCTAGAAAATACTAGTAATTCAAATAGTGAAGTAGTCAATAAAATCACTCTTTTTTTAAAACTATATTTTTTATAAAATTCTTACTTGAAATTGTGTTTAGCTGACAGATAGTACATTGACGAATCTACCACTTTTTTGGTTTTTCTTGTAGCTCAATTTTTAGCCACTTTTATTCAATCCACATAGCAAAAATAAATGGCTCAAATTTGAGCTACAAGAAAAACAAAAAAGTGGTATATTTGTAAATGTATTATCTGTCAGCTAAACACAATTTTAAGCAATTTTTCTTTGCAAAAATATAGTTTATGAAAAGTGTGATTTTATTGACTACTTCAATATTTGAATAACCAGTATTTTCTAGGGTTTATCCATTGACCGCAAGCCAGAGCGGATGTATTAAAAGAAGACTGGTACTGAGACAAGTATAGCTAGCCGGTCGTGTGCAGGTTCACTCCAGCCAGGCGTAGGGGTGAACATTAGATTAGAGCTAACAGACTGGTGTGACAGGTACAGGACTCTCTCGTTTGCTCCAACCTCAGACGTCCCGGGCAATTAGCACGCAGACCAGACCGAGACAGCTTTACCGTGAAGCTTTTAGACTCCTCCCTAGAAGACTGTTCATCACGAGAATTATATCTACATTTTGAACTATAAAGTGTTTTTGTAATGCCATTCACAATGGCGGATTTATATAGCATTGAACGACATTTTCCAAGGAAAGAATGCAGATAACTCGAATTGAATCAGTTGTTCAAGAAAGGGCACGAGTCCTCAGAGAATAGTTTTGAGTAAACAACAAAAAACTGTCTCTATTGTTATATATTATTATAAAGTACAATTTAAGCATGTAAATAATAAGTTTGAGTACTTGACATTATATAATGAAAAAAAAGAATGAAAAAAAATGTTTAGGGTCTTCATATGAGGGCATAAACCTTGTGGACTTATTCCCTTTCTTGAACAAATGTGAATGTTGCGCACTTTTTTTATATAAAAATTTATAAAATACTGTAATTTTTATAATAGAATTGTGTTACAACACATTTGAGTACTAGTTAGTATTTAAATAGTACGATAAAATAGAAAAAAAACTTTTTAATGAGATCATAAGCTTTTTGGACTAATGTCCTTTTTGAAAATATGGAAATGTTGCATACTATTATGGATACCACTTTTAATGGTTTTAAATACTGTTAAGTTTGTGTCTTGGACGTTACTGTCTGTTGTGTGGACATGTTGGTATTCTTGAAGATCTAAGCCTCGATTGTCACTGCCTTCTGTACACTCTCGCGACAATCTATTTTATTGTGACAACTCATTTGTTCAAGAAAGGGCACAAGTCCATGGACTAATGCCCTTTCTTGAACAAACGAAATAGGTCGACTCATTTCTGCAGCACATGCACTATAGGGACCAATGCCGTTTCTTGTCAAAACGTGTGTCTATGTATGAAGAGTTGATTTTCATACCTAACTAATTTTCGTCCAAAAGTGGACAACTGCCCTTTCTTGAACAACTGATTCAATTATGTAGCCAACATAACAACTTTGTCACGCTAGCTCAGCGTGAAAGAAATCTGTGATCTAACTTAGATAATTTTAGCTTGTGTTGGTAAAAGATTTCTTTCACACACAAAGGTCATTATAGCACCCCAACCAATACCATTTGTGACGAAAGCATCTGAATTCTTTCGTTGGAGCTAGTATATTTACATTCGGCGAGCGCGTGGATCGGAGGACGAGTGGAGATTTAGAGGTTCTTGGTCTAACATAATTAATAATTCTAGTCTTAATTGACCCTTCAAAGATCATATCTGAAAACAGTGATTTTAGGGCTTTAGTTCAGTTATTTTAAACTGCAGCTTTTAAACATTTAATTAAAATGGCGCCACGTGGAAGTTCACAAGTTGATGATACACGGAAACTAAAAACATATTTTATGTTTTAGAATTATGTTTTCAGTGTGTTGATTCATGCTCGTGTAACACTAGCTGGAGCATAGTACCATGACCTTCAATGACCCAGTAAAATGTTTGAGGAAATCGATTCTGCTGGGTCAAGGACACATTTGGCAGTTGGCACATAGATGTCCGCTCGGCCAGGATGAATCCGACGTTATATGTGAAACATTACATAGCTGTCAATAATTCATACATGGACAGCACACAGTCGTAGCGAATATGGTCAATTTTGGACTTAAGAAAATCGGAAAACCTAGATACCCAATTCCATTATCAGAATAGAGAAGAATTTTATAAGATTGTCCATATGATGCATTCTATTATATAATCCAGTCCCTAAGACCCGTAGGAATTTCGACCTCAATGTTTTTTTCTTCTGATCTTGTTAGGGTATACCTTAGGGATAAAAAAAATCTTGGGTAGACATCTGGCATTCCGGGACTAAGCTTTTTACGACGCCATCTTGTTTTGGGCTTATGTATAGTACACGCTCTAGGTTTTCATACATTTTATGTACTTTTGATTATAACTGTAACACATCTGACATAATATTTGGATTCTTCATAAAATTTCAAATTAAATAATACTAATTTTGTCTTCCTGGGTACATTTTGCGGTTATTTACTGGAAAATAAAAAATAAAATTTATCACAAAAATTGTGTATTATTTTTGGCAGTTTACTGTATATGGAGAGGCAGGTGTATATAGGTCCTTTGGAATATTGCGAGGTTTTATGATGGGGGACATGAATGTTAGAAATTGCACGGGTGTTATAATGGATGGATGAGTTTTTTGGGAAGTATTCTGAATGTGTACGTACAAAAATAGCGGCAAGTTGTATAAGGGTACTTACCAGGGTAAGAATGTTTAATTTGGGGAAGATTTTATGGCAGGATCTCTGCCATGAGGATCCTGTGATGATGCGTATAGCTCGTTTTTGGAGTAAAAAGACACGATTAGCTTGTGATGACAATATCCCAGAATAGAAGCCCGTATGAGATGTGGGAGTGGATGCGGGCATGATATATTAATTTCAATATGTGGTTGCTAACAATATTATTTTTTATTATTTTTTTATTTTTATTAACATTATTTTTAAATTATTGGCTTCATCCTCCTGAGCATAAAACACCCACTATTTATTTTGGAGCAAACTCTTTCGATATGAGCAGACCAATCAAGGGTCTCCGAGAGTGTGATGCCAAGAAATTTCACGGTGTCAGCTCTCATAATGTTTTTGCCATCAATGCGAATTAGGGGACTACTCTGAGGGGGGCTTGAGGTGGAGTGGAAGTTAAGGTACACAGTTTTGGTTGGTTGAAGGTAGAGAAGGTTATTTTTACAGTATTTCAACATTGCGTTCGCTTGGGTATTTGAGTTATGTATGAGTTCTGCAAGCCCATCTCTGGTTGCAGTTTAGAGGTGACTTGAGTCATCTACAAATTGCGTCAGTATGCCTGAGTTAAATTTGTTGGGCATGTCGTTTACATAAAGTAAGAAGAATGGGGTCCCCAGGACCGTTCCTTGGGGCACACCACAGACAAGGCTTAAGGGGTGGGAGTGGAATTTAGTAATTGTATCATTTTCATCGATATTATCAAGTTCTACTACTTGGAAACGGTCTGATAGGAATGATGCAATCCATCTATTGGCTATACCTCTGATACCTAGTGATTCCAGCTTTGAGAGAAGTATACCATGGTCAATTGTATCAAACACCTTACTCAAGTCATAGAATATTCCAATAGCCAGGTCGCCATGATCGAGTGCCTTGTATAATAGTGCAGATAGGAATGAGAAGATGGCAGTTATGGTTGATTTGCCCTTCTGGAAACCGTGTTGTTTGCTTGCAAGAATATTGTGTTTTGAAAGGAAGGATTACAGACGGGAGAACATGATTTTTTAGAAAACTTTAGAGAAAGAGGAGGTTAAGGAAATTGGTCTATAATTGTTAGGATCTCGGTTGTTACCTTTGTGCTTGTAGATGGCTATTACTTTGGCCTCTTTGAGCTTGGAGGGGAAGGTCCCTGTGCAAAAGGAGGAATTGATGATAAATGCTAGTGAGTGAGATATAATACTTCCACATTTTGCAAGCACAGATCCAGGAACATTGTCAAGGCCTGCTGAATGTTTGTTATTCAGTGTTTTGATGACATCGGCTACTTCATGATGGGTGGTTGGATGGAGAAAAATTGAGTTAATTTCCTGCTTATTCTCGATGACACGATTATTTTTATTATTATTAAATTATATTATTATATCGATATTATTATTTATTATTATGATTATAGCTACAGTTGTACTTCTGTGTAGAGAGGTATTTGCATGACTGTTGACGTTAGCATCGAGTGACCACCCTGTGCCAATGAATCACAGAATCATAATGGAAATAATTAAAAATAAAATAAATTAATAAATAAAGACTAGCTCATCAGAATCCTCCAAGGACACAAACCATATTAAAAACTCGTTGGTATTGTAGTTAGAGGCTCTGCCGGCGTTGATCCGCGGTTGTTCGCACAGCGCACTGTCCATTCAGACTGAGTGGGTAGACTCTTAAATACGAATTTTTTATTTTTATTTTTATTTAAACCTCCTAATAGTTTTTGTAAAATCAGAGATTTTTGTCGAAGTGACCTAGTTTGGAAATACTAACAAGTTAAATTATTTTTCATGGGACTATTGACACATGTTTAAACCCAAATTGATAATTTACTCGATGAGTCCACAACTAATTAGCTAATAAAACCTCCTCTTTAGGTCTGGCGGGAGCCTCCATTCTCACGTAAGATCCCTCCGAGTAATTACGGCCGTACCCGCCAGGCAGCGCGGCAATCAACACCATCTGTCGCTCGAGTACCGCCACTCATCGCATCCAATCTCACTCAAGAGCCCGCACGCAAATTAACATGTCACTAACCGACACCCCCGCCAACAAGATCCCGCCGGACAACTAACTAGTTGGAGAATCTAAAACAAATCAGGGAGCACAACTAAACCACCTTGTTGTACTTGGTAGGTACATTAGTAACAAGCCAGCTAGAATCAAATGCTCTATTCTCTGTTGCGACTTTGGACTCATTTCACTATAATTCCTAAACTCATCCAACAAAATCGCTAGGAAGCTGCATACTGATTAATTAACATACCCATTATTGTGACAACCGAACTACCTTGTGATCAAAAGTGTACTTGGTACATTAATAAAAAGCCAGCTTTTATCAAAACTTATATTCTCTGTTGCGACTTTGGACTCTTTTCACTATAATTCCTAAACTCATACAACAAAATAAATAGGAAGCTGCATTCTGATTAATTAACATACCCTTAACATTAATGTAACAACTAAACTCCTTTGTGATTAGTATTGTACTTGGTGCATTAATAAAAAGCCAGCTAGAATCAAATGCTCTATTCTCTGTTGCGACTTTGGCCTCTTTTCACTATAATTCCTAAACTCATCCAACAAAATCGATAGGAAGCTGCATTCTGATTAATTTACATCTCCTTCGTATTAATGTAACACCTGAGGTCACTTTTTGTGATCAATACTATACTTGGTACATTAATAAAAAGCCAGCTTTAATCAAATTTTCTATTCTCTGTTGCGACTTTGGACTCTTTTCACTATAATTCCTAAACTCATCCAACAAAATCGATTGGAACCTGCATTCTGATTAATTTACATCTCCTTCATATTAATGTAACACGAGGTCCTTATTGTGATCATACTCTACTTGGTACATTAATAAAAAGCCAGGTTTATAATCAAATTTTCTATTCTCTGTTACCGACTTTGGACTCTTTTCACTATAATCCCTAAACTCATCCAACAAAATCGATAGGAACCTGCATTCTGATTAATTTACATCTCCTTCATATTAATGTAACACCTGAGGTCCCTTTTGTGATCAATACTATACTTGGTACATTAATAAAAAGCCAGCTATAATCAAATTCTCTATTCTCCGTTGCGACTTTGGACTCATTTCACTATAATTCCTAAACTCATCCAACAAAATCGATAGGAAGCTGCATTCTGATTAATTTACATCTCCTTCATATTAAGGCTATTCGACCGCGTTTTTCTATTTTCCAAAATATGCTACCAAGTCAAAATATAGTGAATGACTTTGAAACCTGGCTATTTTAGAAAATCAAAAATATTTTTTTCAAATTTTTCTGATCCGGTACACGGCCAATATAGCCACCTCAAAATAATTTCCATTTTCAATTCGCCAAGGCACACCATTCAACGTAGGGTGTTGTGTTTTTGTGACATTCATTTTCAACTGTTTTTCTATGGACTGACTGAGAGAAAAAATATTTATTCTAACAATTGTCTTTCTTGCGAATTTTTTTCGTTTGGCGGTATTTTTTATCGATTTGAACCGCCAAACAAAAAAATTCGCAGGAAACACAATTGTTAAAAAAACATTTTTCTCTCAGTCAGCCTATAGAAAACCAGTTGAAAATTAATGTCACAAAAACACAACACCCTACGTTGAATGATGTGCCTTGGCGAATTGAAGTTTGAAATTATTTTGAGATGGCTATATTGGCCGTGTACCGGATCAGAAAAAATTGAAAAAAATATTTTTGATTTTCTAAAATAGCCAGGTTTCAAAGCCATTACCTATGTTTTGACTTGGTAACATATTTTGGAAAATAGAAAAACGCGGTCGAATAGGTAACAACTGAGCTCCCTTGTGATTAATATTGTACTTGGTACATTAATAAAAAGACAGCTATAATCAAATTTTCTATTCTCTGTTGCGACTTTGGACCATTTTCACTATAATTCCTTAACTTATCCAACAAAATCGCTAGGAAGCTGCATTCTGATTAATTTACATCTCCTTCATATTAATGTAACAACTAAGCTCCCTTGTGATTAATTGTATGAGCGTAGCAAGCGAAGCGAAGATTTCATTTCACTACACTGGAGAAAAAAATCTTGAATGTTTTTTTTCTTTTTTTCTTTGTATTTTTGGCTGTTTGTTAACACGATTCCGGCTAAATACATACCAATGCGATGACATTGCTGGAGACCTTCGAAATCTCTCAACTTAGAACTGTTGCGTTTTTAAGCGCAATCGAAAAATTATTTTTCGTGAAAATCGCAATTTTACGTTTTTTTTTCGATTTTTTTTTAAAATTTCTTCATTATACCCCTACATGTTTTTACCCGTTTTAAAATGATTTTTTTCACAAAACCCAAATTTTAATAATAATTTTCGTGTAAAATTTGAGGAAACGAAAAATTATTTTTATAAAATCTTTTTTTTTTTTTAAAAAATTCTTTGACTTATAACACCTACGTTTTTCCGATTGTAAGATGTTTTACAAAACTTAAATTTTTATTAATTAAAATTCTGTGAAATTTGAGCACAATCGAATAATTATTTCTTATGAAAATCGAAATTTTACGATGTTTTTCTTTTTTAACATTACGATTACTTTAAAAAAAAAAAAAAAAAAAAATTGTATTTAATTTAAATTATTTTTAAAAAATCTTCAACTTAGTCATGATTTTTTTACAGAACAACACAAAATCCGCATAGCACATGGCAGCCCAATGCACCAAAACGCTCACCCAACAACGCGCCTAAAAAAAGAGTTTGCGAAGCTTTTTTAGTTTTGTATTTGGTACATAAAAAAAGCAGTATAATCAAATTTCTATTCTCTTTTGGGGGGATCAAATTCCAACTAGCAACCTTCTCGGGGTTTGGGGCCCGTGATTAGGGGAGTTTTTCCCCCTAAAAAAAATGGCGAGCTCGGGGTCGCGTGGGGAAAATTTTCCCCCTTCTTTTTGACTACCCCCCGACGGCGACGCAATGACAACAGGGACGGATGATGACAAGACGGAGCACCAGATAGGAGGTTTAAAAAATTCGTTTTTTTGTCCCCTGCAAAATTTCGGGAAAAACCTAATAGGATTTTTGCTTTCCAACGACGAAAAGAATCATTAAAGCTAAGGGAAAAATTTTTTCAGATTTCATGAACCAGGAAAGGGCAATGCTCAAACTTCCCCCCCCAGAGTCAGAACGATCGGGGTTTTTGGTACTGCCAGGTAAGTTCTAGGAACCAAAAGGAAAGGGGTCCTGTGATCAACCCCGATCATGCGATCTGGCGAACCACTGACGCCTATTTTAAATTTAATTTTGGGTTTTAAGATTTTGGATGCAACAATAATTGGTAAAGCTAGACAGAGAGAGTCATCTAGAAGGTTTGTGAAACAATATAACTTTAAGCTAAAGACAGGGACATCTAGAGGGCTGTAAAACAATTTTAAAACTGGGAAGCAGGCATTAGAGGGTGTGAAACTTAACTTAAGCTAGGAAAAAGGACTCAGAGGGTGTGAAAAAATAATTTTAAGCTAGACAAAGATCACAGAAGGCTGTAAAAAAAAAATTTTAACAGACAGAGAGGTATCTAGAAGGCGTAAAAAAACTGTAAGTAGACGAGGGGGTTTTAAGAAGGCTGTGCATAAAACCTTTTAGCTAGCAAAGGTATCTAAAGGTGTAAAACAATTAACTTGAAGTAGACGAGAGAGTCATCTAGAAGGCTTTTGAAACAATATTTTTGTAAGCTAGACGGGAAAGTCTTTAGAAGCTTAAAACAAAAATTGTAAGAAGACAGAGAGATCTCAAAAAACGGGTGAAAAATATAACTTGAAGCTAGCAGACAAAATTTAGAGGGTGTAAACAATAACTTGAAGCTAGCAAACAGTGACCTAGAGGGCTGGGAAACAACATAATTGAAGCTAAAGCAGTGACATCTAGGGGTGTGAAACAATAACTTTTAACGACAGAGGAGCACAAAAAGGGGGAAAACCAAAAAACCCTTTAAAGTGCGAGAGACATCTAGGGGCTTAAACAATATAATTGTACAGCAGACAAAAAGGGTCATCTGGCTGTGAAAAATATTCTTGAAAGTGAAGGGAGTCCTAGAGGCTGTGAAACAATTAACTGAAGCTAGACAGAGAGAGCACTAAAAGGGCTGTGAAACAATTAAAAACTTGTAAGTAGCGAGAGAGTCACTAGAAGGCTGTGAAACTATACTTTAACAGCGGGATCATTGAAGGCTGTGAAACAATATAATTTAAGCAGACAGAGGAGTCATCTAGAAGGGGTAAAACTTACTTGAAAAGCTACAGACAGTGACCTAGAGGGCTGTAAACAATATAATTTGAAGCTAACGAGAGGGGCATTAGAAGGCGTGAAAAAATATAATTTGAAAGCTAGACAGAAGTAAAATCTAGAGGGGTAAAACAATAAAAACTTGTAAGCTAGACAGAAGAGAGTCACCTAGAAGGCTGTGAAACTATATAACTTTAAGCTAGACAAACAGTGACATCTAGAAGGCTGTGAAAAATTTAAAAATTTAAGGGCCAGACAGAGAAGTCATCTAAAAAGGGGCTGTGAAACAAAAATAACTTGTAAGAGAACAGACGTGAATCAAAGAGGCTGTGAAAAAAAATTTTAATTGAAGCTAGCAGAGAGAGTCACAGAGGGCGGTGAAAAATTAATTTGAAGCTAAAAACAGTGACATCTAGAGGTGTTGAAACAATATAATGAAGTAGAAGAGAGGTCATCTAAAGGTGTAAAACAATTAACTTGAAAGCGGGCAGAAAGTCTCTAGAAGGCTGTGAAACAATTTTACTTGTAAGCTAGACAGACAGTGACTTTCTAAAAGGGCTGTGAAACAAAAAAACTGTAAGCTGACAGGGAGGTCATCTAGAAGGCTGTGAAACAATATAACTTGTAAGCTAACAGAGGGGTCACTAGAGGGTGTAAAACAATAAAACCTTGTAAGCTAGACAGAGAGAGTCATCAAAAAGGTGTGAAAAAAAAAACTTGAAAGTGGGGACGGGAAAGAGTCATCTGAAGGGCTGTAAAAACAATATAATTGTAAGCTAGACAGAAGAGTCTTTTAGAAGGGCGTGAAACAATAAAAAATTTGTAAGTAGACAGACGGAAATTAAAGGGCTTGAAAAAATAAACTTGTAAGCTAGACAGACAGTGACATCTAGAAGGCTGTGAAAAAATAACTTGAAGCTGACAGACGGGGACTCTAGGGGGCTGTGAAAACAATATAACTTGTAAGCAAAAGACAGACAGTGACATCGGAAGGCTGTGAAAAAAAAAATTGTAGCTAGACAGAGAGAGCATCAAGAAGGGCTGTGAAAAAAATTTAATTTTGAAAAGTAAAACAGTGACATTAGGGGGCTGAAAAACAATATAACTTGAAGCTAACAGAAGTGACACTGAAGGCTGTAAAACAATATAATTGTAAGCTAGACGGGACAGTGAAAATTAGAGGGTGTGAAAAAATAATTGTAAGCTAGACAGACAGGACATCTAAAAAAGGCTGTGAAAAATATAACTTGTAAGCTAGACGGGACGGGGTCATCTGAAGGCTGTAAAACAAAAAATTTGAAACTAGCCCAGAGAGGTCATCTAAAAGGGGTTGTGAAAAAATAAAACTTTAAGCTAGACAGGGTGCATTAAGGGGTGAAAAATATAACTTGTAAGCTAGACAGACAGTGACATCTAGAAGGCCTGTGAAACAATATAACTTGTAAGCTAGACAGAGAGAGTCATCTAGAAGGCTTGAAACATAAAATTGAAGCTAGACGGGGACAGTGACATCTAGAGGGTGTAAAACTATAACTTGAAAAGCTAGACGACAGGGACATCAGGGGGTGTGAAACAATATTTTGTAACTAGACAGACAGTGACATCTAGAAGGCTGTGAAACAATATAACTTGTAAGCTAGACAGGAGAGTTTAGGGGGGCTGTGAAACAAATAACTGTAAGCTGAAAAAGAGAGCATCTAAGGGTGGGGGAAAAAAATATAATTGAAAGTAACAGAGAGGCATCTAGAAGGCTGTGAAACAATATAACTTGAAGCAGACAGAGAGAGTCATCAAAAGGGTGTAAAAAACAATATAACTGGAAAGCTAGACGAGAGAGTCATCTAAAAGGCTGTGAAAAAATATAACTTGAAGCTAGACAGGGGAGATCATCTAGAAGGGTTTTTTTTTTTTAACAATATAACTTGAAGTAGACAGAGGAGTATCTAAAAAGGGTGTAAACAATATAACTTGTAAGCTAGACAGACAGTGACATCTAGAGGGCTGTGAAACAATATAACTTGTAAGTAGAAGAGGGGGGTCATTTGAAGGCTGTAAAAACTATATAACTGTAACTAGACAAACGTGACATTAGAAGGCTGGGTGAAAAAATAAAACTTGAAAGCTGACAGGAGAGTCATCTAAAGGGCTGTAAAAAATTTAAAAACAAATAAGTAGACAGACAGTGACATCTAGAGGGCGAAACAAAAATTTGTAAGCTAACAGAGAATCATCTAGAGGGCTGTAAAAACAATAACTTGTAAGCTAACAAACAGTGCATCTAGAAGTGGAAAAAATTTAAACTTTTGTAAGCTAGACAGGAGAGTCATTTAAAAAGGCTGTGAAACAATATAACTTGTAAGCTAGACAGAGAGAGTCATCTAGAAGGCTGTGAAACAATATAACGTGAAAGCTAGACAACGTGCATCTAGAGGCTGGAAACAATAAAACTTTAAGAGACAGACAGGCATCTAGAAGGCTGTAAACAATATAACTTGTAAGCTAGACAAACAGTGACATCTAGAAGGCTGTGAAAAAATTTAAAATTTGAAAGCTAACAGACGTGCATTAAAGGCTGTAAAAATAAATTTGTAAGCTAAAAGACAGGGTCTCTTAAAAGGCTTGTAAAACAATAAAACTTGTAAGCTAGACAGAGAGAGTCTCTAAAAGGGTTTAAAAAATTAAACTTGAAAGCAGAAGGGAAAATGAATTAGAGGGCGTGAAAAATAAAACTTGAAAGCTAGACAACAGTGACATTAAAAAGGCGTGAAACAATATACTTGAAGTAAAAAGAAAAGAGCTCAAAGAAGGCTGTGAAACAAAAAACTTGTAAGTAGCCGACAGTGACATCTAGAGGGCTGTGAAACAATATAACTTGTAAGCTAGACAGAGAGAGTCATCTAGAGGGGGGAAAACAATAAAATTTGTAAGCTAGACAGAGGAGCACTAGAGGCTTAAACAATATAACTTGAAAGTAACAGAAGAGTCATTAGAAGGCTGTGAAACAAATAACTGTAAGCAAAAGAGAGATTCTCTAAAAGGGCTGTGAAACAATATAAGGGTAAGCGGGCAGAGAGAGTCATCTAAAAAGTGTGAAACATAAAAACTTGTAAGCTGACAGAGGAAAATCTAGAAGGGCTGTAAAAACAAATAATTGAAGCAGAAAGAGAGAGTCTCTAGAAGCTGGAAAAAATATAACTTGTAAGCTAGACAAAAAGTGAATCTAGAGGGCGTGAAAAAATTAATTTGTAAGCTAGACAGACAGTGACATCTAGGGGCTGGAAACAATAAAAATTTGAAAGCTAGACGAGAGAGTCTCTAGAAGGCTGTGAAACAATAAAAATTGTAACTAGACAGAGAGTCATCTAGAAGGCGGAAACAATATAACTTGTAAGCTAGACAGAGAGAGCATCTGGGGGTGTGAAAAAATTTATAACTTTTAAGCTAGAAGGGGAATCATCAAAAAGGCTGTGAAACTATAACTTGTAAGCTGACGAGAAGTCATCTAAAAGGGCTTGAAACAATATAATTTGTAAGCAACCAAGGGTCCGCTTGACCCCCTCTTGCGGAGGTTTTTCTAACTCATAAGGTAGGCTCGCAAGGGGGATTTGAAAGCCATTGTGGGCCAAATACCCAGCGCTTTGAAAGGTGAACCAGTTAAACATGCCGTACTAAGCTAAGTTACTATTTTTACCAGCAAACCATGAGGGGTGTGCAGCTGTTTAAGTTCTAGGGAATTTTTGAAATGGGGAACTAGAATGTTTAGATTCCGAAATCTCCCTCGCAGAAAAGCCAAAAGACTACGAAAATCGAGGGGAAGGTCAGTGGGCGCCAGGGTTTTTTTTTCAAAGTAGGCCTACCCCTTTTGAGAAAGTACCCTACTATCAACATAAATGTAGGTGTTCAATAGTTTCTGATTTTAAAAGGGAACCCCCTTTTTTAAGAGATGATAAAATTTTGTTTCTAAAAAATACTAGGTTTTTAAATGCCCCAAAAGTAGCATATAGTGCCCAATTTTTCAATTTTTATTGCTTAATATAAAAATTAGTGCACAATAATTTAATTAGGGGTGGGGTGGGATTTTAAAAACAACATTTTTAAAAATCAAATTTTTCAGGTGTTATTGCCACTGTAAAAATCTTTTAAATTTTACAATTTGGATTTAAAAACCTTTTGGTATAATTTCCCCCCTTTTCTCAGGTCTTTTACAATTGGTACCCTATACTCGGTCAGTGCGATTTAGGGCCCAGGCAACCTAGGGGCTGCCTAGGGCGGCAAAGTTTAGGGGGGGGGGCTTTTCGCCCCTTAGGTCCTAGGGCAAATTTCGACAGTTTTTCACAGAACTAAAAATTACAAAAATTTAAAAAACTTTTTTTCTGAAATAAATTATAACAAAATTTTTCCCGGGAGTTTTAAAATTTTAAAGGGGTGTTTTGGAGCTTTTAAAAGTAAAAATTTGCAAAAAATTCCCTGCCGCCTTCGCACGGGTTAATATAGTCTTTTTAGTTTTTTTATCCCGATCCCGTACGTTTTGTTAGGGGGTTTTAAATTAGGGAACTTGCTCTGAGTCCTGAGACAGACAACTTTGTTGCGAGAAAGGGGGACTTGCCATGATAGGGCTCTAAAAAAATTAAAGGAAAACGTTACCAAACTTTTTTAAATTGTAAAAGTTGGGGGGGGGGGGGGGGGGGGGGGTCGGAAAATTTAATTGCCAGAGGGGTTCACTACAAACACGGCCCCCGACAGGGTTGTAAAAAATCCAGGTTTTTATAGAAAAAGCCCAGCCCGGGGGGGGTTTAATGAGAAAAAAAAAACGGATTTTGGGGTTTATTATTTTTTTAATTTTATTATTTTTATAGCTCAAATATGAAGTGAAATATTCCACACAGCCTATTAGAATTTACTCATTATCCTACTCCAAGCCAAGAAGATTATATTATATTGAAATGAAAAACAGATAAATAAATAAATAAATAAATAAATAAATCCGAATTTGGATTCAAATTATTAATAATAAATCAATAATATGATCGCATGTCTTTGGGATGTGCATAATATAACTGAGTGGGTACTCTAAATACAATTTATTTATTTATTTATTAATTAATTTATTTATTTATTTTAGTAGGTAGATATCAAAATGAACTTAATTCGAAGTTTGGTCAATAGTGTGATTTTAAAATTAAAATTTTTTTAACTAGTAGACCATTATTATATTCTAAGATAGGCCTAGCCTACCTTGTCTTTTTTCCTAGATCCAAAATCATACCCTTTTTCCTTTTTCCTAACTTAAGGAGAATGTTTTTTGAAAAAAAAGCCCTGGGATCCATCTAACAAACCCTGGTATATTGAATAATAATCTCTCTCCCTTTCAAATTTGTGTAAGTTTGCAATGAAACAGTTTATTTTTAAAATTTTAAAAAAAATATAAATTTAGAGTTTATTTAAATTTAAAGCGTTTTATTAATCTCTAATTTTTAATTCTAAAGACAAAACAGATTCACTTTTTGATTCAGCCATATGTCCTTCTTACACGTTTTTTTATGAAATTTTGATTTGCATATTTTTCTGTGAAAAGTTTTGATAATTTTTCATAATTTTTAATTTTGTTATAATAAAAAATAATAAAAAATAATATAAAATAAAAAATAATAATAAAAAATAATATAATAATTTAAAAAATAATAAAATAAATAATAATAATAAAATAAAAATAATAATAAAAAAAATAAATATAAAAATAAAAATAAAGTTTTTAAATCTAATTTGGATAAATTATTAATAAAAATCAAAATATGATCGCATTTTTTGGGGTGTGCATAATATGATGACACGGCGCTCGAAGACCGGCATTGTGTTTGAATTCGCGCCGAAAATTTCTCTAGCCGGGAGACAACATGGCCCCCCATTAGAAAATGATTTGGAAAAGGACTGCGATGACCTAACCTTCTAGGTTCGTCGGGACACCGACTCTCCGCTAGGAGAATCAAGCAGACCTTGGCTAGACAGAGAGAGTCATCTAGAGGGCTGTGAAACAATATAACTTGTAAGCTAGACAGAGAGAGTCATCTAGAAGGCTGTGAAACAATATAACTTGTAAGCTAGACAGAGACAAGGTCCTCTAGATCTCCGCCACCTGGCGGAGGCTCGTCTAACTCGCTCGTGTGGCCACGAAGTTAGGTCGTCGCAACCCGTTCCACAATGTATAGCAGCCATTACGGTGATTTGCACGAGAAATAGAGGGAATTTTAAAAATCAAAGTGAACATCTACTTAGCGCGCCCTAAAACTTGACAACAAAATGACGATGTAGATGCCAGAAAAGAATCGCGTGCATTTCGAGATAATAAAATTGACAACACAATAAAAATGAAGCTAGTAATTTGTTGTAATGTAATTAATAATAATAATAAATAATAATAATTTTAAATACCCTACGTTATTTGTGATGTGTATATCCATGAGCAATTTTTCTTACGATTTTAAAAATTTATTTCTGAAAGCCTGTTTCTGATAATTTATTACCAACATGCCTTGTGCCCAAAGCAACACATGTGATAATACTAGGAAGCTTCGCAAACGCTTTTTCAGGCGCGTTGTTGGATGAGCGTAAATGGTGCATTGAGCTGCCATGTGTTATGCGGATTTTCTGTTGTTCTGTAAAAAAATCATTACTAGTCGATTTTTTTTAAATTAAATTAAATTAAATAAAAAATTAACGTAAATTTTGTAAATTTTAATTAATCGTAATTTAAAAAAAAGAAAAAGATCGTAAAATTGCAATTTTCATAAGAAATAATTATTAATTATATTAATTATTAAAAATTGTGAAATTGCGATTATCATGAGAAACAATTTTTCGATTCCGCTCAAATATCACACGAATACATCAATTCATAAAATTAAGGTCTGTAAATAAATCATTAAATTCGAAATTTTTTTTTAAAAATCGAAAAAATTCGTAAAATTGCGATTTTCATGAAAAATAATTTTCCGATTGCGCTCAAAAACGTGGCAGTTCTAAGTTCAGAGATTTCGAAGGCCTTCAGAAAATTCCATCGCAATTGGAGTATCGGTTTAGCCGGAATCGTGCTGACAAACACACAAAAATACAGAAAAAAAAACATTCCGGATTTTTTCTCCAGTGTAGTGAAATGGAATCTTCGCTTCGCTCGCTACGCTCATCCAAATAGTGTCTACACATAATCATAAAAACACTAGTAAATGACGGCATTTTTCAAGGTGGCGTGTGAAAAATTACTATGTCGCCGAGAAAAGCTCGTTTTAAAGGATAACGACGATATGTACAAACATAACCACTATATAACGTTATAGTTGGTTGAGCGTAGCGAGCGGATCGAAGATTCCATTTCACTACACCGCAGAGAAAAAAAAAACGGAATGTTTTTTTCTCTTTTTTTTGTATTTTTGTGTGTTTGTTAACACGATTCTGGCTAAACCGATACTCCAATTGCGATGAAATTTTGTGGAGGCCTTCGAAATCTCTGAACTTAGAACTGCCACGTTTTTCAGCGCAATCGAAAAATGATTTCTGTTGAAAATCGCAATTCTACGATTTTTTAAATTTTTTTAAATATTTCTTCGACTTATAACACATACATGCATTATCCGATGGTAATGATTTTTGCACAGAACCTTTATTCTATGAATTTATATATTTGTGGGAAATTTTAGCGTAATCAAAAATTTATTTCTCATGAAAATCGCAATTTTACGTTTGTTTTGTAAAAAAATTACGCTCATCCAACAACGCGCCTGAAAAAGCGTTTGCGAAGCTTCCTAGTGGCATTCACCCTTATTACAATCATGGTATTCAACCTCGTTAACAACCTCCAGTTTTTAGGTAATTAACTCATTAGTATGCAAAGTACGTGAAAAAGTACAACATTCCCGAGAAATGCTCGTTTTAAAGGAAAACGACTACATGTCCAAACATAACCACTATGACGTTATAGTGGCATTCATCCTGATTACTAACAGGCTATTGAAAGTCGTTGTCAACCTTCATTTTTTTAAGTAATTAACTCATTAGTATGCAAAGTGCTTGAAAAAATACTATACCCCGGGAAATGCTCGTTTTAAAGGAAAACGGCGACTTTTCCAAACATAACCACTATATGAGGTTATAGTAGCATTCATCCTGATTACTTACATGGTATTCAACCTCGTTGACAACCTCCAGTTTTTTAGTTAATTAACTCAGAAGTATGCAAAGTGCGTGAAAAAGTACTAGTTACTGCATTCCCGCTCTAGAATTAATCACCAAGATGGCTTCTAATTCGCTGCTGCGACGACCTAACCTAGAGAGTTAGACGATCCTCCGCTAGGCGGAGATCGAGAGGACCTTGGACAGAGAGAGTCATCTAGAAGGCTGTGAAACAATATAACTTGTAAGCTAGACAGAGAGAGTCATCTAGAAGGCTGTGAAACAATATAACTTGTAAGCTAGACAGACAGTGACATCTAGAGGGCTGTGAAACAATAAACAAATGGCAACAAACAAAACTTGTTAGGTTTTATATTCATTAATTGTTGTTTTACTATAATTGTTATATTGTATAAATACAATAACATTTAGTGTTGGACTAATCATAAGTAAGGTAGAAGTTATAGAATATCTATTTAATAGGCTAAAGCCGATATAGAAGTTGTTGTCTGGATTGTTGTGTACGCCGATCCACAGAACCTGTGGACGGGATTGATATTCACGGCGATATAGAAGTTGTTGTCAGAATCACGATATTCATAGAACATTAATCCTATGGTTTCCGGGTTGTTCTCAGAAGATGATGCGGGTCCCCACCGACGAAGAGATTGTTGCTATAATACCAGAGAAACTCAAGTGGAGGGATTGATGTTGATATCGGCGAGTCCGGTGTCCGCTTCAGTGTCTACATAAAGGTTTATTTTGGTGTTGGCTTCAGTGGCTACGTCGCGATGTGTATATCGATATAGGCTCTGATGTGTATCGATGTCGGCTTCATCCGTTAAATAAGAGAGTGGCCTAAAGGTTGTGATACTGTTGATAATGGCTTCAGTGACTATACCCTCCGTGACAACCGGTGCTGTATTCAGTGGAAGGTAAGTGTATGGCGATCTCGGTTGCAGTGACTTTGTCAGAGGTTACTTTAGTGGTTCAAACAGAACTTACCGATTTTTTTCACAATTTTATTGTACGGTTGTTAGCTCTACCGGACAAATGGCTGCTCCGATCTTGATGAGATTTTCAGTGGACCTTCCAACCGTTTTAACTTGGACTTTGATGCTAAACAGGTGAGTGTTCTCCTCATTTAACGTACATGCTGGAGCACAGTCGACGACGGTCTCGCTTTGGTTGACGCATCGTGTCGACCGGTGGAGTTTTCATTGTTATTTTGCACCTCAGGGTGCTGGCTGTGCACCATAGAGTATTAGAGTATTAGCTAGACATAGAGCATGCGTTAATTCTTGTTTTGTTTCAGGTTTCAGGTATAGTGTGGTGTTTACAGCGAGGCAGCATTATGAGAAGAAGGGAGATTATCAGGTTACCGGAACCAATATTTATGAACTCTGGTATTGAAGAAATATTCATGGCTGCTTCTGAACATTTACACTCACACACAAGACTGGTGAATGAGATCTTCCTTACAAACGCTCCGTTGGCTTGTGCTGGTGTTTCAGGCATTGCTTTGGTGGTTTAGGCACTATCAGTGTTGAGGTCGCTATTATGAGCACTATTATATTAGTTTCAAGTAGAGAGTAGGCCTGGGCGTTACATCTTTGTCTTTGGTTACAGGTCAGGTGGTCCATTTACAGCGAGACAGCTGTATGGAAAGAAGAACTTTGATATTGAAGAAATATTCGTGGCTGCTTCTGAACATTTGAACTTGGATGTGATATGAATGTGTGGACTTTCACAAGACTGGTCTAACGCTCTGTTGGCTTGTGCTGGTGTTTCAGGCATCGCTTTGGTGATTTAGGCACTATCATTGTTGAGGTCGCTATTATGAGCACTATTATATTAGTTTGAAGTAGAGAGTAGGCCTGGGCGTTACATCTTTGTCTTTGGTTACAGGTCAGGTGGTCCATTTACAGCGAGACAGCTTTATGGAAAGAAGAACTTTGATATTGAAGAAATATTCGTGGCTGCTTCTGAACATTTCATTGACTTTCACAAGACTGGTCTAACGCTCCGTTGGCTTGTGCTGGTGTTTCAGGCATCGCATTGGTGATTTAGGCACTATCATTGTTGAGGTCGCTATTGAGCACTATTATATTAGTTTCAAGTAGAGAGTAGGCGTGGACGTTACATCTTTGTTTTTGGTTACAGGTCAGGTGGTCCGTTTACAGCGAGACAGCTTTATGGAAAGAAGAACACTTTGATATTGAAGAAATATTCGTGGCTGCTTCTGAACATTTGAACTTGGATGTGATATGAATGTGTGGACTTTCACAAGACTGGTCTAACGCTCCGTTGGCTTGTGCTGGTGTTTCAGGCATCGCATTGGTGATTTAGGCACTATCATTGTTGAGGTCGCTATTATGAGCACTATTATATTAGTTTGAAGTAGAGAGTAGGCCTGGGCGTTACATCTTTGTCTTTGGTTACAGGTCAGGTGGTCCGTTTACAGCGAGACAGCTTTATGGAAAGAAGAACTTTGATATCGAAGAAATATTCGTGGCTGCTTCTGAACATTTCATTGACTTTCACAAGACTGGTCTAACGCTCCGTTGGCTTGTGCTGGTGTTTCAGGCATCGCATTGGTGATTTAGGCACTATCATTGTTGAGGTCGCTATTATGAGCACTATTATATTAGTTTGAAGTAGAGAGTAGGCCTGGGCGTTACATCTTTGTCTTTGGTTACAGGTCAGGTGGTCCGTTTACAGCGAGACAGCTTTATGGAAAGAAGAACTTTGATATTGAAGAAATATTCGTGGCTGCTTCTGAACATTTGAACGAGGATGTGATATGAATGTGTGGACTTTTACAAGACTGGTCTAACGCTCCGTTGGCTTGTGCTGGTGTTTCAGGCATCGCTTTGGTGATTTAGGCACTATCATTGTTGAGGTCGCTATTATGAGCACTATTATATTAGTTTCAAGTAGAGAGTAGGCCTGGGCGTTACATCTTTGTCTTTGGTTACAGGTCAGGTGGTCCGTTTACAGCGAGACAGCTTTATGGAAAGAAGAACTTTGATATTGAAGAAATATTCGTGGCTGCTTCTGAACATTTGAACTTGGATGTGATATGAATGTGTGGACTTTCACAAGACTGGTCTAACGCTCCGTTGGCTTGTGCTGGTGTTTCAGGCATCGCTTTGGTGATTTAGGCACTATCATTGTTGAGGTCGCTATTATGAGCACTATTATATTAGTTTCAAGTAGAGAGTAGGCCTGGGCGTTACATCTTTGTCTTTGGTTACAGTTCAGGTGGTCCTTTTGTTACGTATGGTAGTTAGTCTACCTTGTAACATAATAAAATATTGTTTCTGGGGCGACGCCAGCTCCGATGGTGGCACGTGCAGAAGCAGACCGCTGCTATGATATGACGTAGTCGTAGTAGTACTTCCCCCGCCTAATGGTCGCGTCAGACTGATGTCGTTTCGTTCCCCACACCCGCGCCACTTATATGTGCCGAGTGTGTGTGTTATTATTTGGATGAGCGAAGCAAAGACTTCAATTTCACTGACCCCCCAAAAATTTAGCTCGGGTGTTTTTTTGTTTGTTTAATTAATAATAACTAGGAAGCTTCGCAAACGCTTTTTTTAGTCGCGTTGATGGATGAGCTTTTTAATTATAAAATGATAATATTAATTTAAAATAATAAAAACATATGAACACGGCCCATACAAAGCAATCATTTGGTCTGTTGGATCTTTGATTGTTTGTAACAAGGCTGTGAGTAAGGTATAAAATCTCCTGTGAAGTTTTCATACAAGGCTGTGAGAAAGATCTAAAATCTATATTTTCGTGCTATTTGGCCGGATTCTGACCAAAGGGGTGGGGCTACAACGTTCATATTTCACATGGACATTATAGTCAGGGTGATGTATTGACTTTTGAAAGAAAAAGTTGAAA
The DNA here is from genome assembly GCA_024449915.1 of Sweltsa coloradensis. Lineage (NCBI taxonomy): Eukaryota > Metazoa > Arthropoda > Insecta > Plecoptera > Chloroperlidae > Sweltsa > Sweltsa coloradensis. The sequence goes on from JAMZAV010001100.1 coordinate 123,765, forward strand.
AAGTTACCCAGAATTTATAAAAATAAAGGTTTTAATATTTAACACCCCAAAAAACTCAAATTAAAACCTTTATTTCTATAGATTCTGGCTAACTTTTTCAACTTTTTCTTTCAAACGTCAATACATCACCGTTACCTTAATGTGCATGTGAAATATGAACGTTGTAAAGCCCCACCCGTTTGGTCAGAATGTGTCCAAATGTCACGAAAATATCGCACTAAAAATCGAAAAAAATCGTAAAAGTACGATATTCATGAGAAATATTTCTTCGATTGTACCCAAAAACGTGGCAAGTCTAAGTTCAGAGAAAACGAAGGTCGTGTCAAATTTTCATCAAGATCGCATATGCCGTTTGCCCGGTAGAGAGCGAACAAACAGACGAAAAAGAAAAAAAAAACACCCGAGCTAAATTTTTTGGGGGGTCGGTGAAATTGAAGTCTTCGCTTCGCTCATCCAATAATGATTATAATATTATTTGGATGAGCGAAGCATAGACTTCAATTTCACTGACCCCCAAAAAATTTAACTCGGGTGTTCTGTTTGTTTGCTCTCTACTAAGCAAACGGCATTTCCGATCTTGATGAAAATTGGAGGGGACCTTCGAAATCTCTAAACTTAGAGGTGTATTGTTTTTGGGTACAATCGAAGAAATATTTCTCATGAATATCGTACTTTCACGATATTTTCGATTTTTAGTGCGATATTTTCGTGCCATTTGGGCCGATTCTGACCAAATGGGTCGGGCTACAACGTTCACATTATACATGGACATTAAGGTAATGGTGATGTAGTACCTTTTGAAAGAAAAAGTTGAAAAAATAAGCTAGAATCACTAAAAAAAAGCTTTTAAATATAAGTTTTTTACAGTTTAGTTCGATATTTTCGTGCCATTTGGGCCGATTATGACCAAACGGGTGGGGCTTCAACGTTCATATTTACATGGACATTAAGGTTGGTGATGTAGTACCTTTCGAAAGAAAAAGTTGAAAAAGTTAGCCAGAATCCATAGAAATAGCTTTTAATATAAATTTTTTATGGTAAATAATAACAGTTGACAAGTATCAATAGAAACTTGACAACAATTACCTACAATGCATAGGCAGCAAAGCAAAGCACTTGTAAAAGTAAAGATACACCACGCAAACTAAAAACTTATAAAAAGCTCATCAATCAACGCGGCGGGACTTTAGCGTTTTCCTGGTAATAATAATATTAAATCAAAGGTGTAAGAGTTTCGGGTTATTTCGCCGCGTCGCGAGTAAACATTGTACCTACCTCGACGTAACGTAACATATTCATGAGAACTAATCAGCCTTGAATATGTTACCCACAGAGGTAACGAAACGTCTAGGTACGTACAAGCTTACTCGCGACGCGGCGAAATAACTTAAAACTCTTACACCTTTGATTTAATATTAATGGGCCGCAAAAGTTTAAAATGTGAATTAATAATAATAATGATAATAATAATAATAATAATAATAATAATAATAATAATAATAATAATAAGGGATGGTTTCACAGGCTCGAAATCCCATCGTCTATAAATCCTCTTGTCTATAAAACCCGTATGCTCGAAAATATTATATTAAAAATAAATTCAAAATATTAATTAATTTTTAAATATTTAATAATATAGCCGTCCTTCTTGCTACAAATCCCAATGTCTCGAAATGGCGGGAAAAGAAATATAAATTAAATCATTTTTAATTATTTTTAATTATTTTAAAATACTAATTCAACTGTCTGCCGCTAGATAGGGCGGTGTGTGTAACAACGCACGGTTATCTCATAAGAGGGTCCGAACTCGTCTCATTGGTTGAAAATGTGACCAATAGAGCATGTTGAATCTAGAAATGAAACCTGATAATAAATATACTACATCGTCTATCAGCTTGGTCCCTATAAGCATTATGTACGATTTGCTAGTCAATTGCGCTGCTGGGAGTGCATTTTGCTAGAGACCAAATATTTAAAGTCACGGATGTTGATATGTATATATATATTGCTTAACTTTGGTTTTATAGTAGGCGACTAAGACGTTGATAATATGTTAGTACTTTATAGACAGAAATAAAAAAGTGACTACACCTGGGATCGAACCCAGGACCTTAGCAGTCCTGGCTATGCTCTTACCAAATGCAGCCACCAATTTAAAACTGTCTAATGTTTTGGTCTGTTTTGTATTTTGTTAATAACGTGTGTAACGTGTTGGTAAGATAATAGCCAGGACTGCTAAGCTAAGGTCCCGGGTTCGATCACCGGTGTAGTCACTTTTTAATTTCTGTCTAAAGCACTAACATATCAACGTGATAGTCGCCCACCATAAAACCAAAGTTAAACATCATATATCCAGCCAACTCGGGTTAAAAGATATAGTTTGTACTTTTCCAGTTAATTTCGTATATGTATTCTAAAAGGCAGTCTAATCTGCCCGACACACGTTATTAACAATGTACAAAACAGACCAAAAAATTAGACAGTTTTAAATCGGTGGCTGCATAGCTCAGTTGGTAAGAGCATAGCCCGGACAGCTAAGGTCCCGGGTTCGATCCCCGGTGTAGTCACTTTTTAATTTCTGTCTAAAGTACTAACATACATATAACGTCATAGTCGCCTTCTATAAGACCCAAGTTAAACACATATATACATATATGAATATAAGGTTTTTACGCATAAGCCCGCTTTGAGTACATTATTAGTGAATAGCAAATTGTCATAAAAGTATGCACCGAGCACCGACTTGTGGTGGGATCTCATATCATGGATCTCAACAGTCACAACAAATAGCAATTTAATAGAGGTTTGTCTTGTGTCCTCGATAGATCAATATATATACCAGAACGACCGAAGAAGGCAAAGCCGAAACGTCTCGTGACAATTTAGTGATTAGTTTGTGTATATTTTTATCTGTGTTCTACTATGGCAGCCACCTCTACATCTCAGGTAAGCTGTTGACTCCTATCTCTATCCACATTGATTATATATATATATATATATATACACAATAAAAACAAAACATCAGCATTACAATATATTTATGTATGTTAGTACTTTAGATAGAAATTAAAAAAGTGACCCCCGGTGTAGTCACTTTTTTAATTTCTATCTAAAGTACTAACATAACAGCGTCATAGTCGCCTACTATAAAGCCAAGGTAAAACATCACAATATATATATCATAAAAACAATAAAAACAAAACATCATCATTACAATAAAAATACAAACAACCCAAACCGCCTTACAAAGGCAAACCAAATGGCAAGTACAAAAACAAATCATATGCAGTGAAAATATTACAACCACATCACTGTACTTACCTCTTTGCTTGACATAGTCACCCTTCTCATTGCCTTTGTTAATCGATTAGGTTTGTGTATGTTTTTATTTTTATTATCATTCTAATGTTGACGTATTGTTTTTATTCTTTTAATGCCATGTATTCTTGAGAATGAAAGCCTAGTCTTTTGAAACGCCGAAGATTAAAAATAAGTGTTTTACAACTTATACAACGCATGATTATTTCCGTAAAGTTTAAGATACCATATAATGTGTGTTTTTACGTAGGTTTTCTCGGAAGTAATATGACATAAAGGATTCTTTCGAGTTTTCGAGTTACAAAGTTTTTATTTACAAACGTTTCAGGCAGATCTCTCTGCCCATTATCAAGGTAACAACATACAAATAAAAAACAAAAAGTAAACAGGATAATAGAAGTCACTGCAACTAGTCAGCTATCTTTGGCGTACCGTTCAAGTCTACTTTATAGTGCTCTATATATTCTGGCTCCTAGTTATAGGGCCAACATTACTAGGTACTGGTATATCACTAACATGTTGTGATGTACTATCCGTACTAGTCGGTTGTAAAGGTGGAGTAACATGGCATCCTTTAACAGAGGTTTCCAACCAGCTGGCATTCGTTACCCGTCATCTAGTTTATTCATATCGTGGACGTTTTTAAAATTCGATTGCTTCTCGTATAATGTGGTTAAATAAATAATGAAATAAATAATGGAATAATGTGGCTCCATGGTTAAATGATCCTAAACTCTTGCTTATACTTAATTATTTCCTGGGTGGACACAAAGGGAATCATTTGTATAGTTGAAATGCTTGACACAAAAATAATAATATGTATACCATCCTCTGTGTCAAATTACAGTACAAAAACCATATAATAAAAAACTAACTTCTAGATTACACTACAATTTTTGCTCTAGCGCCAAGTGCTCTACATTAAATGGCCTTTCTGCCATGGTCGGCCAGGTCGGGTATTTGGCTACTAATTAAATGTAATTTAACCTTGGCTTTACAAGGCGACTATGACTCTGTTATGTTAGTATTTTAGACATAAATTAAAAAAGTGACTACACCGGGGAACGAGCCCGGGACCGGCACTAACCTATGGTCTTCGTCAATACGAATCGAACGAATACGGCCCGAGCCCGATCATACAGTAATTCTGGCCGTTATTAAATATTTATTATGTTGATTCCGAACATGCAAATGAACTCCTTGTTCTTACACTTTTTCTGACAAATTGCCTTTTTTCATAACTATCCGTCAATAACGACCCTGTTTCCTGGGACGTTCCTCGTATGGAAACGGATTGAAATTTCTATTGGAATAAATGTGCGCCTTATTGCACGAGTGTGTCCGGTTCGTCCCTTGAATTTTAGTCTGTTTCCCTATATTACACGCACAGTCAACCTAAGTTTGTGCTTGCTACAGAAGTCGATATGCATATACCTTACCACCCTCTCAATGACACGTCTCTCTACTCGAGTAACTTAAAACAATTTACAAGTCAATACTTCGAAAAAATGTGGAATTTTGTAGTAAACACATTTAAAACTTTGATATACAAATATAAAATTAAGTGGGAATTTATTTTTTACGTATAAAAGCTAACACAAGCTATTGGGAGGTTAGGTATTTGGGGTTCTGTAATTTACGTACAAAGCCCGATATTATTTTTTAGTTAGGACTCGTTTTTCAGCCAGTGTTTTCAACAATTTTCGCGCCAGTCATTGAAACTTAGATAGTAAGCGGCTATAGCTACACGTATACCCGAGGGGTAAGTGGAGTTGGCGATGAGATATATTCCGTCTGGTTTCTTATCCTTTGTCATGCTTCATGCTATTGTTTTATAAGGCGCGCTCAATATATGCCACTCTAGCTTAGGGGATGTAGATCTCATAAGCGTATATAACTACCCTTTTCAAAACATATTTAGCACCGTCATAAAACGAATAATTAAATATAATTTTTTAAGGCTTTCGTGGCCCGAAGTATTAGAATCACAATTGTAAACTTGTCGGGTTATTTCGCCACGTCGATTTGACTTACCCATGTCAACGTTTCTGGACCGCTCTGGGCCCCGTCATCAGGACGACTCATCAGTCATCAGTCGTACTGATGACGGGGCCCAGAGCGGTCCAGAAACGTTGACATGGGTAAGTCAAATCGACGTGGCGAAATAACCCGACAAGTTTACAATTGTGATTCTAATTAAATATAATATATAATTTGCAAAATTTCTTAAAAGAATTTAGTTTTAAATATGTGACTTTTGTCTAGATTCGTGTGTATTCAGTGGATTAGGAAATTAACATAATTTACTAAGTGTGTCAGTGTATTTAGAGTAATCCTGGGTATCTTAATTGATATCTTGTATAAGGATTTCAATGTGTAGCTATGTTATTGGATGAGCGAAGCGAAGACTTCAATTTCACTGACCCCTCAAAAAATTTAGCTCTAATGTTTTTTTGTTTGTTTGTTTTTTGTTTTTTTTCTGTCTGTTTGTTCGCACGATTCCGGGCAAACGGCATATGCGATCTTGATGAAAATTGAAGGGGACCTTCGAAATCTCTGAACTTAGACCTGCCACGTTTTTGGGTACATTCCAAGAAATATTCTCATGAATATCGTACTTTTACGATTTTTTTCAATTTGTAATGCGATATTTTCTTGATATTTGGTCCGCGGCCGGGCAAACGGCTACTCCGATCTTGATGAAACTTTATGGGAACGTTTGAAATCACTAAAGTTAGATATGTTATGATTTTGGGGCAATCGAATAAATATTGGTAATGAATATCGTACTTTTACTATTTTCCCCAATTTTAAATGCAATATTTTCATGATATTTGGTCCGTGTCCGGGCAAACGGCTACTCCGATCTTGATGAAACTTTGTGGGAACGTTTGAAATCACTAAAGTTAGATATGATATGATTCTGGTGGCAATCGAATAAATATTTCTAATGAATATCGTACAACTTGCGCACAGCTTCGATATGACCTGGCCGCCCCGCACCTTTTGACTACTCCCTGCACGCACACAGCAGTGAGCCTCGCCTTGCTGTCAGCCTGTTCATTGCGTGCAGCTTAAAAGTAGTCCTACGCAAACCAAAAACTTACATAAAAGCTCATCCATCAACGCGGCGGGACTTTAGCGTTTTCCTAGTTGTATTGATTACTGATTTTACGGTTTACTTACTAACTTTAAGGTTTACTCAATTTCCGAGCGGAATTTGGGGGTACCTTGACGTGCAACATTCGATATACCTTGGACACGGCATTTCACAGCCAGGCAAATAACAAACAAAAAATATTTTTTCAAAGACAAAACCATTGACGTTAAAATAATTTCTAAACATTGGAAATCTATTTTTCAGTTTATTATTTCTTGTAGGTTTAAATCGCAATGAATCTTGCTGATTTTGTTAGCAGTTCTCAATAAACTTGTACCGGATGTCTGTTTAAAATTTCAGCGCAATCTGTTCAGCGATTCGGCTAATTTTCAACGTACACACACACACACACACACACACACACACACACACACACACACACACACGCACGCACGCACGCACGCACGCACGCAGAAAAACAATTAGGGCCGTTTAAGTCGAATGGAGATCACACCGTTCGCTACGCTCACTCGTTCAATAATGGTTAACACCATGTTTTGGGAACCCCTTCCCTTTGACTACCTCCCCGACGGCGACGACAAAGACAACACGGACGGTTGATGACACTGACGGAGAAGACCACGACGTGGGGGAACCCCTGCCCTCCTCATATGCTTGTGGCTGGTTCTGACCAGCACAGGCCTGTCCACCCCTTGTCCCCCCGCGTCATCCCTTACGTCCCTCCCTTCGTCTCGATTAGTCAAGTTGCATAAATATGGGACGTAAAGCAATATCCAATCAAAATTTTATTTCAGGTTTGTACAAACTACTACGCCTGAGTAATTACGCGTTTTGATTTTCATTTTTATTTTCCCCGGTCCCTATTGCCCGGTATTGGTTTTAAAAGCTAAAGTAATTGCGCATTAAGGATATCTAAGAGTGGTCCAAGTTTAAGATGTACAGTTTTTCTCTGTATAAGTTAGCGCCTTACGGAAGAGTACGGAATTACCTAGCTTTTGATAATTATTTTGATTTTCTCTGGTACACGTTACTACCCAATTTTTCTTTCCATATTCAAAAGTGATAAAGAATGACAGCAAAGTTTATTCCACGTGTGGAACTTCTCACTTGTAGCGTTTTCTTTGAATTATTAATTTTTTAAAGTTCAGAGTTGTTTTTTTTTGCATTTTGGGCCCATGGTCCCCCAAATTTAGCCCCTAGTGTTTTGGACGCTAGATATTTATAGTGATTAAGAGCATGTATAATTAACCACGCCTTAGTAATTATGTGTTTTGATTATCATTACAATTTGGATTTTCTCCGGTCCCTTTCACCCGATTTTGGTTTTTGAAAGCAAAAGGCACTGCGTCTGAGATAATCTAAGTGTGGTCCAAGTTTTATAGTTCTAAGATGTACCGTTTTATCTTTAGGCTATTAATTCTCCACCTAGAATTAGCTTGCTAGCCAGCCGGAAGGTTTTCAACGACGTTCAGGCACTTTTTTTGAACACATAACGGGTTATCGGATCGAGCTGATTTTTTTTGTAGGTCATGGACCACATATCAACCCATATACCGAGTTTCAAGATTGTAAATCTTTCAAAGCGGCGTGTGCAGATTGCTGAAAACCCCCAACTCGGGTAGGAGTAAACAGCGTCGAGTTATCATCGCCTTCTAGCAGTCGCGTGCGCTTGGCTGCGAGCGAACGACCGTCGCCCTAGATAGTCCTAACCACGAAACGCCCAAGTCGTTGTTAAACGAGTAGAGAGTGAGCCATGTGTTGAGTACCCCGTAACATTCCTTTGCTTTCCCCTATCTTAGACCTCCCTAGCCTATCATAGGCTAGAGTGGAGCATTATGGCCTTACAGTTGACGCGCCCTCATACCATCTAAACTTAAAAACACTAATATTTATACCAATATAACTATCAATTTTAAATGCAAAATGTTCCCGTGTACTCAACACGTTACTCGCTCACTCGTCTAACAACGACTTTGGCATTTTCCTGGTCTAGTTGGCTAAGGCGCCTTTATACACGAAATGTGGGAGACCTGGGCTCAATCCCTTTGTTCGGGAAAGTTTTTGTAAATTCTGGATTGTAATTTTAAAATTATTAAACATATTTTGATATGCATGATAACGCAGTGTAGTCTATCATCTGTATCAATACTATGGAAGACATAGCCAGTACGAAATACGCGTAAAAATTGCAAGGTTTACTTAATCTCCGAGCGGAATTTGGGGGTACCTTGAGCGTGCAAGATTCGATAAACTTTGGGCACGGCATTCACAACCAGACAATTAACAAACAAAATATATTTTTCTAAATCAAAACCATTGTGGTTAAAATAATTCCTGCGCATTAGCAGCCTATTTTTCAATTTATTATTTCTTGTAGGTGCAATGGATCTAGATGATTTTGTTAGCAGTTCTCAGTAAACTTGCACCGGATGTCTGTTTAAAAGTTCAGTGCAATCTGTTCAGCGATTCGGCTGATTTTCGATGTACACACACACAGACCCACAGACTCACGGAAGCGCCGTTTCAGTTGAATGGAGACACTCAGTCGCTTCGCTCCCTCGTTTAAAAATCATGATCTTGAACCTGATCTTCTCTAAAATTGTTTCATCATTGGAATGTTTTCGTGCTCCACAATTTTTCGTGGGATGCGTTTGCCACAGGATGCTAAGTTTTTTTGTTTAGGTTAGCGAGATATGAAAGTAGACCTTTGTGGATTCACCTAGTACTCAGGGACAAGAACGTAGCACACAACCCCTATCAAAATATGTGTACTACTAGTACTTACATCATAAACGAAAATATATTACTTAATGTATGTTTTTGTATGCGTGCAAGTTTGTTAAGTATTTTTGTATTATGATGCTGAATATCACTGACTCAGGTTATTTCGAAATACAAGTCGCGCAAGCGCGGCTTGAAGCCGCTACGCGGAGGGCGTGGAAAACCTCGTACTCGGAATACCTCGTAGTTGGAAAACCTCGTTGACGAGACAAAATCACGAATCGGTCCGTGTACGGCCGCGATTCGGTAGTTTGCGGGTAACGTTTGTCGTTTATCCGAAGTCCTGGGACAAATTTGTTTTCGGGACACTTTCGGTACGCCCGGACGCTGTTTGCCGCCTCTAAGTACGGTGAAAAATGATTTTCGAAATCGGAACACTTTTACGCCTTTTGTGTAAAATGTGTGAGGAATGTTTTCCTGGGACAATTGTTCGGGAATCTGATGTGAAAGACGCCACTTCATACGCACTTGTATGCAATGCTGGTATCGATACATTCCCTGCGCCACGTCATGAGCCATATTACGTCAATCCTCGGGAACGGTCCTGACCTTGACAGAATGTAATCCAACTAACAAAAAGTGTCCGGAACGAACTCGAAGGCTTTCACCTAACCCGGGTTCGAGCACAGGTTCTCAAACCAATTTTATTTACATTCCATTTATTCTTCCGCTACATTAACGAGCCTTTGTCGTTCCAAATCGAACCGAGGAAAACCAAAATTTTAAACTTTTAAAGTTGCACTGCAAAATGTTAAAAAATTTCCAACTTTGCGATTTTTTCCCTCGCAATCGGAAAGAAATATCGGGTCAATTTTGGTTTTAACCCGTTCGCTATTTCATTGGCTTTCAGAATTGTCAAACCTCGTGGCTCTACCACGCATCTAAAAATTTCAAAAAAATGGAAAATGGAAAATCCAAACAATGTCCAAAAAAAAAGAAAACGGTAAACATTTTTGCTGTCTGGACCCCCCGCGTTAACTCTGCACGGGCACTTCACACACGCTGTAAGTGAATTTGAAAATTCAGGATTTTTTTTATAATTTTTTATTTAAACAGCAAGTTTAACTTTTTCAAAATTACGCGCATTTCAAAATGTTCATCGTCACCCCGGCAAAAGTATTGTAACGGCTCTAAAACCCCTAACGGTGCTTGTACCCGGAAAGATTCCAAACGCGCCCGTACCGTCGGCGTTCGGGTGCAAAGCCTACTTTGGGCGCGGCAACCGTGAGATAAAATAATTATGATTTTTTGATGCCAAAACGTACACGCATGTCTATTTGGCGGGAACCATAACTAATATACAAATGCTACAAAATGGGTCATGTTTGGTATTACGATTATCGTAAAGGTCCGATCGATGCCTTTAAACCACTTGTGAATTTTAGAAAAAATGTGTACCATGCTTTTTACGATTTTCAATGAAAACTCATCTGTAAAAAAGTGTCCCGAATCGTGTTCGAAGGCATCTACTGATCCGGGGTTCGAACCAAGGTTCTCAAACTAATACGTGTAGTTCACATATTTAAAAACAATTATAATTTACATGAGAGTACCAGTTCCATTGCGCATTATATATAAGACACCTTTGCAAATCTTTAATCCATGTTAATGTGTGAATGTGCAATTGGAGTATAAAAACACTGTTTGAAATAACTACTTTTATCCATTTTTTGTATCGTCAACCTATCTTAGGATCGTAATTGCGTGTTCGTTCATACGTTGATTAGCTATACTATCAAATGATCGGTATTCGGTACTGTATAACAAAGAATATACTTTGTATTGGATTATATTTTACTGTATTTTATGTTTCATCAGAATTCGAAAAGATTGACTGTCACTAGTTTCAACAAACAAGACGAGGATCAACTCTTTGATGTAGCTTTGGGGTTTGTGTTTGATGTGAAGCGTGCAGTAGGATTCAATTCCATTTCTCTCTCTGCTGGCACTTCAAGGCTAGAGGGAGGAGCCTCGTACAATTTAGAGCCAACGACACAGCGGCCAGGCGGCACCGTAATTACTGCGTATTTACTAGCTATTTATTTATAGACAACGACACAGCAGCCTATTAACGGCGTATTTTCTAGCTATTTATTTCGAGCCTATGGGATTTCGAGCCTATGAGATTTCGAGCCAGTGCCACAATAGTGTGTCCCATCGTCTGCAAATCTCATCGTCTCTAAATAAATACTATTTAATTTCGAGCCAACGAGATTTCGAGCCAGTGGGATTTATAGACAGTGGGACTCTCCCTAATAATAATAATAATAATAATAATAATAATAATAATAATAATAATAATAATAATAAAAATTCAGTGACGACATTTGTATGGAATTTGGAATCGAGAAGTGCAAGAAAGCGACATTCAAAAGAGGGAAGATTGTCTCAAGTGAAAACATCCAACTTGACGAGCATATCACTATTGAGGACATTGGTCAAGAATCAACTTATAAATATCTTGGAGTAGAAGAAGGTAACGGTGTTCAGCATACATTAATGAAAGATAAATTGAGCAAAGAATACAAACGACGCCTAAGATTAATACTTGAAAGTGAATTGAACGGACGAAATAAAACTATTGCAATTGGTCAATTTGCTGTCCCAGTATTATCTTATAGCTTTGGGATATTAGATTGGAGCATTGAAGAACTTAAGAGATTAGATCGAAAAACAAGAAAACTGTTGACAATAAACGGAATGCACCATCCACGAGCGGACGTAGAAAGACTGTATATCGCAAGGAAGAATGAAGGTCGTGGAATAACTCAACTAGAGGGGTCATACAAAACAGCAATGATTGGTTTAAGTTTATACATAGAAGGTAAAGAAGATGACAAATTTATTAGAATGGTTCAAGAACATGAGTCTAGCAAAGCTATGAGAAAATCTATCATTAAGTTAAGCAACAAGTTTCAATCAGGTATGGAATTAACCGATATTAATCAGATCAATGGGTCCATCACTAACAAGGTCAAGGTTATCAAGAAGAAAATTAAGAATATTATCCAGTTAGATCTAATAAGTTGCTGGAAGTCTAAACCTTTGCATGGACAATATATTACACGCATGATGCAACCACATATTGACCAAGATCAAACCAATAAGTGGCTGGGCAGAAGTAATCTCAAGGGTGAAACTGAAAGTCTTATTGTAGCTGCACAAGATCAAGCCTTAAGAACAAAAAGTTACGAAAAAAGAATTCTCAAACTCGAAGTAGATGACAAGTGTCGTTTGTGTAAGCTTTATGAAGAAAGCGTGGAGCACATTATTTCTGGATGCCCGGTCTTAGCAAAAACGGAATACATTGATCGACATGATAAGGTTGGGGCATATTTGCATTGGAACATTTGTAGAAGTTATAACATCGAAACTTCTGACAAATGGTACATGCATAAACCAGAGCAAGTAGTTGACAATGGTAATGTGACCATATTGTGGAATGAGCAAATAATCACTGATCGAAAGGTTCTTCACAACAAACCAGACATTGTTGTTAAAAACAAAGAGACTCAAAAATGTTTGATCATCGATGTAGCTATTCCATCAGACCGCAACATAGTATTAAAGGAAGCAGAGAAACGCACAAGATATCGAGACCTTCAAATAGAAATTCAACAAATGTGGAATGTCAGTTGTAAGGTTGTTCCCATTATAATTGGAGCTTGTGGGACAATTGGAAGAAGTTTTGAAGAGAACCTAAAACATATCTCTGGCAATCACTGGACTCCAGAGCTTCAAAAGGCAGCATTATTAGGAACCGCCCATATACTACGCAAAGTTTTAGTATGAAGACATTGTTTCAGTTATTTCTTGTATGTATTGTATTTTTTAATGTCATGTATATTTAATTGTTTTGTAATAGGGGTATTCACCTTAGAGGTGTGGTTCATCTCTGGTGAAAGCTCTTAAATACCCATTATGTAATGTTCATATTGGTGAATAAAAGAAATAATAATAATAATAATAATAATAATAATAATAATAATAATAATAATAATAATAATAATAATAATAATAATAATAATAATAATAATAATATACGAATCGACCACCGCGTTTCCTTCCAAGCGCATTAAAGGGGTATTCACCAGCTAAACTCAAAAAATATATTTCATTCAGGCCAACTAGTTATGAATTTAGAAATTTAACAGAGAAATTATTGGGACTACAATGACCCTAAAAAAATTGTCAAAGTTGGTATTTTTCGATCTAGGCCCCATCAGCAAAAATCTCCCATAAGAAATAACATGGGGACGACCTTTAGGCCCCGTGACCTTAAAGGATTTTGATTCCAAAAAAATACTGGCCATTATTGACGTACTCAAGAGCCTATTCTGTAAATCCTCTATATTTTGTTTTGTAATTTGGGCAAGTGATTGGTTAAAATACTACGCTGACTACCAAGAAGGGGTGTGGGTTATGGTGTTGATCATTTCTGCTGAACAGTTGGTTATATCATTACCAAATTTTGCATGAATGTTAATTAAGTTCTTTCTACTTTTATATTGATATCCACTATCCACACTTGGTTGCAAAATAAGCCTTAAAATCAGTTATATGACTGAGTGGGTAGACCCTAAATAAATACAAATTTATTTATTTGTATTTAATTATTTTAAAGATCAATTGCGAGACATAGTCCAAAATGGGAAAAAATGGAAAATCGAAAACATGGATTACAGTTCTGGAAATTCCCACCAAACCATGTATCTTATGAATTATGATAAAACCAAATTAACCTGCAAGTTCACATTGATTTAAACGTTGATATCCAGTATGCTAATTAGCATTTAAAAAATCTTAAATGGTCTTTTTAGTGTAGTATTATAAAAAGATGATGTGGTAAAAAATAATTTTTGGGGGTAATAGTAGCCCCTTTAAATCATGACAACCGTGAACAATATATATCCCGACATTAATATATAATAATTACATAAAAGACAAATTATATGGTTAAATACATCAAACTGATCACAATAATTCAGGACCATAACACAAGATGCACTCGAAAAACAGAGGGGGAAATAAATACTACATGTAGTTCACATAATATCTTCATCTTAAGAGGATGGGATAGTCGCAAAATTAAAACTACGCGGAATTACAGTTTTTTCGTGATATCTGAACTAAAAACTGATTCTAGACGCTATGTGGATTTGTGAGAACTATAGCCTGTACGAAAAAATATTGTAACTTGATGGCAATTACGTTTTTTGGATGAGCGAAGCGAAGACTTCAATTTCACTGACCCCCAAAAAATTTAGCTCGGGTGTTTTTTTTTTTTTTTTTCTGTCTGTTTGTTAACTCTCTACAAGGCAAACGGCATATCCGATCTTGATGAAAATTGGAGGGGACCTTCAAAATCTCTGAACTTAGAGGTGTATTGTTTTTGGGTACAATCGAAGAAATATTTCTCATGAATATCGTACTTTTACGATTTTTTTCGATTTTTAGTGCGATATTTTCGTGACATTTGGGCCGATTCTGACCAAACGGGTGGGGCTACAACGTTCATATTTCACATGGACATTAAGGTAATGGTGATGTATTGCTTTTTGAAAGAAAAAGTTGAAAAAGTTAGCCAGAATCCATAGAATAAGGGTTTTAATATGAGTTTTTTTAGGTTTATAATAAGAATTTACAAGTAACAATAGAAACTTGACAACAATCACCAACAATGCGTTCAAAAGGCACTTGATAAGTAAATAGATCCCACGCAAACTAAAAACTTACAAAAAAGCTCATCCATCAACGCGACGGGACTTTAGCGTTTTTCTAGTTTATTAGAATTTTAATTAATTAAATGCATATCTTAAAATTACAAACCGCACCGATTATTATATTTGAATATTTTTTCTTGCATTATATTTTTCTAGCAAAATCACATAGCAGTCTAGAAGAAGTTTTTAGATGTTTTGCATCGTTCTCGAGATATCATGAAAAACCTGTAATTCCGCGTGGTTTTAATTTTGCGACTACCCCATTCTCTTGTAATTTCAATACGTAGTACATCATTTTTCAAGTTAATAATTATATTACTTAATAGGTAGTTAGTTTGGAGAAGATGTCTCTGGTTGGGTCAGAATGGGTGACTGATAGCTAGTATGTCTTAGGTTTCTAACTAGCATTGTTTATTATCTTGTGTAGACCCGTTGTTGAGGAGAATAGAGAATAGGATTCCGTGATCCAGGGCATAGAACTGTTATGTCCTTCGTCTTCCCATTACCTGGCACTTCCTCAATCTCATTTTAATTATTACTAGTCGATAATGCTCGTTCACACAAAGTCAATCATGCCTGATGAAGAAACAAGAAAACATAAGTTATTATTTTTTTTATTATTGTAGTGTTTTATTAAAACATTACTTACATGGATAAATCTTAAATTATTATTTATCAGTTTTATCACGTATGGTATTGAATCCTGAAACGTGTTCACTATTTTAAGCAGTGTTTTATTTAGGTATGTTGTGACAAGCAGTAAGATAACAACACACACACAAATACAAAAATACAAATTAAAATTATACCTATGCACAAATTAGTGGGGAACAATCTTAAGGGGAATCATTGACAAAGAAGGGAAGATAAAGTCAAAACTAACATCGAATTTATATCTTGTGAACTTGTTACACGTTAAAATATAGCACTCTTTATTTGTGTTTGCATGTAGTACATGCAATACCTTAACTTAACACAACACATCACTGATAAAGAAACAGATTAAGATTTAGATTGCCAAGTATACACATAAGATCAACAACAGTGGTGAGGAGTCTTCTCAGCTTTATAGGTAGGGCTAAGAAAAATTAATATTTTTTTCTGTAGCATTAACAAAACATTTATTTTTACAGAATTACTATTGTATGTATGGCTGAGTATGGGTCTGTTCTCCACACGTACCTACGTAGAAGGAATATTCCAAGTGGAAGGTATCTACTATTTATTCACAGTATCTACTATCATGAATAGCATATCTGTTTCGTTAAATGTTTAACTTCTTAGTTTTAACAACATTAAACTTTAATTTAAGCCAATGACAATATAATCTCATTATATGACCCGGATTGACCCCATATTTTATAAGTTTTACTGTTCTCTGTATTTCATGACCATATTGTCTGTACATCTCTATCTCTCACAAAATGTAGATACTATGACAATAAAATAAACCATACCCCAAACACATGTGCAAGGGGCAACAATGTGAAATAAATACCTAGATACATAATAAATAAATAATACATACTGCAAAATATTCCAAAATATTTGCTAAAATGTACTGCATTGATGCAAATTTAATATTGATTTTTCAGCAGTTGTTTTGTTAAAAGTAAAATGATAAATTTGTTTTAATTATTTACATAAAGTTTTTGTTGAAATTACTAATTAGCCTCAACTGGACGTTTTTGGCACAAATTTAGCAAAAACACTTCCAAGTAGTTTAGCATTAATTAGCAAAAATAAAATTGGTCACTAAGTAACCTATAAATCTAAAAGCCAAACCAAAACATCAAGTTTCACAAATAAACTCAAATCCCATTTATATTGCTGGCTGTGAGATAGGATCCAACAGCTTAACTTTGAAAGGTGATGGTGGCTGCAGAATTTCTTGATTCATTCATGAATTTAGCAGCCACCATCACGTTTTGAAGGTAAGCTGTTTGATTCTATCTCACACCAATATACTACTGCCATTAGCATGCTTTCAACATAATATAATCCCAATTTGGTCACACGTAGTTATTTAGCATTATTAAGAGTTAAAACGAACTTCCCGGTCTCTATCTAGTAGGTCTATTATTAGTTATGGAGACACGTAATTACATAAACTAGGAAAACGCTAAAGTCCCGTCGCGTTGTTGAGCGAGCACCGGTACGTGCAACACGACCAGAGTACGACATTAATATTTTGCAAATAACACATATACTTGCATAATGTCCCTAAAGCCTTGCTACATTGCCAGCATGCTAAACGAATGTGACCTCAATGCTAATTCGAATTGTTCCACTTGTACTTGCTTATTTTTAAACTTCCCTCCAAATTTGCCTTACACATTGTCCCTTAAAAACGAGTTCGCCGGACCGTGGGTTGCTCCCGAGATTTGGTCCTCGGGACATCCTAGCGGTTTCTGGCAAGACCAATAATAATCCTTATGCCTTATTTCAATTCCTTTCATCCTCTTAATGAGTACTTAGCAATATTTTGCAAATATCACATATACTTGCGTAATGTCCCTAAAGCTTTGCTACATTGCCAGCATGCTAAACGAATGGGACCTCGATGTTAATTCGAATTGTTCCACTTGTACATGCTTTTTTATAAATATCCCTCCAAATTTTCCTTACATATTGTCCCTTAAAAACGAGTTCGCCGGACCGTGGGATGCTCCCGAGATTCGGCCCTCGGGACATCCTAGCGGTTTCTGGAAAGACCAATAATAATGCTTCGTCCTTATCTAAATATGTGCGACGACTGTGTGAGATCTCTCCTTAGTCTTTCCGAAGGTAAAAACCTTGCCAGAGTTTCTATCCGCTGTGACTTGTAACATGTTCCAAGAAAAGATATGGGCCGCCTGTTGTTTTCGTTTACAACCCTTCGCTCACCCTTTACTCAGCTGTTTTATCTTCTATGAAAACTCTCGTCGCATGCGATGAATTTCAAAAGCTTCGTCTAGATTTCATTAGTCGGGAAAGGGGAATTACAGAAAAGCCCTCAACTAGTAATGCCCCCGTTATCGAAACGGCCAGAGAATGGTCGTCTGCAACCACTTCGTATACAAAACCCCTCGTCCACCCCGCCACTTACAAATGTGGCGTCCCAAGCGCAGGCGTAATCGAACACGCAGAACAACGATTTCGCCGGACCGTGGGATGCTCCTGAGATTTGGTCCTCGGACATCCTAGCGGTTTCTGGCAAGACCAATAATAATTCTTCGATTTTATTTCAATTTCATCAATTCTCTGATTGAGTAATTTCGAGTGCGCCGGGCCGTGGGATGCTCCTGAGATTTGGTCCTCGGGACATCCTAGCGGTTTCTGGCAAGACCAATAATAATTCTTCGTCCTTATCTAAATATGTGCGACGACTGTGTGAGATCTCTCCTTAGTCTTTCCGAAGGTAAACACCTTGCCCGAGTTTCTATCCGCTGTGACTTGTAACATGTTCCAAGAAAAGATATGGGCCGCCCGTTGTTTTCGTTTACAACCCTTCGCTCACCCTTTACTCAGCTGTTTTATCTTCTATGAAAACTCTCGTCGCATGCGATGAATTTCAAAAGCTTCGTCTAGATTTCATTAGTCGGGAAAGGGGAATTACAGAAAAGCCCTCAACTAGTAATGCCCCCGTTATCGAAACGGACAGAGAATGGTCGTCTGCAACCACTTTGTATACAAAACCCCTCGTCCACCCCGCCACTTACAAATGCAGCGTCCCAAGCGCAGGCGTAATCGAACACGCAGAACAACGATTTTGCCGGACCGTGGGATGCTCCTGAGATTTGGTCCTCGAGACATCCTAGCGGTTTCTGGCAAGACCAATAATAATTCTTCGATTTTATTTCAATTTCATCAATTCTCTGATTAAATAATTTCGAGTGCGCCGGGCCGTGGGATGCTCCTGAGATTTGGTCCTCGGGACATCCTAGCGGTTGCTGGCAAGATCAATATAATCTCGTATATTCTGGAATATGCTCCGAGATCGGCCTGGACTGGTTTGAGCAATACTTTTCCTTATCTTTGTCGAAGTGTAACCTCTTACCCGAGTATTCCTCTATCCGCTGTGACTTGTAACATGTTCCAAGAAAAGATATGGGCCGCCCGTTGTTTTCGTTTACAACCCTTCGCTCACCCTTTACTCAGCTGTTTTATCTTCTATGAAAACTCTCGTCGCATGCGATGAATTTCAAAAGCTTCGTCTAGATTTCATTAGTCGGGAAAGGGGAATTACAGAAAAGCCCTCAACTAGTAATGCCCCCGTTATCGAAACGGCCAGAGAATGGTCGTCTGCAACCACTTCGCATACAAAACCCTTTTTCCACCCCGCCACTTACAAATGCGGCGTCCCAAGCGCAGGCGTAATCGAACACGCAGAACAACGATTTCGCCGGACAGTGGGATGCTCTGAGATTTGGTCCTCGGGACATCCTAGCGGTTTCTGGCAAGACCAATAATAATTCTTCGATTTTATTTCAATTTCATCAATTCTCTGATTGAGTAATTTCGAGTTCGCCGGACCGTGGGATGCTCCCGAGATTCGGCCCTCGGGACATCCTAGCGGTTTCTGGCAAGACCAATAATAATGCTTCGTCCTTATCTAAATATGTGCGACGACTGTGTGAGATCTCTCCTTAGTCTTTCCGAAGGTAAACACTTTACCCGAGTTTCTATCCGCTGTGACTTGTAACATGTTCCAAGAAAAGATATGGGCCGCCCGTTGTTTTCGTTTACAACCCTTCGCTCACCCTTTACTCAGCTGTTTTATCTTCTATGAAAACTCTCGTCGCATGCGATGAATTTCAAAAGCTTCGTCTAGATTTCATTAGTCGGGAAAGGGGAATTACAGAAAAGCCCTCAACTAGTAATGCCCCCGTTATCGAAACGGCCAGAGAATGGTCGTCTGCAACCACTTCGTATACAAAACCCCTCGTCCAACCCGCCACTTACAAATGTGGCGTCCCAAGCCCAGGCGTAATCGAATACGCAGAACAACGATTTCGCCGGACCGTGGGATGCTCCTGAGATTTGGTCCTCGGGACATCCTAGCGGTTTCTGGCAAGACTAATAATAATTAATAATGCTTCGTCCTTATCTAAATATGTGCAACGAATGTGTGAGATCTCTCCTTAGTCTTTCCGAAGGTGAACACTCTGCCCGAGTTTCTATCTGCCGCGATCGAGGGGTCTCTTGACTTGTAACATGTTCCAAGCAAGATATGGGATATTTTCCAATAAAAACGCTTTATCCTACAATATTTTGCAAATAACACATATACTTGCATAATGTCCCTTTTTTTGCTTTGTCGGCAGCGTCGGCGCAAATCTCAGTTTGAACAGAAACGAAAATCCGTTGAAATGTCACCCGACCCCACAGTCGGAGCTACAGACGTCGACAACGTATTTTCGATACATACCGCCGAACAATGACGTGTGACGTTCCCGGCACACTAGGTTTTCTTATGTATGACCATTCACACCCCAACGTCAAGCTGGAGAGGGTAACCTGCAATGCAGATGATGCTAGTAATATTTGCTGTTCTCGAATTTACATATTTAAATGTTTGTATCAATGGTAGCGGTAATCGAGTTTGCCGGGCCGTGGGATGCTCCTGAGATTGAGCCCTCGGGACATCCTAACGGTTTCTGGCAAGACCAATAATAATTCTTTGTTTTTATTTCTATTTCTTCCATTCTCTGACTGAGTAGTTGGAAATTCTTACATGAAATAGAACGACTACGTTTTTCTCTCCCTTGCAAGGGTAATTGAAAATAGTCAAATCCTCCGGCTGGTGACCATAAGGCTGGAGAGGGTAACCTGCAATGCAGATGATGAATGACAATAATATTTGCTGTTCTCGAATTTACATTTTTAAATTTTTGGCAATTTTAGCGGTAATCGAGTCGCCGGACCGTGGGTGCTCCCGAGATTTGGTCCTCGGGACATCCTAGCGGTTTCTGGCAAGACCAATAATAATGCTTAAGCCTTATTTCAATATTCTCCATTCTTTGAGTAAGTAACTGGAAATTGTTTCAGAAATGAATATCCTTGTACATACCAAGCACTTATAATACATTGTACACGCCTTATACTTATGCAATTAAACCTGCAATGCAGATGATTTACTAACATCTGCTGTTGTCTAATTTATATTTCTTTCCGTGAAGGAATCTTATCTCATTACATGACAATATGTTACTTTATAACAACTTATATACTTTTTAAACTCCTTTTACTTATAAAAATAAACATCTCCTTTTACTCATACAAATATACATGCAATGCAGATGATGTTAATAATAATTGCTGTTTTCGATATTATGATACATGTAAGTGTATGCAATCATCTATATGTTATCTATAATTACAGTGTTATCTCGTTTGTATACACAAATGTAATTATTATAAAAATATTTCTCTACATATATGTTAGTAAACACCTTCCAAGTACTTTTATACGCATTGTACATACACCAATAAAGAAGCAACGCACATGATGCTAATAATAATTGCTGTTGTCGAATTTATATTTCTCTCCGTGAAGGAATCTATCACCGAGACATGTACGTGTATGCAAGCATTAATATGTTATCGATAACAACTTTCATCACGTTTGTATACCTTTTCAATAGTTAATTCAGATTGCCTGACCTACTCGTACATGTCTAGGTGCCAGATCGGAGTCGATCACATACCATTCCGAGATATCCCATTCCTTCCACCGACTCCATTATACGTATATAGTTTTAATCAACTTACACAGATTATAATAAGAACCTTGGAGACGATGGGACAGGAGAGTGGCAGATACCCACAACAGGGAAGGTGTAAAGAGGTAGGTGCGTCGGCCTCGATGGGGCATGTAATTAAAAGTCCTAAATAAACTTGAAAAAGTGACTTGCAACATGTTGCAAGAGAGATATGGGATATTTCCAATAAAACATTTAATCCTCTCAAATAAGAATTTTTGGAGGAAAAAATTGCGATGTCGCTGAATTTTTGCAGAGACCTTCCTTAAAGGATACTAATCAACATACTAAAACTCCCCTACAATCGGACTGGAGCTTCGGCCGCCATATTGGAAAATGACGGCCAAAAAGTGTTTGTTATCGAATATCTCCAAATTTGTTTGAGATAGACAAAATGTCTCAATCGCAAAAATATTCCTCATGTAATTCCCTACAAAACAGGTTTCTTCTATAATTTTGGTAGGGGCAAAGGTTACGTCACAAAATCGTGGTTTTATGTTGCTCATTGGAGTACCAGCTAATTTCCAAATTTCTACGCCCAGCATCAAACAATGCCCGGTAAATCCGTAAGAAATCGATTTAAATACAAAAGGACTTTTGTATGGGGTTCATGAAAGCTTCCATTAGTATTTAAAAAAATCAGTTCTGCGAAATCGGATTTTGCATTTACCCGGAATTTGGGTTTTTCCATTGCTGGCATTTCCTCAAAAATGCCCTTTTTGACTGTCCATTATTAAGCACTCAATAGCATTGGAGGAAAAATTCTTCCTACGCACATTGAAATGACTCAATATGACAATATGAATAATGTTTTCGTGCTGTTTTTACACTCTTTTTGTTACATAATTCACTTTAATGTTGTGGATATTAGGAATTAGCAGCCATATTGGATTTAAACTTTGGTTGTAATCGGATCATTATTTGAGTCATTTCAATGTGCGTAGGAAGAATTTTTCCTCCAATGCTATTTAGTGCTTAATAATGGACAGTCAGAAAGGGCATTTTTGAGGAAATGCCAACAATGGAAAAACCCAAATTCCGGGTAAATGCAAAATTCGATTTCGCAGAACTGATTTTTTAAAATACTAATGAAAGCTTTCATGAACCCTGTACAAAAGTCCTTTTGTATTTAAATCGATTTCTTACGGATTTATCGGGCATTGTTTGATGCTGGGTGTGAAAATTTGGAAATAAGCTGGTACTCCAATGAGCAACATATACACCACGATTGTGTGACGTAACCTTTGCCCCTACCAAAACTTTAGAAGACACCTGTTTTGTAGGGAATTTAAATGGGGAATATTTTTGCCATTGAGATATTTTGTCTATCTCAAACCAATTTGGAGATATTTGATAACAAACACTTTTTGGCCGGCATTTTCCAATATGGCGGCCGAAGCTCCAGTCCGATTGTAAGGGAGTTTAAGTATGTTAATAAGAATTATATAAGGAAGGTCTGTGCAAAAATTCAGTGACATCGCAATTTTTTCCTCCAAACGTCAATATACGATCTTATTTGACAGGATTAATTGCTTTATCTTGGAAAATGTTTCAAATAAGTCACAGACTTGCAAAATATCCCATAATATGTTTTGAAAAATGTTTCAAAAACTTGAAAAATGACTTGCAACATGTTGCAAGAGAGATATGTGATATTTACCATAAAACATTGCTTTATCTTGGAAAATGTTTCAATTAATGCACAGACTTGCAAAATATCCCATAATATGTTTTGCAAAATGTTTTAAAAACTCGCTACGCTCGCTCAATAATATGTCAATGTGGGCACAAAAGAAGAAGACATAGGTAGTGGAGGGTTGCTAACAGCGTTGCAGTTACTTCGCTGCTGATAGCATCCACACAAGTGTTTCCTTACATAAGAACACAAGAAAAGATGAGACTACAGGAGTGCAGGCTTTCATAAATAGAATATAGATACAAGAAGTGAATGTGAGATTGCACTGTACAGTGTAGACAAGTGTTGTAGCCTAGCTTCAAACTAGCGCAGTCACTCATCAAGTTTAACATCAGGGTGATGACCGCTGCTTCTTGCGCTTTGGTTCATTATCGGACGTCTCCTCTTCACTTGATCGGCCGTTCACTTCGGCCGTAGCAGAAGTAGTCTGTAAAGAAACCAGAGCTTAGTGATTAAGAACTAGGGCTGTGCGAGCCTAGAATTTTTTAATCGAGCCGAGCCGAGCCGAGTATTAAAAAAAAGGTTGATTTTCGAGCCGAGCTTTTTACAAATTTTTTTTTTTTTAAATAAATAAAAATAAAATAAAAAATGGTTAGGCTACATATTTTCTAGGGATGTCATCGCCGCATCGGGTACCCGGCTCTAGAAATTATCCGGAGCCGATTATAAGATCAGGGTATTTTTCGCGACCGTTTTTAGGCTAATTCACGGGTTTATTATTTTATGCGCTACGTTGATGCGATCTTTCCCGCGGAGCCTGCCCGCTGCCTGCAGAGTCGATAAAGAAGACCCGGGGAAACTTCTTTGTCGACTCTGCTAAAGAATAACTCGAGTTGACAACAGAGTGCGTTGTAAGCCAACACGTGACACCTGCGCGAACTACGTGCGCGTTCGGTCGATCCAACCAACTCAACTCACAGCTGACGAAGAACAAAGATGGTCGGTGTGGAACTAGTTGGAAGAAGGATTATTGCGATGTGATTATGTTTCTACGATCACGACGCATTGGATTGTTATTCCTTGGCTTATCTCCTTTCTTTCCTAGGCTTATTTTGCGACGAAAGCTTCAGCGCGGGCGATAGTGTGATAGGTTTTCCCACATGAGAGAGAGAGAGACACGTTTGCATTCTAGGCCTAGGCCTATCGCATTCTACTGCGTCGACCGTCGAGTCGACTGTTGATCGCTGGCTCAGGCTGCCGCATTCTTCCGCGAAAGTCTTTGTTGACAAGAATGTCTGTTGAGTGTTGAAAATGAGCGCGTGTACTGCTTGTTTTTGTAGGCTCGGCTCGAATAAATTGAGCATAAAGCCAAGCTCGGCTCGGCTCGAATAAATCTAGCCTAAAACCAAGCTCGGCTCGGCGCGAGCTCAAAACTGAAGCTCAAAAAAGCTCGAGAAATCGAGTACTCGCACAGCCCTATTAAGAACGCACCTCCCGTCATCATCACATTACTACACGGAAACACTAGGGTCAAACAAGCTACACAACGTAAACAGAGAACTAGGGCTGTGCGAGTCTCGACTTTTCGAGATTCGAGCGAGATTAAAGTGCTGCTCGAATCTCGCTCGATCTCGAGATCATACTGCTCGGAAAAACGAGTCTCGCTCGATCTCAAATTGCTCGAAAAATCTAGTCTCAAGATATCTCCGTCACGGACCATGGTGGTCGTTATTATGCGGGACCTTGCGTTATGCGACGTGGTAAAGTAATATTTATTCCCCGATTTTTGCGTAATAATTTCATATTGCCATGCCACATTGTCGAGAAATCTCTAGGCCTAGATGAGCTAGGCCAATGGCTATAGGCCTAGGCCTAAGTCCCGGTTCCATTCCGTGATCGGAGCTTTGATAAACCCGAAGATCGGAGGTCTAGGGCCTACTAACAAATGACGCATAAAATAGGCTTCACTTTAAAACACTTTCCTCTACAGAACGAAAGCTAGGCTAGGTACTTCTAGCACTAGCATACACCCAATAAATGACAACAAGACATCCATCTACATTTTATTTTAGGCCTAGTCGAAATTTCACAAATTCGTTGCCAACGCGCATGCGTATGTCGACGCGCACACAGATCACGCATTTTGACTGGTCACTGGTAGCGCACTCTATCGTGCGAGCTACTGAACTGAAGCGTGATTTGTAAAGTTGGCGGTAGAGAGCAGAGAGCGCTTTATCGACTCGTTATCGACTCCAACGGAGAAACTACTTTATCGGTTTTTCTTACGACATTCCTATCTCGTTGCGACATTCATTAAAGGGGTATTACACTGAGGCCGCTGTAGGTGTTGTTACTTTTTATTTTCACTACCAAACTAATGTGATTAATAAACTAATAAAGTAAGAAACAAAAATTATATTTTGTTCAACATGTAGCCTAGGCCCATAGATACTAGTTGTAGTTGTAGTTGTTTTATTCACCATTATAAATTTTACATTCATTTGGGTTTCGTCATTTTAGTATAAACATACATAAATATATATATATATATATATATACTACACAACATACATGAAAAGTTTATAACAATAGGCCTAATCGCATTTTACAGTACAATTTAAAGATGATGCAAATCAAATTGTCAAGTCTTGGGTTTAGGACCAATAGTTGCCCAATAGTTGCTAAGCTAAAAAAAAAATGTAATTAAAAATTAAAACATACATTCATCCCACATAATATATAAGTTACAATAATTTACAATTCATCACTATAACACTGACAGTAATTCAGTGAGATACTAAAAGGATAAAAACTCTGACAGTAATTCAGAAAGATAAAATATCTAGGCCTAGACAAGTACATTGACATTCATTCATACATTGGCATTCCTTGGCAATCCAATATGTAAATGTAAGCTTACATAGTTTGATATCAGTCAATCGTAAGTCAACTTTATATAATAATAATAAGCCTTGAACACCCAAAGTCAATAACAACAATCGGTCAGGCCCAAATACAATAGGGCCTGTTCAGATTGTCAGGCTACATGGTATGCGACAAGTGGGCCTACATGCTAAATCACCTTGGGGCTTCAAAGAATTCTTCAAGACTGTAGAATGGGGTTTCAACAAAGTATTGCTTTGCTCTAGTCTTGAATATTCTGATGCTGGGGATCGATGTGAGGCTATCAGGGAGCTTATTGAATAGTTTCCTTCCCATGTAGTGGATATGCTTTTCCAATTGTTTGGTGTTGTGAGAAGGGTATTGAAGTGCGTGTTTAAAGCGGGTGCTGTGTGGGTGTTTGATGCTATTTTGAAAAGAATTGGGGTTATTTTTTACGTAGCATACAGCTTTATAGATATATGCATTAAATATTGTGTGTATTTGAAGGTCTTTGAATATGTCACGACAACTTTCTCTTTTCTGCATTCGTCCTATAATCCTAACTGCCCTTTTCTGAAGAGTCAGGACTCTTTGTACTAGATATTTCGAAGCACACCCCCAGGACAGAATTCCATATGTCATGATTGAGTGGAAGTTTGCAAAATAGGCAGTTATTAGTGTTTCCCGGTTTGCTAGAGAGGAAAGTACCCGTAGGGCATAAATGGAAGAGTTGAGGCGTTTACATAGGTTATCTATATGGGGTTGCCATGTTAGGCTGTGGTCAAGCGTAAGACCTAGGAGTTTGCAGCTTGTGCATGGTGAAATAAGTTTATGATTAACTGATATCGTGTTGTTGTACAGAGTGGTTGACCCGTTTCTAAGATTAAATTTTAGTATCTGGGTTTTATTGTCGTTTAAGTATAGTTTATTTGCCTGGAACCACATAGAGATTATATTGATTATTCTGTTTGCAAGTGCTGTTGTTATGCTGCTATCTGGACTTGAGATAACAATGCTTGTATCATCAGCAAATAGTATCATGAATAGTAGATGTATGAAATGGCTGGGTAACGATTTTATACAATAGTCAGGTAAGTCATTTATAAAGGTGAGGAACAAAAGTGGTCCAAGAACGGAGCCCTGGGGTACACCTACGTTGTTGTTGTCTTGCCAGCTAGACTGGGTTTCTCTATTGTTGTTGATGACCACATGTTGCTTACGGTTTGACAAGTAGGAAGAGAACCAGTCACCTGCTATTCCTCTGATTCCGTAGTGGTTCATTTTTTTCAATGAGCAGTCTATGATCAACGCAATCGAAAGCTTTGCTCAGATCGAAAAATACTCCAAGTGTGTCATGGCCCCTATCAAGGGAGTTGTATATTTTATCCAATATTTCGGCTGAGGCTGTGTCCGTAGACTTACCTGGTCTAAACCCATGCTGGAAGTTGGTGAGTATGTTATGTTTGTCAAGAAAGCTAAGTAGACGTTTTGCGACTATTTTTTCAAGTAATTTAGAAAATACTGGGAGAATACTTATAGGCCTATAGTTGCTCATATGGCTATGACTGTCTTTTTTGTATATAGGTATTACCTTTGCTAGTTTCATTCCTTTTGGAAAGACACCCGTTGAAAGAGAACTATTAAATATTTCCTCGAGTGGGAGTAACATATGATTTATACAAGTCTTAATTAGCTTGACCGAGAGTTCGTTAAAGTCTTGGGCAGGTTTTGGACATGTATTCTTAGTTAATGAATAATATTTCCTGTCTGGTAGTAGGCGTCAAGAGCATCGTGTGAGAGTTGCTACTTGTAAAGGCTTTAAGTGAAGAGATAGGGTCATGTAGGCCTATAGTTGTTTGTGATAAATTGTGATGTTGTTGCAGTTTTGAAGAGACTTCAGTAAAGAATGTATTAAATGCATCAGCAATATCCTTTTCAGATGTTAGGATTGCCCCATCTATAGCAATTTTGCTTATTTTTTGGGTGCTGGACTTATCATTTACATGGTAAGTGTGAGTTTTTATTGTATCCCAAACAGCTTTATTCTTATTGTCTGAGCTTAGTATATATTGGGATATAGCCTTTTGTTTTGACAATTTAATTACTAATTTATAAATTCTTTTATAAGAAGCAACATATTTTTTAAAGTTTTCTGAGCAGATATTTGTTTTCAGAATTCCAGTGAGGCATCTTATTGCAAGAGGTCTGAATGCCAGTTGTAAACCAGTGTCTTTTTACCAAATTTGGTTTAATTGGGAGTTTTTTAATTGGGAATGCTTTATTGAAGTGGGTCATGACTGTGTTAGTAAACACATCATACTTCTCATCTGTAGTGATCGCGTTAACTGTATCCTGCCATGTTTCATTTTGCAGGATATTTGAAAAGTTTGAAATGTTTCGCTGCGAATATATGCGTTTGTATACATGGCGGGCAATTGGCTTTGTGGGCTGGGTTTCTCCTAGGCCTAAGCCTAGGACCTCTGAGGCTAGGGCTAGGCCTACTCCACGCCTAGCCCTAGGCCTAGGCCCCTATGCACTGAACTGAGAAATGTTTACTTTTTAAATATTATTTTTAAGTAGGCCCTATTTTTACTTTCAAAGCCGCCTAGGCCTAATTATTTTGTGTAGGTGATTCTTTCATTGGGGTCCTACAACAGGCCTAAGCCGGCTAATTTCAATGCGCTCGATCTCGTTCGACCTCTCTTGATCTCGGATCTCGCTCAAGATTCAAATTTTTTTTCTAATTCTGGCTCGATCTCGCCCGACTTTAAAAAAAACTGCTCGCACAGCCCTACAGAGAACCATTCATGAGGGTGACATCTATATTGTCATGACAGTTTATGAATTATTTAAGATTGTTAAAAAAATCAAGTAGGCCTACAATATAACTATTGACCAGAACACATTGTGAAATATAATATCACATTAAAACACATTGAAAGATAGGTACCCGATACTGGAAAGTAGGGTTGCCGGTTGGTAATCGATACCATCGATCTTTTTCCCAAAACGATCGATAATCTATTCAGTCTTCCCAAATTACACTCGTTAAAGACGCCGCTAGCGTGGAAAAACCCCGTTTTGAACAAATAGAAGAAACAAAAGGATGCACTCACAAAAGGTCCACGGTCCGTGTCGGTATGTGAGAAAGAGTATAGGCCTAATTTTTATTCAATTATTGATTATTAATCAACGTAAAAATATTGATATTAATCAATCGATAATCGATTGCACATGTGCGATTATCGATAAGCAAATTCATATCGAACGGCAACCATACTGGAAAGTGAGTGACATACTGGAATAATAAAGAATTATCTCTCTTCTATGGCTGATTGTAGTTGATTGGTCACTAGACCAGGGTTGCCACCAAGAAAAAATAAAAATCCTGTTTGAGCACATCAAATATATTTAGAAATCCTTAAATGAAACACCCAAATCCTAAAAAATCCTTTTAATGCCTAAATGTACCAATTTCGATATGATATTGACATATTATAATGTAATTGTTGTTAAAAAAATTTAAAAATATATTTTTTTTTAAGAGTAGGCCTATTTTTAATGATTGTGGCCAAATAAGGTTGATAAGGTATCACTAAAAATAAATGCATTTTTTTTAAACGATTTTTACAATCTCACAGCCGCGTTTTATGACCCGGCACCTCCCCATATGCACCAGCCAGATTAATTTAGACTACCTACCCGGCACCTCCACCAAAATTCCTAAACTTTGCATTTTTGGTGTAAATTTTTATATTTATACATAAAAAATACTCCCACTTATCGATATCGCATTGAAATATCGATTTTTTGACCAGCCCTAGTTAAAAATGGCGTAAAAAAACTTAAAAATAAACATTTTTTTTTTTTAAATCCGTAAATTGGAATAAAAATCCGTCGATCCGTTTCGCACCCTAAAAATCCGTTAAAACGGATAAAATCCGTAAAAACGGCAACCCTGCACTAGGCAATCTATATCTGTAACATTAACAGTACACTAAACAGTTTGTTGTTATCATCAGGTGTTAATTGGATGAGCGTAGCGAGTGGAGCGAAGACTTCAATTTCACTGACCCCCCAAAATATTTAGCTCTGGTGTTTTTTTTTTTTCCGTCTGTTTGTTCGCTCGATTCCGGGCAAACGGCATATGCGATCTTGATGAAAATTGTAAGGGACCTTCGTTTTCTCTGAACTTAGAGGTGTATTGTTTTTGGGTACAATCGAAAAAATATTTCTCATGAATATCGTACTTTTACGATTTTTTTCGATTTTTAGTGCGATATTTTCGTGACATTTGGTCCGATTCTGACCAAACGGGTGGGGCTACAACGTTCATATTTCACATGTACATTAAGGTTATGGTAATGTAGTACCTTTTGAAAGAAAAAGTTGAAAAAGTTAGCCAGAATTCATAGAAATAAAGGTTTTAATATAAGTTTTTCAATTTTTAGAGCGATATTTTCGTCCCATTCGGGCCGATTCTGACCAAACGGGTGGGGCTAAAACGTTCAGATTTCACATGGACATTAAGGTTATGGTAATGTAGTACCTTTTGAAAGAAAAAGTTGAGAAAGTTAGCCAGAATCCACAGAAATAAAGGTTTTAATATGAGTTTATTGAGGTTTATAATACCAATTAACACGTAACAATAGAAACTCTGTTCAACAATCACCTACAATGCATTCAAAAAGCACTTGCAAAGGAAAAGTGCAAAAAAACGCAAAAAACGCAAACAAAAAATTACAAAAACGCTCATCCATCAACGCGGCGGGACTTTAGCGTTTTCCTAGTACAGTACAAAGGTTCGAGCATACGTAGCTGTAATATTTACCACCACAGGTTGTCGAGAGGTCAATCCTCTGTCAAAAGCAGCCAAGTAGTAGGTAATTTTAGAACAACAAAAAAAATCGTGTCCGATTTTGAGAAAAACGGTGCAGAAATGGTGCTAAAATTAATATCATTGCACATTGCCAAGCCAAATCAACTTCGTAGGAGGAATTAAGTGCGGCTCTAGCCTCTATGAATACTAGGGATGTCATAGGGTACCCAGGTTACCCGAATCCAGAAACTACCCGAATCCATTTTTCGGGTTCGAATCTTTATCGGGTAGTTATTTTACTGAAAATGAAAGGTTTTTAACCGCTGCGCCGTGCGTAGTAAAGAGCGATTAGAACGCCGCAGACCACCCACCATGCAGCTGACTGAGTGCAGACTGCAGGCTGCCCGGCCCGTCGAGCGAGGCTGGCCGGCCGGCGACCCCCCTCCCCCTCCCACCCACCCGCCGCTATTGTGAAAGGCTGGGCTGCCGAGCCAGACGCGTCATTGTTCAAGCAACTTCCAAGTTGCGATGACGTCACGGAAGAGGACGTGACGGAATGGGTGGCCACCGACCGCTAGGTTTTGTCTCACAACAGTAGAAGATAAGCTTATCGCTGCCGGGTATCTTCTTGTAGACGCTTCCGAACGACCTTCAACCGCTCGTGGGGGGGGGGGGGGTGGTACGACGATAAAATGACGTAATTTAGGCTTTCAGGATTCGGGTAACCCGATTCCTGGAAGGTCAGGAACCGGATCCTAATTTTACTACCCTATGACATCCCTAATGAATACCATACATTATTGCATCACATAGAGAACCCACAGAATCCACAATGTACAACTTCAAACTTACTCCTCAAACGTATTATCCTACAGAAGAATGTTTAGATACATGTGTATTCGTATTGTTTACAAATGCCATTATTACAAATTATAAGATTGACTTGCTCCCCTAACTAACCCCACCAAGCTACAAACTTACAAAGCTCTGCCATTTATTTCACATGGGAAACTATATAGCAGCCCACTTAGAACAAGTGCTACTCACGTCCATGGTGGTTCCCTGCAGGCCGCTCTTCAGCTTACTCCTCTTGATGCGGAAGTCTCGCGCTCCGCTGGCCTTCACGTGTTCCATCAGATCGATCTGTGAGCAAGAACCACAAGTCAGGCCGACGCTGCCCACACAAATAACTAAAGGTTAACATTAGGCTTCAGCCGTCAAGCAATTCTATGATGTGTGCCGAAATCTGGAACGAGTTAGCTGACTGCACTCGCTAGCTAAGCAGACTCAATGTATGAATTACTATTAATTATTTGATGACTGAATGGGGAAAAGATGCCCAAAAGGTGAACAAGTTTAATCTCCACTGGTTAAATAGAAAACATCAACGTTTCATCAATAATGCCAAATGTGTGCATAAACATGAATGAGAAATGGCAGATGTACAAACAAGAGCATGGCGTCTGTTGCAACGTGTTTTATCAACTCTAACGTCACCTTGGTCTTGCTGCTTAGCTTCATGAGCCACTTCTCAAACGCCTCCTTCTCAAACGTCACTTTGGGAATCAGCTTCTCTTCCTTCATTATCCTCATCTTGAGGACCAGGGGGTCGACACCTTTTCTTCTTCCCCTTGTCTTGGGTGCTGCAGTTCTACAAACAAAGGAACACTCACTTAAATACTATACGCATGGCAAACGTTACTCCAATAATGGGTTTGTTAACCAAAGTGCATCTCAAAAACATTTTTTATGGAGTTGGGAGTTTGAAAGAAGAATGAGTACGGTTTTCTTAGACACATAAAAAGCATGGGGCCTATGAGAGTGTGAAAAGAAATGTAGTCTGGTCTTGTACAGTCTGGAAAGAAAAGGAGTGGACAAAAGACTGATATTGTAAAAGGTGTGTAGACCATACATGAAAGTTGTGTGAAAACACAGTGTGGTTCCAAATAACTTGGGGACTAAGGCGGGGAAGTGTGTGGTCAGGAGGCTAACAGGCTAGAGGAGAGAGCAGGGAACAAGTGTAGGAGGATAGAAACAAAGGTATATAAGAATCTGGTTGGAAACCCCAAGTTGACCTTGCCAGAAGGAGGAAAACTATGGCAAAAGGTTTTAGGTAGTAATTGTATATAGTGATAGCCTACTAAAGTACTGTAGGCCTACATCAAATCTACTCAAATCTACTCTTACCATTTGCCAACAGGCCAGCTTATAGTTAGTGGTAATATAACAAACTACTGGACGTACATACCTCGATGTGTACAATGAAATCGTTCACACTTCGTGACAACTCTTTCCCGCAAAGTTTAACTAGATTCTCAAACCTGGAAAACAAAGAAGTGTATGCGTTCAACCTTTGGCGTTGTTTCAAGTTAAGAACAGTTAAGAACACATGCACTATAGTATAGATAGACATTACATTAGTTTGTTAACTTTCAACAATCCACTTAACACAATCCTGCGAGACCAACTAAACTTGGTTTCAAAATGCTTACAGTTACTAAGACATGTGGGAAATACGTATCAAATAGCTTTTTAACAAGGGAACCATGGACGAACTATTCTCCTACGCATGACTGGGTCACACTTGTATTATGACATGGCATTTGAGACTGTAACTAGTAGGTAGGTGTGTGCGGGATCCCAACATTTCGGGATCGGGAAATCACCTTCCCGATCCCGTTCCCGAAATAGTTTTTTTCCTGAAACTCGCCGGGATCGCGTCAAAAGTCGGGAATTTGAAATTCTTGCCTCTTCAGACTACAGTGAAACCTCTATGCATCGTTTTTCAGGGGAGTACTTGAAAAAAACTATGGATCCAGAAAAACTATGGATCAAATTGAAAATAACAATAAAGCTTATTATGGGAGTGTATAAAAAACACTATAGATGCAGGAAAATAGTAGTTTGAGAAACTATGGATAGAGGTTTCACTGTATATGAAAGCAGTTGGCAAGGTGCCCACTAGATTACAGCATTCGCTCGTGCGTGCCTGCTTGATGCATTAGCATCCAGAGTGCAGTGCTTCAAAAATCGAAATAATATTCGATTTTCGACCTAAAACAGCTGGGAAATAGGCATCCACCAAATTAATCACAATGACTTGACTTACAAATTGACTTTAGGCAAGGGCCTAGCTCCCTGCTTGTATTTATATTTGTCTAAGCCTAGGACCTAGGCCTACCCAAAATTAATTATTTGGTTAGAAAGAAAGGCCTGTGGTTTAGATAAGCCCATGGATGCTAGGCCTAGCCTAGGCAGGCCCTAGGCCAAATGCATTTGGTAAGTTGAAAATAGTTTGTAGCCTAACTTACAACTAGATAATTTGTAATTTGGTCTCTCTTTCCAGTTGGTCCTAGGCCTAGGCCTAACTTCATGGCTAATCTAAAGCACAGGCCATTCTTTCTAACCTAATTACTACTAGGGCCCTAGACCTATTCGTTTTGGGTAGGGCCTAGGCCTAGGCCCTTCAAGTAGCTAGGCCTAGGCCCAAGCCTAAAGTCAAATTGTGAGTCAATGTGATTAATTTGGTGATCCTTTGCAATTTTTGTACTTGATAAAGTGATATGAAGATGCTGCATTTAATTTATTTATTTGTCGGAAAATTTCCCGATCCCGTCCCAATTCCCGGATTTTGTAATGTAAAATTCCCGATCCCGTCCCGAGTCTAAAAAATCCTTTCCCGCACACCCCTACTAGTAGGCTTAATTACAACAGTTTACAACCACCAAGTTGCAAGTTTGTAGCTACAAGTAGTAGGACAATGTGGATCTGGTCTATGCTTTTAGTATCTGTATGTATGATAAATCCTGTAAAAATAATTGTCTCACATTGTCTACCATCTAGGCTCTACGTAGCAAATTAATAGTTTCCCAAAGCTGCTAACCTTAAATGGTGGCAAAATTCAATCATTACATATTTGCATTGTTAAGATGATGGCACCGTTTCACAAAGAACACGACATGTATGAATCCCGTAAACCTAACCTAACCGTGAGTATCAAAACCTGCATTGAAAGCACCATCAAAACTCATAAAGCTGATGACTGATGAGGCACACAAAGTTCACTCGTACACTCTCAGCAAAATAGTAGGCGCATCAATAATTATGTACATCACGTTAAACAGGATAAAATATAATCACCCTTACTAAAAAATTATACACCTTTAGTTTTAAATGTTCCAAAATTAGCACCTGTTGGGGACTTTCAATTAACAAAACAAGCATAAAAAATTCAAAATTCAAAACATTAAACAAAATTTAATTTGAGCTATTTAAGAAAATGAATGCACATTATACTACTTGATGCATTCAAATGTTCCCACAATTTGGTTTACATCATGAGCCGGACATGAGGGTCTTACTTGGCTGCCTGGAATGCCAGCTGAAGCCTGGAAGATCGCAGGAAGAAGTATCGCGTGAGGTTGGTGACGGTAACGTAGAGACTCGACAGCAGTCTCAGCAAGGTCATCAGAGCCGTCGGCTTGTCGTGAAGGTCAATACCGCACAAGAAGATCACTACGTTGACAGTGTAGCTGATGTGAAGACACAGCGAGCGCTCCTTGGCTTTCAACGTCTTGCGGCCTAGGTCATAACAACACACGTTGTGTAAGTCATGTATAAGTCGGCGGTGAGTTTTATGAAGTAGCCCTTCAATATGAAAGTCTGTGTTTTATATTCAATAATTTAACTTTTGGAATGTTCTAGAACATTTTTTCTTGACAAGTTACATTGTGTAAACTCTTATTATTAAGGGTTATCGTTATCTACAGTTTTCTCGGCTTAGTATGTTAGTAGATACCTTTTTAATATCTTCTATTTTACGAATTTCTGAAAAAAAATAGGTGACGACTTCGAAAGATAATTTCTGTGGTTCATCAAAGAATTTAATGAAGATAAAATCCACAATTTTTCTTCATCCAAATATCAGCAAAATGGTAGCATGCAGAGGTGATGGGAGCAGAATGCTTTGCTTTGCTGCTTGCATTGACGTTTACACACCGTTCACACAATGTTGACATCCATGTTGTGTAAACATGACAATGACCGTGAGAAAACGGACATTCGGATATTTTATCAACGTTACCAAAACATTGCCAAAATTATCAGAATATTTCAAATGTCGGAGTCAAACATTGTGCCATTGTTGGAGAAATGTTTTTGTGCTGTTGGGTATGGACGACATCTGTACACATGTGCCAGTCTGGCAAGGGAGCGGGACGCAATGCCCAACGTCATAAAGAAGGAGGAAAGGGAGGCTCGTCTCTACTGGTTGACTAGATCAAGCATGATGACATCATAGGCCAAATGTGGGCATTTGAGAAGAAGAAGAGAAGTGTTCTTGCAACCTAGGTCAAAACACATGTTCTGTAAGAGGAGCATGTGCAAACATACATACGCACGCACAGACACAGCGGATGTTCCGTCTCGCTGTCACACACTCACGTTGTTCAACGGTTAGTTTCCCCGGATGCGACATGGCGGCGTACTCGGAATGGAAGCGGGTCACCATCCACTGCACCTCCTGCAGATTGTCCCCGAGCGCCGCGCAGAGCAACATCAGGGCCGAGCTCTGGGTCGACTCCGTTACGACGGCGAGTTTCGTGAACGGCTTGGTCACCTCGTCCTGGGGATAAAGACCAAGACAGTGGCTAAAGCTAAGCCAACAACATGGGCTAAACAAGGTGGGTTCGATTCGGAATCAAATCCCAAGAAAAAACTTTTTAATTGTACACAGTTATTTTGGTGGTCATTTTCCGCGGATCCCGTGATGACGTCACCCGCCCGCCTCACGTCACGGGATCGGCTGGCGTCGAGTGGGTGGGCGGGGTGATGCGCAGCAGTCGATGCACGGGAGTTGTCTTGCGGGTGGCCTATGTTCAGGCGCTATTTCAAATGCTAGAGCGCGGAAATAACGCTAGTGCTGTTTTTGAGATTGTATTTTCGGAAAAAAACATCGCGCTATATTCGGTCCGATACGGTACATGTCTTAACCCTTTATAGGTTAGTGGTACACATTGTTACCACTTTCTTTCAAAATCTACACAATTAAATCTGTTAGTTTTTCATACTGTTCACCCGGTCAAAAAGCTGCTTTGTTTTGTTCTGAATTGATAGCATTTTTCCTTACTTAATTCTAATGATTAGAACGATTTTTATAATTGATCAAAAATCGAATTGTGTATAAAAACACAAAAATACACAAATTTCCGGGATCTCCCGGATATTTTGTTTGCCTGTAGTAGATTCAATTTAAACATGCAAAAAAATTGCAAAAAAACAAAAAATTGCAAAAAAAATCTATTTTTTGAAAATTTACTCAAATTGTGGATTTTTTAAAAACTTTGATAGCAATTTGGATTTCAAAATCAGCATTTAATTCCTAAAAGATCAAGGAAAAAAATCAAAAAAAATTCTAAAATTCAATAAAAAAATCACAAATTTCAAATTGTTAAGGTAGAAAGAAAAATTATGGATAAAAAGTTTTGCCCTATAAAGGGTTTAAGGCAAAAAACATATTTTTATTTAAATTTTGCCATGACATCTGTGACGAACAAGCCATAAAATATTACAGCACGCTGGAAAAAAATCACTTTGAAAGAGTAGCAGTAATGACAATAGTATTCGGGAATTACAAGTCGCAGGAGATTTGAATAAAAATGTATGGTAATAACAATAGGTACCTGATTATTACTTGTAATACCTGAACTCCAATTCATTTGACAATAACCTTACTAAATGTAAATGAGTGCTCATTGCTTGTTGATTGTGCAGTGTGCACAATCAATCCAATGTTTCCGATAGAAGGATTGTGACCACATGGATAATTGTTTTTAAAAGGTATATTTAGGTACGATAGGCGTCAGAAGTAAATCCAGGGTAATCTTTTACCGACCTCACTCGTCAAATCTCGGATTAGGCACCTTTAAGCTAGCCCCAGCAAATTGTCAAAGTGTGGATGACTTGCCTTATTTTTGTCATTAGAAAAACTGGCCCTAATGATTTCTACACCAGGAATAACCCTGTGCTAAGGTTATGCAGTGTTTGGTGAATCCAATAAATTATACAAACCTTGTGTTAGTATTAACTACGCCCGGGCCCAGTATTTAAGAGTCCCAATAGGCCAAATGCTACGTAAACTAGGGCCGCCATGTTTCCTCATGGCCTGTTAGATGACGTCAGAGAGTGATAGCGCTGTGAATATAGCGACGCCTGAACGAACCGATTATTCACGAGTGAGGTCGATAACGGTAGATATCTCCCCGACCCCTTGATTAACAGCTTAAGATTGCTGGTGTAAATGAACCACAGAAAATATGTGTAGGCCAAAGATAAATATCTGTTTGCGTAGCCTTTACCTGTTACAAGCTTTCAAGAAAATTTAACATTTCTAGACCCTCGTAATTCCAGTGGGGGAACTTTAAAATATGAAAAAGACAAAAAGTTATGAACATATTAAAACTAGGAAAACGCCAAAGTCGTTGTTAGACGAGTGAGTGAGTCATGTGTTGAGTACCTGGTAACTTTACATTTCCTCCCCCTATCTAAGGCTGGATCCAGCATGGGTCTTTCCTCCCTAGCCTATCATAGGCTAGAGTGGCGCATTATGACTATACATACCAACTAAACTCCAAACCCTATCACTATCATTAATTTTATACCATCAGATTTTTAGTTATAGGTGCATAGCACAGGGACTGAAGCATACCAGAGACTGAAGCATACCAGGGACTGAAGCATACCAGGGACTGAAGCATACCAGGGACTGAAGCATACCAGGGACTGAAGCATACCAGGGACTGAAGCATACCAGGGACTGAAGCATACCAGAGACTGAAGCACACCAGGGACTTAAGCATACCAAGGGAGAGGCTTCGAGCCCCACGACCATTCTCCAAAACACTTTTACCATATATATTTCTACTTTATCTACCAATTGACCAACTCTGTAATAACAACATAGCGACGGAGAACTCACCGTGAGATGGGAGCCGATGGTGGAGCAAAGCTGCAAGGCTACGTTGTCGAACACAGTGCCCAACTCCTTGCACCGGATCTGAAGACCGAGTAGGAGTTCTAGGACGGCGTTAGCCAACTGGTCGTTGTCTGTGGCGGTGTCTGTCGCAAGTTCCTTGACCCACTCGTAGGCCTTGGTGAGCTCGGCAGAGTCCGAAGGCAGTAGGGACACGAGGATGCTGAGTCCAGCCACGAGAAGGGGGGGTAGTCGCTTGGAGCACGGCTGGTCGGGGTCTTGATCTTGTGTCAGCACCTCAGTCAGCTGATGCTGGTACGAGGAGATGATAGCCGTCAGCGAGCCTGTCCCGGTGTTAGCTATTTCAAATATTATAAACAAATTGTAGCTCATTATTTTAAATTGTTGATTCATTGTTAGTTTGTAGCCATTTTCCTGATATACTGTATATTATAGGCCTACGTAAAGGCGTGCAAAAGTGGTGTTATCATTTGTTTTTTTATATTTCATTACCAAAAAATCAAACATCGGTGATATGGTGTAATACCAGTGCTCGAAGTGGGAAAAAATAGGTGGTGGGATGGTACAGTACAGGGACACGCATGAATGGGGGGTCTGGGGGGGTAGCCCCCCAGCAAATGCGGGTCCGGGGCGCACAGCCCCGGGAAAATTTTTCGATTCTTAGAGTGCGTTTAGAGCATTTTAACGAGTTTTAGGCACTTCAAAATATCAATTTTGTTCCAAGAAAAGTGCCTATTTTAAACAAGTATAACATACTTAAAAGCTATTATACCTTAACTATTGCTTAAATGTAAAAAAAAAAAAAAAAAATAGAACATTGATTATCTGCACTAGGCGTTTTCATTGTCTTTCTTTTGACGCCCCCCGGGCACCTTTTGGGCGCCCCTGGAAGTTGGCGCCCTGTGCACACACCCACACAAAGGTCGCACCCCCCTAAAACCGGCCCTGATTGAGCAGTAGGGATGGGCGAAAGCGTGTATCTTGCTACGCGTGTACACACTGGCTGTCTGTTCGTGTACACGCGTGTGTATATTTTTAGATATCTGAAAAAAAGTTGTACATTTTTATTTATTACTGTGGAGGCCTATATTTTTATTGCATTCTGAACAGTAAACACGCCGAGGGCGTTCAGTTCAGTTGATCAGTCGGTAGGCTCTAAACTGCAAAACGTAATTCAACACCATGATTTAATTTAAAAAATAATAGTCGGAATTGCGCTTTAAATGTAGAACTTAAATCGTGAAACAGATGTGCATTGGACCATCTTACCACGTGTAAAAGCAACCGCGACTTACGTAACTCAAGATCATTCTGTCGACCCGTTTTACGCCCCCTCCCCCCCCCCCTCCCAGCAAACCCGACCAAGCCATACACAAGACGGCAACCAGCCTTCCGCAGACACTGGACTGCACGTCAACAACGAGAAATAATCAATTTGGCATGGCCCGATGATAAATCGGAGTAAATCATAATTTGACAATACTAGCTTGGAAATCTTAACACGTTAATCACACGGAACTCCAATTCAGTATTTCATTTTCGTGAAGTCGTCGGTTTAATACCAGCAACCGATATTCTGACATCATTAAAACCGACGTAAATATGTCATATATTATTGTCCGTGACAGTCTTGCAATGAGTATCAATGTAAGGGGAGGCGGAGATATAAATATCTTCATCGATATTTCGAGTTAACATGTAATAATGGACAATGGACATTGAACACACACAAAGTTGAAACCTAACAAAGAAGTTCGTGCCTTCTATACAAATGAAAATAGAATAAACATAATTTTTAAATGCTTACCAGTAGTATCTTCATGTTTCCTTTTCTTCACCAACCACTTATCCATCTTTATTATTATTACGACAGCAACAAGTTATAGTTATGTGATAAGGTCATGGATATATAGCACTGAACTGAACACTGTCCCAGTGAGTGGGCCCACGTCCAAACTCAAACTGCAGTCGGACTCTAAACTCTAGTCAGGGTGAGCGGATATGGGGTGAGAAAGTCATGTGTTCGCGTAATCTGACACCGACGAGCAGGTTGTCAGATGAGTAGGCCGTGGAGGGGGAGGGGGAGGGTGACGGGTCGAGGGGGTCCATTCTGCAATTTGTTCCACAACAACCATTTAGCCAGGCCTCGTAAAAGCCCGTCATCGATGTATGAAAAAATTTAGGACAACTGGTATTTTTCGGTTATTTAACATTTATTGGCATTCTGGTTGCTGTTATTGTAAACAATAAGTGGCGGGATGGAAAGAGGCCTTATCGAAAAGTGGCGGGATACCATCCCGCCCCATCCCGCCCCACTTCGAGCACTGTGTAATACCTAAAATACCATATACAGTCAAACCCATCTAACACGTTCCCTATCATTACGTTTCCCGCTTTTGATGTCCAAAAATATAGGACTTGAAAATACATCTATAAGTGTAATGTTAAACTTACCCGCTCAAAACGTTACTGTACATTACGTTTTATGCGATAATAACCGCCGATTTAATGTCTTGCTTGACGCGAGATACGTTTCCACCAATTTCTGGTACGCGAGATAGTTCCCGATCCACATCTGAAGCGACGTCACAAATAA
The DNA here is from genome assembly GCA_024449915.1 of Sweltsa coloradensis. Taxonomy (NCBI): domain Eukaryota; kingdom Metazoa; phylum Arthropoda; class Insecta; order Plecoptera; family Chloroperlidae; genus Sweltsa; species Sweltsa coloradensis. The sequence continues at coordinate 165,375 of JAMZAV010001100.1, forward strand.
AACGTTTGTACCAGCCTTGCAATGGACGATCCTTGTGCATCATCATGTGCACACGCGCGGGCCGTGCGAGGTCAATGCTGCTGAAGCGTGGGCAACGCTGCCTCATGCCACGCTGCCAGTCGTGTTCTACAAGTCGTGTGATTCAGTCTTTGTTTGCCGGCGTGCGGAGTAACATTATTTAACGTGGCGTGTAGCTTATCTACCCCTCCACTTCCTCTTGATCATGCTACCGACTGTCGCCCTCGAGATAGTGAGTGCGCGCTCGAGACCCCGCCTACGCATGTCTGGTGTACTGTTGTGTTCACGCAGGACGCCCATTGCACTGTACGGTTCACGCGGAAGGGTCCCTCGCTTTTTTAAATTATTATATTTCCTTCATTTTCCCGCCAAATACGATCTAAGCCAGAGCCTACTTTGAAAACATATTAGGCGGGTTTGAAAATAATCACGGAACCAATGAAAAAGAAAGTGGGAAGGAAAGCTTCTACTTTCAGTGTCTTAAGTCATTTAATAAAACTAGTGCATATAATCCTGAGTCTATAGTGTCTTACCAACTTGAGAAATGAACTTGAGTCGCTTCTTGTCGTCGGGAAGAGTACTGACCAGCGTGAGAAGGTCCGTGAAGCATTCGACCGCCATCACAGCGATAGCGAGATCGTACTCCATCTCATCCAACAGCTTGCGCACAACGTTCTGGTACAACAGGCTGGAACGACACAGAACAATCATCGAACTGACCAACTTGATGGATGTTGTTTATTTCTTAGGGCTGTGCAAACCGGTTCAAAATCCAAACCAAACTCGAACCTCCCGCCAAACAAGGCTAGGAGTCAAAACTCGAAGTCTAATGTCATTATATTTTCGATAGATCAATAGTATTCACAGCAATCAAACTCGCTTGGAAGACATTCAAAATGATAGATATTTATAGACGCGTATTTATGGAGCATTTTAAATCACAAAAGAAAATACCTATTAATATTGATTCCAGTGCTTTTTCTTCAGGTTAATACGACAAAACTAATATGGATGTTTACTTTTTATGATAGTAATCATGATTTTTGATAGACATATTGATCAAGTGGTCAACATAGTGTACACACGAACATATCGACGTTGGAACTGCAAAACCGCCTATTAGTGTTTTCTGAAATTGATCAGGAGACACAAAAAACAATATTTATTAAAACCTCCTATCTGCAAATGTCTACAAAAAAGTTTGAAAAAATTCAGACGTTGCAAAAACACCTATCAGAATGCCAAGATAAACATAGATTTTGCTCTAAAACGACGTTGTTTGTTTGACTCAGTCATCTTTATATTAGATATCAACAGTGTAATTTAAGCTTTCTATAATTGCTATGAGAATATGAGTAACAATCAGTAATTGTTTAAGAACATCCTGGCAAAACTCTCCGTACAGAAACAGCGTCCTTCATTCCTTTTACTCATAGGAGGTTTTGCAGACTCTTTTCAAGCCCACACTGATAGGAGGTTTACTAAACCACTATTTAAACGCATTAACATTGGTCAGAATGGATCATGTGATCACACACAGATGCCTAGGAATAACATACTGCCAAAGAGATAAAAATACATGTTTCCAGAAAAAGTGCTGATAGGAGGTTTTGCAGTTCTAACGACGATATACAACCTTGTAATATTGATGATATATCTCTCTCTCTCTCTCTCTCTCTCTCTCTCCAGGTCTACCCAGCCTTAATCCCGCTTAGACAATAAACCAACACAACCAATGCTTCATTGAATGATTTATTTACTAGGACGCTTCGCGAACGCTTTTTTTTGTCGCGTTGATGGATGAGCTTTTTTAAGTTACTAGGATTTTGTTATAAAGTAGTAGGGATGGGCGAACGTTCGAAATTCCGAACTCGAACCGAATTTTTTTTTAAGTTCGGTTCGGTTCGAGTTCGAAATTTGAAGTTCGAGTTCGTGATTTATCAAAATTACGAACTTGCTCCGAACTTTTAAACTTGCCGCTGTCGCGCGCGAGAAAATTCTCCAATGGCGAGGCAGTATTATTCATTCGACTATCGATTTCCTGCGAAATTTCCGATAATTGAAATGGAACCAGCTCTTCACCAATTGCGTACCTTCTAATGTTCGACTAATCGATTCGCAGCAATAATGCGATACATCATGAATGTATTCACCAATGAGAAAGCTGCTAATATAAGACGCCAAGACGAGACGCTGTGACATTTACGACGATATTTACAATGTTTTATAGAGTAACAAGTATTATTTGGAATCACTGAACAATGATTAAAGACCGATTAACCACGTTTATATGCAATTATGTTAACAAATAAATTTCTCGCAGGCAAGTTTTAACCACATTTGCGTCAGCTTACACACCTTAATACGATGTCGATAAGCTACATAACCTCAAAATAGATCGTCATTTTACGTTTGTTATTCAAAGTTGGATAACAATAACATGCCCATGTTCTAGGCCTAATAAAATTTAATAGTTGCGGAGACGAGAACTGGCCGCGATTTCACAACAATCTTTGTTAGGTTTGGTTTATGGACCAGGGCCTAGACCTAGGCTAGGTACATAGGGAATATTTTAGGCTTAGGGGCTAAGGTTAGGCTAGGCCCCTAGGGCTAGGCCAAGTAAGGAAAAGCCAAGCCTAGGTTAGCCTAGAATATAGAAGATAAAAGGTGTCTAAACATGTTTTATAAGCTCTTATCTAAACCAAGACTTTGGAATTTGGTAGCCTTGCCTAGGCTAGGGCTAGGCCTATGCCTAAATTTAGGATGCTGTGCCAAAAGGGCTAGGCTAGTCAATCCTGTCGATGAAGGTCGATGAAATAGATCTCGATAGTAGGGAGATGTAGCCTTAGCCTAGACATTAAAATATGCCCAATTGAAATTCCTACCTCCCTGCTTTTGGTTTTAAGCAGATTTTTTAAAGTTCGGTTCGAGTTCGAAGTTCGAAACTTTTTTTTACAGAAGTTCGAGTTCGGTTCGAAACTTAAAAAACCAAGGTTCGCCCATCCCTATAAAGTAGTATTTGCTATGTAATACCAATAATAGAATGTAAAATATCTGGAGGCCCGAAGATTTGCTATTTGAACGCATTGTAGGTGATTGTTGTCAAGTTTCTATAGTTATTGGTACTTGTTAATTCAGGGTTACCACCAAGAAAAAATAAAAATCCCGTTTGAGCACATCAAAAATCCTTAGAAATCCTCAAATGAAACACCCAAATGCCTAAATATACCAATTTTGATATGATATATCAATATATCATAATGTAAATGTTGTAAAAAAATTGAAAATATAATTTTTTTAAAGTAGGACTATTTAATGATTTGAGGGCAAATAGGGTTGATAATGTATCACCATAAATGAATTGTAACTATTTTTTACGATCTTACAACCACGTTTTATGACCCGGCACCTCCATCATATGCACAGCTAGGTTAATTTAATTTAGACTACCTACCCGGCACCTCCACCAAAATTCCAAAATTTTGCATTTTTGGAGTAAATTTTGATATTTATACATCGAAAATATTTCCACTTATCGATTCGCATTGAAATATAGATTTTTACACCAGCCCTAGTAAAAAACGGCGTACAACAAAGAACTAAAAAAAATTGCATTTTTTTTTTAAATCCGTAAATTGGAATAAAAATCCGGCGATTCATTTTGTACCCTCAAAATCCGTTAAAACAGACAAAATCCGTAAAAACGGCAACTATGTGTTAATAATTATACACCTCACATGGATTCTGGCTAACTTTTTAAACTTTTTCTTTCAAAAGGAAATACAGTAAGAACTCTATTATAAGAGTTGGATGAGACCGGGGACACCTCGGATTACTGAAAAACTCGGATGACGCGTTTGTTTGTTTGTTTGCTCTCGTAGCATAGCCTGATATGGTAAAATGATATATGCCATATGTAATGGATAAAGGAACATAAAATACACGCGAATCACTTCATACAGGGTACACCAAATGATTTAATAGCTTGTAAATCAAGCTCACAACACACGTACACAATTAGGCCTACATGTCGTAATAAAAACGCATGTCTAGGCCTAAACTCGATGCAGTAGGCCTAGGCCTAGGTCTAGCTCTCGTTCTCATGTGGGAAAACCTCTCACTATTATCGCCCGCGCTAAACCTCTCGTCGTAAGATAAGTCTGGGAAAGAAACAAAATAAGCCCAGGAATAACAATTCAATGCGTCGTGATTACGAATTTCGTGAATCGGTTGAAACATGATCGTATCACTTCTTCTTCCACAGCCAGCGGTTTAACCAAACTCGTTTAACCGGTTCCCACTCGAACACCGAAGTTAAGCAGAATCGGGCGTGGTCACTCATGGGTAGAGTGGGTGACCGCTCTGCCCTGAAACTCACGTATACCGCTGGTTAGAGCAGATGGAGGGTTCGAAAGCTAGTGTAACGGCTTCGTTCTCCTCGACGTCTGCTGAGCAGTCCGGGTTAGTGGAGGAACCTATATGACTGTCAAGGTTACAACGTTCTTTCGGATGGGCCGTTAAGCCGTTGGTCCCCTTGGTACTTTTCGAAAGGAGTAGGCTACGTGCCGGTACCGGGTTTCCCCTCCTTCCTTCTGTTCATACTTCATCCTCATCTATCACCACTCATCGTCTTAGCCAAAGTGCATAAATATGAGACGTTAAGCAATATCCAATCCAATCTTCTTCCACCTAGCCTAGTTCCACAACGACCATCTTTGATCAGCTGTGACTGTGAGTTGGTTGGATGCGCATGCGCAGGCAGGCCAAGCCAGAAGCCAGGACTTCATGTGAGGGGTTTGCGCGCGCCGTGCGTTGGGAAGGCTTGTTACCGGCGATGCGCGCGATGCATTGCGGGCGATGCACCACTGCTCGAGAGTCGAGATACATCGCCGATCTATCTCATGGGAAGCAGTCGTGTCGCGCCCACCGCGAGGCCTACAAATGTATTAAAAATGCGCAGCGAGGCGTCTGAATTTACTTTTATCTTTTATTTACGTATTAATTACATTATATTTTTTATTTTTATTTTATTTTTTATGGAGCTCGGATAATACGGGTGATCGGATAATCGGAGATCGGATAATCGAGGTTTTACTGTACATCACCATTACCTTAATGTCCATGTGAAATATGAACGTTGTAGCCCCACCGGTTTGGTCAGAATCGACCCAAATATAACAAAAATATGGCACTAAAAAACTAAACTAGGGAAACGCCAAAGTCGTTGTTAAACGAGTGAGTGAGCCATGTGTTGAGTACCCGGTTACTTTACTTTTCTTCCCCCTACATTAGGCCTACCTAACCTACCATAGCCTAGAGAGGCGCATTGGTCTTACAGTTGACGCGCCCGTATACCTACTAAACTTAAAAAAAACATTATTTATACGAATATAAATATCAAACATAAATGCAAATGTTCCCGGGTACTCACCACATGACTCGCTCACTCGTCTAACAACGACCTTGGCGTTTCCCAAGTCTAGTTGACTAAAGCGCCCTTAAGGCCGCTTTACACGGAGAAGTTGAAAAAGTAAAAAGTGAAAAGAACGAGTAGGAAGAGAAAAAGAAATCCCCTGGTCGGGAAAGATTTTGTAACTCCTAAATTGTATTTAAAAAATTATTAAACATGTTTTGAAATGCATATAACGCAGTGTAGTCTATCATCTGTGACAATACTATGGAAAACATAGCCAGTACAAAATACGTGAAAATATTGCAAGGTTTACTCAATCTACGAGCGGAATTTGGGGGTACATTTGACAGACCTTGCATGGGCACGGCATTTCACGGCCAGGCGAAAAACAAACAAAAAATATCTTTTCAAAATCTAAAACATTGTCGTTAAAATAATTTCTAAACATTGGAAGTCTATTTTTCAGTTTATCATTTCTTGTAGGTTTAAATCGCAATGAATCTTGCTGATTTTGTTTAGCAGTTCTAATAAACTCGTACGGATGTCTGTTTAAAATTTAGCGCAATCTGTTCACGATTCGGCTGTTTTCAACGTACACACACACCACACAGCACAGCACGCAGCCAGAAAACAATTAGGGCGTTTAAGTCGAATGGAAATCACTACGTTCGCTACGCTCACTCGTTCAAAAATTGTAAAAGTACCGTAGATATCAGGAAGTATTTCTTTGATTATACCCAAAAACGTGGCAGGTCTAGTTCAGAGATTTCGAAGGTCCCCTCCAATTTTCATCAAGATCGCATATGCTGTTTGCCCGGTGGAGCGCGAACAAACAGACAGGAAAAAAAAAGAAAAAAACACCCGAGCTAATTTTTTGGGGGGGTCACTGAAATTGAAGTCTTCGCTTCGCTCACCCAATCATTATTCCACTCCACGCTCCGTCAAAAGGTCAGACGGCGTCGAGTTACACTGAAGGATTAGACAGATACGTAAAGCTCAGCTCGAATAAGACAAGCCCAAAATCAAGCTCGGTGCAGAGGAGCTTCAATTAAATCAAGTACTGTACACCTAACACACCAACACTTTGTAATAAGTTTCTAGACCTCCTATTTTGAATAACGGTGCTTTAAATAGACCAAGAAATGCATCCATATTTTGTAAGTTGCAGTGTATTAAATTGATTGTAATATTCAATCAAAACAAACAAGAAGAAGCACTTTAAACCTATACTAGGTATTTAGACCCCGGCAAAGTGTGTACTCACTTGGCGAGTCCGATGAAGGAGTTGGGTGAATCATGGAACTTTCTCTTGGTGTGCGGATGTTTCACGAGCTGCGCGGCAACGGAGACCGCGTACCGTCGCAAGTCGCGATGACTCTTGGTCTGGTTCATAACGTCCTCTGTGCACCAGTCTACCGACTCCCTGGGGGCATACACAACACTGTAAGGAAGACGATACCCTTCATGTCTCCCTCACTAATACCCTGATCCATCTTAGGCTTAGCATATTATAATACTATTACACAATTTTGGCAGAAATTCAGATTTATAATGTATACAAAATTGTATACCAGTATAACTTTCTTTCAAAAGCAATTAAAGATATACAAATTTATTTTATTTATTTATTTATTTATTTAGGTAGACCTTGGCAAGACCAAATGGTTCTGTTAATAAGTACCAAGTCTTACTCATAAATTAGTTCCAGCATTTTCAGAGTAGTAGGATAATCCCACAAACTGGACGGTAGCTTGAAAACAATGGCTTTCCCTGGGCTGCGCTTCTTCGTTGTTTCCCCTTGACTCTTCATGTTCTTGGCTCGCTTGTCTCCTGCATCGTTGGCCTCATTCTTCTTTGCTTTGCCCGTCAACTGAAACAATCAGTTCAGTTCAGTTTGGCTTGTTATTCACATTGCAGCCGTTACAGCAATCCAATGGAGTTTATCATCTAGGCCTAGGCCTACTCACAAGTGTTATGTAACATACTGGCAACACTAACCGTGTATAAAACAGTATACAAACAGCAGACTGCTGTTGCAAAAAAGTTATTTTTAAAAGTTGCATTCTTTTAAAAATAACTTTTCTTCTTCTTTAACTAGGCCTAATACTAGTACTTCTACCGGAGCGTAAAAGGCCTGGTGTGGGATAGGGAAATACCCATACAGTGCAAGATGACACTATACAAGACCTACTTCATACCGATCCTCTCATATGCGGCAGAAACCTGGACTATGGGTGACAGAGAAGAAAGCCAAATACAGGCGGCGGAGATGAGATTCCCGAGGAGTACAGTGAGCAAGACAAGAAGAGATAGAATTAGAAATACGAACATCAGAGAGATGCTTGGGGTGGAGAATTTAGGTGCAGGATGGGAAGGACACGTCTGAGATGGTACTACTTTACACTTAACCTAACTAGAGTTCCCAGCCTCGGCCTACCTTGCAAAACTCCACCAGACGGTTGTAGCTCTTGAACAAGCTAACCAGCTTCCTGCCGTGGTCAGGGGTGTCGATGGTCCAGCCAGCGATCACGTAGGCCATGAGGGCTTCGTACACGCCCAGCATCTGCTTCACCGTCTCCTGCTTCTGGCAGTTCTCTGGCAGCGCGTCGAGAAGTTCCGTCGCATCCGTCTAGGGCACATCAAGCAGGGTACGTGATACACTAGCTGGTTTGCAAAGGTACAGGAGGCCGATATGGCTAGAATAATAACGTGGAACGTTGGGTAGGTTGGACAGACACAAATGGAAGAAAAGAAGCCTATGTTTATATTTGTGGAGCAAAGATGATCCAAATTATGTTCAGAACAATGTAATTTATACCTTGCATGTTTTCTCAGGTTCATATCAATTTAGATCTTTTATGAGCAGCCCACGGCCTAGTAAATGGTTGGCCTACAAAGTACAAAGTAGTATTGTGCACATTGATGCTTTGAGTGATCTATGAACACGAGATAAGGTGCGAGGTCTAGCTACCCGCGCTCCGCTAGATGCCAGAGACAGACAGACATACCAGCTTGAACTCTTCCAGAGTGCACTTGATGGCGCGATCGGTTAGCGATCCTAGCATCGCTTGCAGCTTCACTCCGCTCCTGGACAGCGAGCGAGAAGTGTCTTGCGTGATGACTTGCTGACAGGCAAATATCAGATGTGCCAGCGGCTCCTGTGACAACACACGGCAGACTTGTTAGAAGACTTGTTAGAAGACGACCATGGAATACCTCTACAATCTACATCAAGTGAGAGCAAGATTATTATTGTGCTGTTTGTTATATAGACTCGGGTGATGTGTGCATGTTTACAATACATACGTAAATTGCTATTTTCTACTAGGATATTTGGTAAACACTTGCACAACTTAGGTTGCATAATATACAAAACATACTATATACGGTAACAACTGCATACATTCTTATTTTATTTCAAATAAATTGTGGCTCAAATTGGTTTTCACTGGCCTCTGCACCAGTAACAGTTAGCAAGGCACGGAAAATGTATCTTTTGACTCGCGCAAGTTATCACAACTAATAAAAAGTAATACTACAAAATGTTCTGTTTTGAGGAGTTGCAAATGGCATCACACAAAGTGCCTCACTCAATGCTTCCTGCTGTTGTAAATTTACGCCTACCGACTAAGTGCGGCGCAGTTACTAGCTGTGTGAGCAGACGTGGCGTCCTGGCATCCCATACGCCTGTCCGAGGTTGCTATATTTATTCCACATTTAAGATTTTGTTGGCTTAATTTGGATATTCATTGAAATAATGTAGGTATTAAACTTGGTACATATAATATAACGTACAGTTGCCACAAAGCAAGGCAATGTCGCCAACTGTACTGAAGCCGCAGGCAAAGTTTTTAACATTATCTTGGTTTTCAGTTTAGAAGGTTTGGCAACCGTTGTACGTAGCATTCAAAATAAAACCTATATCAACAATGTTTCAATATGTTTGATATCGCAGTAAAATCCAACACGGATTGAGGGTTCCATAACTTTCATACAAAGACCCACTATTGGAGAAAAGAAGCAACCCTTGAAGTCAATCAGTTCATTGTTGTGTCTGCATCTATGTAGTTATTAGATTCATTAAGTTCTACTCCTTTGCGGATAAGTTTTATAGCTTAATAGGATAGACGTTAAATAAATAAATAAAAATAAAATAAAAATCAATGTAAACTGCAGTCGGTTACTTCCTGACAGTAACTTTCTAACAGATGTATTGGCAAATGTGTGAGATGCATTGGGCATAGATATTCCATATAATTGGCTAGATTAGAAGTCAGCGGTCCACTTCCGGGACAATTGGAAGTCATCTTGAATGGGTGAGTTTGCATGTTAATTAGATGGGAGCGATTAATCGAAAAAATATTTTTAAAGGTGGCCACCAGTTTGACAGGTGAGCATATTAGACTTTGACACCAAATGATTACTATATTCCCTTATGCAATAACTTTGCATTGTTTCTGTTTGTTCAATACCATGCTGCACAAGCTAAAACCATATCAAACAATCCAGTAAAATACTTTATTGCATTAAAAAAGCATAAATTAAAACGCCAAACCGCCATTTTGAATGGGTGGGATTGACGCTTCAATTCGGTATGCTCGCGCCTGTGCGGAGGTATTGGAGACTGCGGATCTAGCCTACTATAGGTGTTAAGATATCTATGGCGTTGGGTGCGGTAGTACCCCTGGAGATTGACAGCAGCCATTTTCATGCTAAGCTGGTTTGGAGAAATGCGACTCTAAATCCGTCTTGGACTTTAAAAGCAATTCCCCCCCCCCCCCAAAGACCCCCGCATCCACGGACGCACCTTCAACACGACGGTGACGTCCTTGACAGTGACCACCTTGTTAAAGTCTAGTGGGGGTAGAACCGCTTCGTTCTCTACGAAGTACAGCGCCAGATGGTTGGCCAAGATGTCCTCCACGTAGCTGAGTAGCTCGGGGTTCTCGCTCACAGAGTTGCTCAAAGCTGCAGCAAACAAGATAGGAAACATCTTTATTACGTCTACACTCCAGTCACCAAGCTCTGTATTTGGTCTTATCTTTGTCTTAGTCATTGACTCATTGACCTTCTGAAATTATTTAACCTGATATCTAAATTAAAACGGGCTATCACTGCATAATGTAAGCCAAGTGCTATAAAATCATATTTGAAATCATTTCATAATAGGGTGTTTCTTATTTTATAAAGCAGATGACTTTTTAAATAACTGTTAAGTATTGGTACTGTTTTATTGTCATAATGCTGGGATTTTATGTATATTATATGTACCTACCTTAGACAGGATGTATGTTTTAACTTTTAATACCTAGGCCTATCTACACTAGGTCTATATCTTGGTTATAATAATTTATTGATATGAATTATTTTTATTGTACTAATAATTTTGTATGTATGTAGGTCTATAGGCACCAACTTGACAAATCCTAGGCTATATCTTGTTATCATGTAAGATCTCTTGGATACTAATAAAACTAACTAACTAACTAATACAGTACACGACTGGCAAGGGAGCATCTCGCTGATACTTGGGTTTCGCTTACGTACTTTGCTTAATTAGCTAGGTGAAAGGTAAGCCAAACTCAATGGCAAGTCACTCTTCCCCTACTCCTCACCTAATGCACGAAGCAGAGACTCCACACGAACTCACCATTAAAGAGCGCCTGTTTGACCTCTGCTTGCTGCATCAAACATCTGCGTAGAACTCCAAGGATCTCCAAGCAGATAGAGTCGCGTCCCAAGGTCGAACCCTGCGGACTTTCTTTCTCAAGGATACCCTGAAACAGATCTCAAACGTCTCACTGACTGCACGCCATGCAAGTTGCCTACACTGCAGCAGGGCAGGGGCGATGCGTTGCGCTTCAGACTTCGCGCCTTACGCCAGTTGTAGATCTCGCAGTACACAAGTTTTTCATAGAATAAAACGAATTAATGTCTTGACTGGAAATATTTTATAAAGTTCTGCAGAGCGAGCGGTTAATTACAAAGTTTCAGAAGAGTGAGCTATTCGATTATTGATATCGAAAACATATTGGAAACAACTAACTACTACTAAACGGCAACCCTAGTTAAATTGAATCCTACACATTTGCAGCCTATTTCTCAGTTTATTTTTTCTTTTAGGTTTAACCTTTTAACAAAAGAGTTGAAAATAAGGGTAGCCACCCTTAAAGTGAGTTTTCCCCCGTCATTTAGTCTTGAAGAGAAATATCGGAACTAGGTGAAATATCAATATTTTCAACAAAGTAAATGTTAATTTGCACACAAAATATCATTTAATTAAAAAACAAAAGTGCCATACTCATTATGAGTGCGTTCCGTTACCTGCTGGACGTACTGAACCAGTAGCCAGCTTTACTGTAACCGTTCCGTACTGCTGTCAGCAAGTGCTGACCCGTTGCGCCAGCGCCAGTGGGCGAGGTTTCTCGCTCAGTTCGCCATAACCAGCTAGTGTCTCGGCGTAAACAGTTTTTTCAGAATAAATGCTTTATTTTTAGAAAAATAAAGTTTCTGTGATGCACTGGATAAATACAAAGTTCGAAGAGCTAAAATATTTCATTTGATTAATTCGTTAAATTCATATTGGAAATCATACACTACCTACCTAGGCAAACCCTTTAAATTGAGAATTACATATTTGCAGCTGAATTCTTTTCATTTCTCTTCAGTTTACCTTAAAAATAATTTGTTTAAATTAACGGTGCCACCTTATTTTTCTGCACGTCATTTGTGCTGGAGCAATTCGACTGGGAAATTCGATATTTTCCTACAACAGTAAATGTGTACTGTGCTCCCATAAAGCCAGCAGTTAATCGAAACGCCAACATAATGAATACTAACTACCAACAATGGATGCATACAAGTACAAAAACATAACACAGATGACGAAAACACGTTGCTGGCATGCATTGACTATGCATGTGTTTACAGAACACCCTATAAACTTATGAATACATCCCAGAAGATCGACCAAATGGTTGAAGATGTTGTCAATAGGTAGCACTACTACGTGGTAAAGCTTGGCTAGATGCACGCCTGTCCTGAGTTACTAGACAACTCAATAACATCAAACCGTTTATAAACGGGCATACTCTGATAGGCTGTTCAGCCACGCACGCTTTTCAAAAGGTTAAATCCTAACGGATGTTGCTCATTTTGTTAGCAGTTCTCAGTAAACTGGTATCGGATGTCTGTATAAAATTACAGCGCAATCTATTCAGCAATTTGGCTGAATTTTGGCGTACAAACACACACACACACAGTCACGGAAGTGCCATTCGACTTATATTATACTATTTATATTGCACTTGTGGCACCATGGTCCAGTTGCCGATAAAGATTTAATAAATGTATTACCTGGTTACCGCGGACACTAGTGTTGCTGCTGCCCTGGCTGGACTGACTGAGGACGCCCATGCTGGTCACTTTGAAGTGTTTCAGAAGGAGAAGGAAGCTCGTTGCCGCAACCACTCGAGTTTCCACTGTGCTGTGGGCGGAGATTCAGACGTCATTCACAGCTGACCTCTCTGGTAATAACTAGCCTAGTTATAATACTGCCCTTAACTAGGAACTGTTTGGAACTTTTTAAATTATTTTTGTTACACATTTAAAAAACCAAACTTTTACCTTGGCCCTCCAGAAAGGTCCTAATGAAGTCCGCATAGGCCGAAAAGTTTCTACATCTTTCAAATTGAATTCACCACAATTCATAGAAAACGCGAAATAGCCGCAAAACTCTGCCTTTATTTACTGTTTAATGTTTTCTTCACATAATTCGCAATTTTATCTTTAAAAATGCAAAATTAGGTTAGTTTCGCAAAATTACGTAAAAATGGGAAAACAGAATATATAAAGAACCTTTATTGGTCTCTGCAGCCAGAGCTGTTGCCTTGCGACACAGAATAACAATCAATTGATAAAAATGATACATTGAAATTAAAAATTAACATTTAACAAACATCTAAAATATAACCTACTTACTATATAAGTGATTTCTAAAAATACGAATGGACCATCGCAGAACACATATAACAATCTCATCCCTCAAACTACTTGTAATACAAAATTTTTACCTAAAAGTTTCAAAAAATACTGGAATTGTCCCCCTTGCTCCTATCATTAGCCCTGTTACACTTATTGTGTTTAAATCATAATGGTCTTTGTAATAGTTCACAGTCGGTTCATAGATGCCTCTTTTCTCGAGATCCACTTCCTCTGCTTGTCCCTTGTGGTCTTCAAATCTCACTGTTGGGTCAAAAATGAAGCCTTCTTTTTTATCACGGTTAATGGCGATTATGTCAATGCGTTGTGTGCCACTTGTAGAAGATATCCCGTGAACTTCTTCATACACTTCAAATTTCCGGTTCCTGAGAGCTTGCGCGATTTTTTGGCGCACCTCGTTATGACGTGAGTTCCGCATTAATTCACCATGTTTGCAGGAGCCAAGTACATGTGCAAGGGTTTCAAACTCACTGCAGTGTCTGCAGCGGGTAGTACCTTGGCTCCTTCCAAGGACAGTTCTCACGGGAACAACGTTACACGTCATTTTGCTTCCGTCTCTCCATTCCGAGCATGATAGACCTTCTTTATTGTGGATCCATTTGTTTGCAGGTGTTACCTCTTGAAATAGGACGACTCCCTTACCTTTATGCGACAGACCACACCATTTGGCATGCTCCTTTTCACGAAGATGATCTCGTAGGTTCCTGCCAGTTGAGTCGCCGTTCACAGACGTTCCGGGTGTTTCTAGTCCCAAAGTAGATATACAAATGTCTTTCTCAGCTGCCAGATTCCTCACAAAATTTACATGCACATTGTTAACATTTTGTAACGTGTTACAGGTAGGCCTATTGAAGTGTTGGATAAAGGCTTCCCATCTTGCGTTCATGATACCTAAGCCTTTATACTTCCTACTGCAATATATCATTGAATCTGGTACATCGTCAGGGAGCTGCAGAGTTTCCTTCACGGCCCCACGTAGCAGTTTGTCGGTGTCAGACAAGAAGGATATTGGTAACTGAGAGAGAGGCGCATTTTGAAGCAGATAATTTAAAGTTGGACCAACAAACTGGTTCAAAATGTTAAGTTTTTGATTTGCATTTAAAAGATGCAATGAGGCTAAACTGTCCAAAGTTGTTCGCAGTTTGTTGATAACTGAATCGGCGTCGAAAACGAGAGTTTGTGCAAAATTAACACCTAAATAAGGTATCTTTTCATTAGAGGACAATGATTTGAATTGCAAATCCTGGTCAATATGGAAAATATTTTCCACTAACTTCCCATTCTTTATAACTATTGCAGCACATTTGCTGGGATTGATTGAAAGACCGATTTCACTCAAACGTCCACAAGCAATTTGAGTTAAAGTAATAGCTGATTCCGTATCTTTTGCCGCTACTACAAAGTCATCTGCAAACCCTAGAACACTGGTTGCATCAATTCCATCGGACATTCGGTAACCGTAGGTTTCTCTTATATCTGGCTCAGAGAGTTCGTCCAGTTTGTGATCTGTTGACAGGTTATATAGATTATATATACTTAACCGACAGTGACGAGTTGAATTTTAAATTCATTTTTAATTTTCATTTAAATTTTTAATAGTCGACTTCCGCTGCCTCCGCCCCTTGCCCAGCTTTTGTCGACTCTACCACAGGGCAGCTAGCGATCCTCGCATCTTTGGTTGACGTTTTCGCTTCCTCAGCTTGATTCCGTCGTTTGTGATGTGTTTCTCGTGTGATGCTCTCAAAACGACGAGTTTTGGAACTGACTTCGGAGGGCAAGGACGTGAAATTGCTTCTGGGTATGAAAAAAGATTATCCAGCCTACGTTGAAGATGTGTGGGTGCCAGCTGCAAATGAGGACAACCAGCGAGCTTTTTCCAGCTATGGAAATATTCTTACGGTCCTTTGAACCACATGAAAGCCAGAGAACATTGAATTAAAGCTATCTATGACAGTTGGTGCTAGCTAGTGAGAGCCACAGCTAGGACTATGTATAAACATAAATAAAGGTGCCTGCAATAGGTTTATCTATCTTAAATATATTTTGCATTGTAGTATGTTATTAATTCCCAGGTATTCCTACACTTACTTGCATACCTAAATAGTATCACATTCACAATTTTTTTGTTGCATTTGCCATTTATAGATTTTTTGTATTTTTGTATCATATTTATTGTTTTGAAAACACCGCTTAAATGGGGATTTTGTGGTTTTATTCACCGCTTTCAAGTTTTTAAAACACCAGTATTTTAGAACAATAATATTTGCCCCTATCTATAGGCTTATTGATTGTTTATCAAGTACTACCTACTTATAATGTCAAGAATCAACCACACATACCTAGAGTAGAGGGCCTTGCGCAGTATCACGATAATGCTGTCTTTTAAATGTTTGTAGTGGCGAATGCCTGGTAGAAGGGCATTGACCAGGTCCAAGCCTGTGTTATCTTCCATGTACACAACGTGCTCCATCAGGCTCGTGATGATTGCACCGTTACGCATTATTGTGGACCGAGACTGGGATGATATCTCTCGCAAACATGCTAAAAAGAGTAAGAAAAAAGCTTTTGAGATAAATACCTTCAAACTACAGTACACCCTAGGCCTACTAGTAACCTACTGCTATAAGTTGACTACCATCCACAAATTAACCTGGAGATTCCCCTTCCACACTCTGGATGAAACAGCAGATGTTTACTTTAAAACTTAGCTTTTTAAAACAGAAACTTTTAACGGTTTTGTACATTTTGGGGTTTAATTGTTTTTTGCTTATTTATTCTTTGTCCTTGTGCGGAGATTTTTTGGCGGAGATGAGATTCCTGAGGAGCACAGTGGGCAAGACAAGAAGAGATAAAATTAGAAATACAAACATCAGAGAGATGCTTGGGGTGGAGAAGTTAGGTGACAGGATGGGAAGGACACGGCTGAGATGGTTTGGGCATATGAAACGAATGACTGAAGAGAGGATGCCCAGGAGAATGTATGAGAAAAGGATTGAAGGAGGAAGAAGATGGGAGAGACCAAGGAAGAGATGGAAGGAGACCATAGCAAGAGACCTACATAATAGAGGAGAGAGCTGGGAGGATGTAGCAGAGACTCGATTGTGGGAGGATAGAAAGAAGTGGAAGAATTTGGTTGCAAAACCCAAGCTGACCCTGCCAGAAGTAGGAAACGGCAATGGATAATGATGAATGATGAATGATGATGATTCTTTATCCTTGTCATTACATTAAAAAACAAGAAATGGCGTCAACACTAGCAAATATTTTGCTAAAACACTTAAAATCTATGAAGAAATCTCGTGCCGCGAAGAGCCTTGCTGAAGCACATAAACTGCAGGGTTGCCACTTTCAAGGATTTTATCCTTTTCTCAGGATTTTTAGAGTGTCTCAAGGATAACAGGATTTTGGGCTAAATATTAGGATTTTCTACTGTCTTTAAAAAATACATTAAATTAATACATTTTTTAAAATTCAGCTACAAAAAGCAATGTAGACAGTAAAAGAACATCAGGTACTAGTAAAAATAAACATAGTGACTGCATAACATTACCCAAGTGTAGTTATGGAGTAAAGTAAAACGTTAAAATAAATTGAAGAAAACGATCTTTTTATAGTGACATCTGACCGGCTGGATAACATTAGTAACAAAGCCCTTTTTGCTCAATTAAATGCACATCTTCCAAATTGAAAGTTTGTGCAGCTTTCACAAATTTTTTTTATTCTCTAATATCCTGATCAGTTCTTCTTGAATCATTAGTCGTTTATCTTTCTCTTCAAGCAAAGTTTTCAATAATTCAACCTCATGGCCCATACTGTGGCAGTTAGTACAACCATTCATTTTAGCCCTGTAATCATGAACTTGTTCTTCCAGACTAATGCTTTCACGTACAGAACATTTTAGTCTTTCTATTAGATCTTTTTTCTTTCCCAATGAACTAACACCTATATTGGTCAACTCTCTCCGAAGATCTTCTACATCCATTCGATTTATTTTTTTCATTAACCCCTCCATATTTTTACAAGCCAGTTGAGGCAATACATCCACAACTTTCATGGTAGGCCTAGATTGTGGAGATTTGTTAATCAAAGTACTTACATGTGAAGATTCAGGATTTTGAGACGACTTGTCATATAAATCCATATGCATTTTATTAATATGCGACTGCAGACATTTTACTTCCTTTTCACAATGTGGACACACCATAATTAAAATAATGAATGACGTTTACACTAAGCGGAATCACTTTTGGTCGGGGGGTGGTGTGGGTTAAGGTTACCCTACCTTGTCCTATGGCTACCTCATAGCTTGCCCTGCCACTAGCTCAAGGAGAGACGAAACAAAAATCGGTAAAATAAAATGTGAGAACCTCAAACCTAACAAACACCTTGCCAGAGTGTACCAACAGTTCAGCTCAGCACCGCCTAGCACCCTACCCAATGGGGGTAGATAGCTAGCCTTACCATGCGTGCTAATGGTGAGCCACGCCGCTCGCTGGACCGCTCCTGCTCGTTCCGGGGCCTCGCACGCTCCTAGGTCAGCCCACCGTGATTCGGTTTGGCGTGGACGGAAGGTCCTTATGCAAAATGACTTCTCAGTGAGTTGGGGGAGGCAGGGAACAAACATGCACTACTGAGAAAGAAGCTGTGTGCTTTTAGTGGAAATTTACTTATGAAAAACAATGAAGTTAAATTACAGCAATTGAAGTTAAATTGGTTCTAGTGAAGTTAAATTCGGATCCGATTTCTAACAAAACAACGACAGACATAAGAAGATACAAGGTTACACCATAAAAATACAATAAAATGCCAGCGCTCTACTCAACACTATCCTCTCCTCTCTCTTTCCAAAGTCCCATCCTGTTTCTTGGTCTTCTACGTAGCCGAAGGGGGGGGGGGGGGTGGTTTGTTGTTGCTGCAAGCGGCGTTTCTCGTTCCGTCGTGCGGGTGGCCTACTGAGAAGGCGTCCAGTGGCGGACGCGGACCTTGGTGTCCTAACTGCGTACTTCTCGGCTACTCGTTCAGGATACGTAAACTTGCTTACTGCCGCTCCAGAAGGTCTCGTAGAGGGAGAGATGCTGCCCTCGCTAGCATCGTGGTTGTATGTTTTACTGGCACCAAACACGTGCACCCTATCTCGTCACCGCAAAGCCAGTCCGAAGACAGGAACTAATTACTTGATTTGAGCACATGCTCCCCGCAACTCTTAAATAGTTAGAAATTACCGTGTGATCGCTGATTTGTCATCACAAGACGTACTTTTACTGGCTACCCTGCAACATAGGGATCACCGAAAACGCGCCGTCGTCGACAAAATAAGTTTCAAAAACAAGTAACACTTAAAAACATAACCACCTCCCTAGGCCAGGTCGCCCACTCCGTAGGATTCGGAGGCTTCACGACTCTCATGGCTCTCGTGGTCGTGGGTTTCAGTGTTCGAACAACAAGTACCCTTGGACTCGACCGTCCAGTTCGAAACGATAGCCCACAGTGAACGAGCTAGGACGCTCTTCACACCCTCGCAGCTCAATCGGGGCCTCTACTTGTCCTTCGCTGGTCCGGTCACGTGTCTCGGTCTGGACCCTGCCATTGGCCAGCCTTCCAAATTCATATTTCCGCGGGCCCGCTGAGGCTTGACATTCGCCGACTGCCCAAGCGCAAAATCCACGTTCTAGGTGGAGTTTCCCACCGATGTTGCCAGTTATGCTTGCCGAATTCCTCAATCCTTGCTTTCCGTCGTCGAAAGATGAGGAATGTGTCGCTTTCCAGCACGCTTCCAATTTAACATGGGGTGACGTCACGTTTAGGCCACTCCGGTAAACCCGAAACCAAAAACATGAGCCTCAGCTCCACAGATTCACATTCCACACTCTCAACCCTAGGGTTGGTAAGCAGACTAGCTGCCTTGGATTTGCATGGCTAGATGGAAATTCACACTGAATTAAACACTTGTTAAATATAATTGATTTAAAGTCCAGAATTTGGTATTAAAAGTTCCACATGATATGAGGTATTAGACAGATTTAAAAGCAAAAATTAAAAATATTACAGGGGGTAGGGCTGCGATGTCACATCGCTCACTCGTTGATTGCGTCGGGGCCTACAGGGTTGGCTTGGTCGCTTTGATTTACAGTCCCCCACTGAAAAACAGTTATATAACTGAGTGGGTAGACTCTAAATACAATTTATTTATTTACAGTAAGATCTCTCTTATCCGAGTTGGATGAGACCGGGGGCACCTCGGATTTGCGAAAAACTCGGATGGCGCGGATCAATTGTTTATTTGCTCTTGTAGCATAGCCTGATGTGGTAAAATGATATATGACACATGTAATGGATAAAGGAACATAAAATACACACGATACACTTCATACAGGGTATACTAAATGATTTAATAGCTTGTAATTCAAGCTCACAAACACACGTACACAATTAGGCCTAGGGCCTACATGTCGTAATAAAAACGTATGTCTAGGCCTAGGCCTAGGCCTAAACTCGACGCAGTAGGCCTAGGCCTACAATGCAAACATAGGCCTAGGCCTAGCTCTCTTTCTCATGTGGGAAAACCTCTCACTACTATGCCCGCGCTGAAGCTCACGACGCAAGATAAGTCTGGGAAAGAAATAAGATAAGCCCAGGAATAACAATTCAATGCGTCGTGATTACGAATTTCGTGAATCGGTTGAAACATGATTGCATCTAGTTCCACAACGACCATCTTTGAACAGCTGTGTGTGAGATGGCTGGATCGTATGCGCACGCGCAGGCGCGCGACGCACACTGACCTCTATATGCTCAGTGGGTGGCACTGACGCTTACCGGCGATGCGCCCGACGCACACTGACCACTGAACTCTATACGCTCAGTACACTGATGCACACTGCTCGAAAGTCGAGATATATCGCCGATCTATCTTCTTTGCACTCACTCGTAAGGCATGCCTACAAATGTATGCGAGTACATTTAAAAAAGTGCGGCGCGGCGTCTGTAATTTTTTTATGTTTTATTTACGTATTTAAAACTTTAATTTTTTTTTTTTTTTTTTTTTTTTTTTGGCGGCTTGGTTAACACGGAACATCGGATAAGAGGAGATCGGATAAGAGGGTTCTTACTGTATTTAATTAGACTAGGAAAATGCCAAACTCGTTTAGACGAGTGAGCGAGTCAAGTGTTGAGTACCCGGAAACATTAGCATTTCAGTTTGATAATTGTATAGGTATAAATAATAGGGTTTTTACTTTTTAAGTTTAGTTAATATAAGGGAGCGTCAATTAAAAAGCCATAATGCAGCACTCTAGCCCATGATAGGCTAGAGAGGCCTTAGGTATAGGGAAGAAAGGGAATGTTTCCGGGTACTCAAGACAATGGCCACACATGGTCTTACAATGACTTTGGCGTTTTCCTAGTAGTTAATACTATGGCTAGTATTAAAAAATAGCTAAAAATTAGAGATTCAAGTAGGCGGTGGGCCCCAACAATAGAAATACTCTACAGACAAGTTTAGGAAGTTTAAAATTTGTAGGACTGTGTACCATCAGAGATAGACAATGAAATAAAATACATAGGAATTGTGTTAATAAATAATCAAAAGTAGGGATGTGCGAGTACTCGAAATTCGAGTCGAGTTGAGTAGTTGCAACTCGACTCGAGTGGTTCGAGTACTTTACGAAAATCGAGTCGAGTCGGTAGTTTTGTCGACTGAGCCGCCGACTACAAAAGGTTCAGATTTATCCAACAGGTAGCGGCCACAAATCAAAATCGGCGTAAGAATCGATTGTTAAACGACAGGTCGAATTTTGGTATGATGAGAGCTAGTATCGACGCCATTTTTCAAAACTTGCTTTGCTTTTTTTTACGATTTGCACGCTGTTGTCACGGCGTCACTTCACAGTTAATCGTCGTAATTGTATAAATGCATCGTTTTTGATAGTGATAGAACCAAGTGAACAACATATCACGGAGAATATAGACAATGTTGACGGTCCAAGTCCAAGTGTAGCATCCCGCAAGCCTAGGCCTAGCCTAGGCCAACCTAACCAAGACGCGTATTTTTTTTAACAGTTTAAGATCATAAGAAAAAAAATTATTAATGTTGATTTGATGTGTTGTCTTCAGGTTTGGCTATGAAAGTTGCATTGCCGCTTAATTTGATCGATCTTATTATGATTTTTCTTCGGAAAGTGATGTTGCTTGTTGGTTGGTTAGGCAAGCCTAGGCCATAGATCCCAGGCCTACCTAGGCCCTAGGCTTACCCTAAAACGTTTTCCCCACATGATTAAAAAAACATCAGAAGAATCCCTGAACATTAATGACAAGAAAGCGCTGTATTTACATACTTGCAATGTTATTATTGTGCGAGATAAGCCAGGGAACCTAGGCCATGAGCTCTGTGGCCTAGCTAGGCCTAGGGCCCAGCCCCTACTTCTGGAATGGCTTTTCCAAAAATGCCTCGTTTTTGAGCTTTCAGGTAGGGCCCAGGCTAGGCCTAATGAGTTGATTTTTAAAACATTTTACTTATTATTATGTTGATCTCAATCTGATATTTGTTTGATCTCGCTCGAGTCTTGCTCGATCTCGAATTTTGCTCAAACTCGCTCGAAATTCAAGCAGGAATTCTCATTTCTGCTCGATCTTGCTCAAATTTTAAAAAACGCTGCTTGCACAGCCCTAGCAATCAGTATTCTACATCAAACCCTTTTCTCTTCTAGATATGCCCGAATATGGGTTTAAAAAAAGAAAAGACGATTTCCCAAAATCGAGTATATCTTGGGCATGCATTATTATATTGCCTGGTTTAGAAATTACCATAGTTCATAACTACTCGACTCAACTCGACTCGATACTCGTGAGTATTTAATACTCGACTTGATACTCGACTCGAGGTCAAAATGCCACTACTCGCACATCCCTAATCAAAAGCTTTGAGACCTAAAGGAAGGGCCAACCTTAACTCTTCTACTCTTACATAGATTCACAATGCACGTGACAGCATCTTGCAAAGCTTGGCAAAACATTCTCAGAGGTTGGTGATAAAAAAGTTGGAGGGAGATGACTGTGCTTTATGAACGAGTTACTAGCAAGGCAGTAGCCCACGCTATCTGTGGATGACCCGTAAGAGACATAAAAAGATGGTAATTGTGAGTTTATTCTCTTATTATAATAGGTACGAGGGATTGTTCATTATTATTATTTAAAAAACTAGTATTATTGATTATTCTAACGTACAAAGTAAGTTTTTACAGTAAAAGAGTAAAAGTAGATCAGGCAAGTATGCCTAAAAGGAATGGGTTATAAATGGGGTTGCCGTTCGATATGATTTTTGAATATCGATTATCGAGCATGAGCAATAGAAAATATTATGGATCAATAAATATTGATATGTTTTACGTCGATCGATAATCAAATAAAAATTAGGCCTATGCTTTCTTTAATACCGACGCGGACAGTGGATCTTTTGCGAGTGCGTCTTTTTGTTCCTTCTATTTGCTCAAAACAGGGTTATTCCACGCTAGCTACATATTTCACGAGCGCCCCCTCCCCTTCACTCGCGGCTGGCCGGCCCGACAACTACGAGAGAGCGCTATATAGTGTAGACAGACTCTACCCGGCTTGGGTGTTGTCTTTGTGAAGGTTCTTCTCGGAAATCTTAGTTCTGTGAAGTTTCATTTCAGCTTTTGTTGTGATTGTCGTTCATTCATTTACGAGATATTATCAGTAACTATTCACTGCTCCGATATTTATTACGTAACAAGATGAATAATATTCAAAATAACTTTGGAAGACGACGTAATAAATCTAATAATAGTCTGAGAGAACTGATAAGATAATATTATTGTAACACTACGGAATGAAGTAAAAGCAATACCGAGCTGGCGCGGGGTGGGGAGGAATGCATCTCGATAGATGATTGACTGTATTGACCTTGAGTTGCGGTTGTGACGAGGCAAGGGTGAGCAATCGGCGAGAAGCCACCCAGCAACACACGCATGCCATACAAGTTGCCTACACTGCAGCAAGGCAGGGGCGATGCTTTGCGCTTCGGACTTCGTGCCTTACGCATGTTGTAGATCTCGCAGTGGACGAATTTTTCCACGAAATAAAGCAATTAATGTCTTGACTGGAAATGTTTTTATAAAATTCTGGCAGAGCGAGCGGTTAACTACAAAATTTGGAAGGCGAGATATTCGATTATTGATCGTTTCTGGAAATAATCGTATTGATCAATAAGTTATATCGATTATCAAATAGCAACCCTAGTTATAAACTTGTTTAAATAGTTGACTTTTGATCTCTTCCTGGTACAGTTCGTTTCAGATTTACCGCACTTTTTGCTGGCTGCTGCCAAACTCAACACCATGATCGGATGATCATGCATTTTCAGTTATTTCAGTAAACTGAAATTTTAACTTAAATTAAGTTGTAGGCTATTCATTTTGGGAAACAGTTCTAATGCCAAATATTCTAGAATCTAGAGAGCTGTCATGCATTATCATTACCTAAACAGTGCTGCAAACCCTTGCCCATGGCCTTCAAAACTGGATCACACTTTGGGTAGGTGAGGTGAATGTATAGCAAAGAAAACCCACCTGCAGCGAATGACAGCATCAATCACTTGATTGAAATCACACTTGGCCGGCGTGTTGGACCGAATCCATGCCGACTTTGATTGCTTTTCTTCTTCGCTGACCATGATCACAACAATCTTCTTCAGGACTTCAAGGACCTGATCCTTGAACGCAGAAATGTTTGTGATTGAAAGCAGGACAGTGAGTAAGAACGGCCAAACACTATTTCCGGGGATGACTTTAGTTTCGTGACGGACTTGATCAGGTCTTGATGCTGGCATGCCCCATGTTCGCAGACTGATTCACATAGAACAGAATGGTGGACTCTGCCGGCTTAGCCTGCGTTGTACTCCTAGTATCTACAAGGAGAAACAGGTAAATATCGACTTACATCAGCAACATTCATATTGGGACACATTTTTTTTAATTTGCATTCTTATAATTGGAAGAACGGTGCCAGTGTTCAACTTCAAGTTAGAGTATGGAAGTGGGATCATAAACAAGGAAGAGAACCCGTGCTACCTGGGTATAACAATGGACCAGAAGATGACAGGTGCTAAACTAATAGAGAAAATAAAATATGTGAAGGTGGCAAAAACAGACTTAAATTAATGAAAAGGGTCGCCGGGTAAATTGGGGGTGCCCGAACAGAAGTAGGTACTTGCCACTACGTACAAAACATATACGTATATTCGACATGTACTTGAAAACAGGGGTGCATTTCTCACTACAGCACCTAATTTTTATAAACTTTTATGAAATGTTTTACCGGGTACTCAATTATTTCATGTTTCTTGCCTGCTTTTTTGTTTTTGCTTTTAGATAGGCCTAGTACATAAATTTTAGTTGAAATATTCATTTTCTGATACAAAAAAGCTAGGGTCGACATTTGGTCACATCCAGAGTAGCCACAACTTTACCGACGCATGTAGCGACTTGCGGACGCACGTCTGCTAACGCACTATCTTTGTGCATATGGTTTTTATAGCCCTGTGATCTAACACGTGGATTTGCCCAAGTCCGCCATTTTTAACAAGACACAACTTTTGCACCAGTAAATCTACATTAATTTATAGTAGGGATGGGAAAAAGCGTTTAATTTCGTAAAAGTTTAACCCCTTGAACGAATCGCGTTTAAACATTTTTTAAGCCCTATTTTCAAAAAGGGAAGAAAAAAAAATAATAATAATAATAATAATATTAATGTGTGGGCTAAGCACCTGGAGAGGTTTAAGCTTAGGTGTCAATAATGACATAAAAGAAATATGCAAGAGGATTGAAGTAGAATATATAGACATGAATGGGGTGGAAGGAATAGAAGAGAAATGGAACATAGCAAGAGAAGTGGGAATAAGAGCAAAACGCTTCGTAATGAGCAACGAGGGAAAATGGCTAGGCCTAGATGTGAATGTAAGAAAAAAAGGAAAGGAATCTGAAACAATGTGGCAGAAGGATTTTCACACAAGGTGGGTGTGGAGAAAAAGAAGTTAGGCATAGACCGTGGACAAAGGAGAAAACCAAACAAAAATAGGGAGAACATCATCACACAGTGAAAGAAGGAAAAGTTATAAATGTGGGCACAATAAATATTAGTGTCACTTAATGGTAAAATCGAAGAGATCATTGATGTCATGAAAGAACAGAAACTGTGTGTAATGGGACTCAGTGAGACAAAGTGGAAAGGGTGTGGAAACAAGAATCTCAGAGAAGGATACAAGCTGTGGTGGTCTGGAGGAGTGGAGGGAAGAAATGGGTAGCATTTGTGGTAAGCCCTGAATGGAAAGACAGTATTGTAAATGTGAAAAGCCATAGTGAGATACAATGATACAATGATACAGATGTACATCTTGTGCAATGACAGCATGACAATCGAATTCATTCAGGTGTATGCGCCTCAAACAGGAAGACCAGTGGTTGAGAAGGATGAGTTTGTGGCAAAATTAGAAGCAATTATGACATCGAATACTTTGTAGTAATGGGGGATTTTAATGCAAGAATAGGAAAAGATAGAAAAGGATTTGAAGAGGTTATGGGCAGACATGGGATAGATGCAAGAAACAGAGATGGAGAGAAATTGTTAGAAATGTGTGCCAGAAACTCATTAGTTATAGGAAATAGTTGGTTCAAGAAACGTAGAACCCAACAAATAACGAGTATGGCTATGGTGAAGACAGATCAGAGACAGTAATTGATTATCTATGTATAGGAAAAGAAGTAATGAGAAATCTTGAGGATGTGAGGGTAATGCCATCAATATCATTGGATGGAGACCACAGGCTGGTGTTGGGGAAGTTTAGAATGATGGTACAGACCCAAAAGAGAATAAAGAACCGGCCACAAACGATTAAAAGTGTGGAAATGCAATCTCCGATAGTGCAAAAAGAGTTTATGACAAGAATTAGTGACCAAACACCTACAAATGAAGTGGGAGAAATAGAAGAAGATGGCAAAAATTTAAGAAGGTTTTTGTGTCAAGTGCAGAAGAGTTGTGTGGAAGAGTCAGTGGAAGGAAGAAAGAGAAAGAAACGCGACACTGGTGGAACGAGAGGGTACGAGATGCAGTTCGGGAGAAGAAACTAGCTTGGAAAAAGAATGAAAAGTGCAAATCTACAGAAAATGAGTACGAGTACCGTAGGCAAAAAACCGATGTGAAACAAATTGTGAAGGAGGAGAAAGACAAAGCAATGGAAGAATTTGCTGGTAAATTAGAAGATGACTTCCAGGGAAATAAGAAAATTATGTACGGACTAGTAAAGACAAAAAGACAAGAAAGGGAAGAACAAAAGCTCATGGTAAATGAAAATGGCCAAGTTACAAACAACCCACAGGAAATACAAGAAATGTGGAGGAAATATTTCAAAGATCTGCTAAATGTACAGGTTAGTGAAAATTTAAATGCAGAGAAAGAGGAAGAGGCAAGTGGAGAAGATGAAGAAGACGAGGTAACAGAACAAGAGGTGGCACGGGCGTTAGGAGCCATGAAGAATGGTAGAGCTCCGGGAGTGGATGACATTTCTGTGGAAATGATCAAAGCATCAGGTGCGGAAGGAAGAAGATGGTTATTTCGAGTAATAAGTGCTGCGTGGAAACAAAAGAAGGTACCGGAAGATTGGAAAAGAGGTATAATTGTGCCGCTGTTTAAGAAAGGTGACCGTAAGCAGTGTGAAAATTATAGAGGGGTGACATTTATGTGTCAGTGTGCAAAATTTATGAGAAAGTTATGAACTAAGATGAAGGAGTATATGACACAGATCTAAGAGAAGAACAATATGGGTTCAGAAGTGGACGGTCTACTATTGATCCCATATTTGCTATAAGACAGACAATGGAGGGGAGATGGCAAAATGGGAAGGAAATGCACATTGTGTTTTTTGGATCTGGAGAAGGCATATGATCGCCTGCCTAGAGAGAAAGTATGGGAGTGTCTAGAGATAAAAGGAGTGGGAAGAGGTTTAATAGACAGGATACAAGTACATATCAAAGGAGTGAAAGTTGTGTACAGACAGATATGGGTAGGTCAGAATGGTTCCAAGTAATGAGGGCTTGCGACAAGGTAGTGTGTTATCTCCAACACTCTTTACTGTTGTAATGGATGAAATTATAAGAAGAGTGGAACCAAATACAGATGGAAGGGACACAAGAACATTAGTGTTTGCGGACGATGTGTTGATTTGGGTGAGAGTGCCAGAGAAGTGCAGGAGAAGGTGGACAGATGGAACGAAGTTACTACAGAGTTTGGTCTAAAAATCAATCAGAAAAAGAGTGAATGTTTGCGTATGCAAAAGAAGACAAAGGGCAGGCCTAGAGACATGGAAAATATTGTACTACGTGGAGAAGTCTTAGAAGAAAAAGAAGAATTTAAATATTTGGGAAGTATATTGACAAAAGATGCAAAAGTGTGTAGGGAAGTGTCATCTAGAGTGCAAAAAGCAGAAGGGTTTTTTTACCAATTGGTGAGAAAGTTACTATGGAATGAGTTGTTCCCACAAAAATGTAAAATTTTGCTGTATAAGGCATATTTTGTACCTATACTAACATATGGGGCAGTAACATGGGCAGTGGGAACAAAAGAAGAGAGTCAGCTGGAAGCAGCAGAAATGAAGTTTTTAAGAAGTATTAAGGGAGTTACAAAGATGGACAAGATAAGAAGTAATGAAATAAGGAAAGAACTGGGATTGGAGAGATTGAAGTTTAAGCTAGGAAGAGAACGTCTAAGATGGTTTGGACATATGAAAAAGATGGCAGAGAGAGGATTCCAAGACGAGAATTTTGAAGCGGCAGAGGAGGGGAAAAGAAGAGTAGGAAGGCCAGAGAAAAATGGGAAAAAAGAATGAAGTGTGGGAGCATGTGGAGAAGACGTTGAAAACAGAATGAAGTGTGGGAGCATGTGGCAAGAGTAAAGCTGTGGGAGGACAGAAGAGAGTGGAGTAAATTGGTGGAGAGGAAGGAGTTAGATGATGTGGAAGAAACACTGAGTCTGGCAAGCTTAGTATCTACAGTTTAATGCCCTTGATAATGGTGGAAAACCACCACTCAACCCGACATAGTTGGAACTGAGTTATGATGATTATAATAATAATAATAACTAGGAAAACGCTTAAGTCGCGCCGCGTTGTTGGATGAGCGTAATTGGTGAATTGAGCTGCCATGTGTTTTGCGGATTTTCTGTTGTTCTGTGAAAAAATCAGAACTTTGTTGAATTTTTTTTTAAATTAAATCAAATTAAATAAAAAATTACTTATTTTTTTTATACACTAAAAAAAAAATATATTAATTCATAAAATAAAGGTTCTGTGAAAAATCATTACAATCGGATAAAGCATGTAATTGTTAAAGTCGAAGAATTTTTTTTTAAATCGAAACAAAATCGTAAAATTACGATTTTATGAGAAATAATTTTTTGATTGCGCTCAAATACGTTGCAGTTCTAAGTTCAGAGATTCCGAAGGCTTCCAGAAAATTTCATCGCAATTGAAGTATCGGTTTAGCCGGAATCGTGTTAACAGACATACAAAAAATACAACAAAAAAAGAAAAAACAAACATTCCGGATTTTTTCTCCAGTGTAATGAAATGGAATCTTCGCTTCGCTCGCTACGCTCATCCAATAATAATAATAATAATAATAAAATTTAGATAAGCAGAGGCCTAGGTTTTACAACAAAAATCATAATTTTGTACTTATGACCAGCCGACGAATAATTAACTACGGTTTTATTCTCACTCTTGCATTAAATGACCCGGCACTTCCACCATGTGTAACAGACAAGATGTCTTAACCCAGCCTGGGACCCGGCACCTCCACCAACATTAAGCACTTTTAGAAAATTATCGGCCTATCTGTTAGCCCGTGTTTGTGTAGGCTCCAAAGTGATGATAAAATAAACATTTCATTAAAAATAAAAAATAAATTTAAAAAAATAATATTAAACGTTTTGCAAATTTAATAACCTCTAACCGTCCACTAAACGTTTAAAAGTTTAAATGTTAAAAACGTCAGTCCCATCCCTAATTTATAGGTAGTCATATTGTCTTCAAGTCACCCAGCTACCTACCATGTCTCAGGTAAGCAGCAGTTGGTCTCCTTGGTACCGTACCCAATAAACAACCAACCAAGAGTTAAGCAAGCAGGCTATTCCAAGAAAGCTTACCATCTGATATGTCATCAACGAGTTTTTTTTGACTATTAACTGGCGCGTAGAGCAGCTCGCTGAAGTATTCCTGGAGATGAATGAACAAGATAATGCTGTTTCCGTTCTTGCACAGGCGCAGCAGTTCGTGTACCAGAGGCGGTAGCTCGCTCGTCACGAGGTCAGGATAGCGCTGCACAACTTTTTTGATTACTTGGGTCTGTTCCTCGGTTTCATCGGCACATCACTGCAAGCAGACAAGATTCATTACCTTCCCGCTATTAGACAAGTGTCTGCCAGCCTCTACACAACCAACTGTGAGAATAAACGCTTATAAAACATAAGAGAAACTTATTAACAAAATAAATAAATTAATTAGGCAATCATAATTGACAGCTCTCATTTTCTTAGATAAGCAGTAGGAGTAAGCTAGATCTAAATTTCTCTGTTAAAATACTCGGCAATAGAATCCACTTAGTATTTAGTAAGGTTGTGCGAACTTCGAATTTCGAACTCGAACTCGAATTTTCGAGAAGTTTGGTTCAGGTTCAAAATTGAAAAGTAGTGTTAGAGTTCGAAAATATCAAAGTTCAAGAAATTCGAACTTCCCGCTCGATATCGTAACTACGCGAGTCGCCGCGATGCGCGGCGCCCAGCGAACTGTCGAAATTCGAAGTGCAGTGCAGCCAACCGAGTGACATGAAATCCTATGAAAACTGAAAAGAACGATCATCACAGAAGGGCTAGGCTAGGCCTAGGCCTACTACGTGTGTACTGTGACGGCAAAAAGTAGGCCTTGGCCCTAGAGACTGCATGCTTTCAAAATTATTACGATAAACAGCAAAGGAGACTTTGATGCGGGAATAGGCTTAGGGCTAGGCCTAGGCAACAATAATCCTTTATACGGTTGTTTTTTGTTGGGCGCCCATGAAGGTGCTGTGCTAACATGTGCTGCATGGGGGGAAACGAGTTTCTAGCAGCACTTCCGTGACGTCACGGGCCAAGATGGCAGCGCCCACAAATCTCTACTAAAACTACCGTTTGGTTTCGTTGCGTCTATATCACTAATATTTCCGATCAAACTATCGAGAAGAAAGATGCCGGTGAATATTCCATTAATTGCACTTTTTTACGTATTTTAAATCGTATTTGGGCGTACTTTGACATTTTTTATGTTTCTATCTTTTGCTTTGACGACGCTAAGCTTGAAGGTCAAACCCCCCCCCCAGGGCACGCGTGGCGCGCTCCGTGGGCCCCAATCGCTAGAACTAGAGTCGATAAAGTTAGGGAAACTTCTTTATCGGCTCTGCTGAAAACTAGTTCCATTCAAGGGCGCGGATATTCAAATGTGCTGAAATAGCATTGGAGATGCCTTGACCGCAAATATTATGAGAGTGCGAATTTGGAGTCATATTCAAAGAAACACGACAAAAAGGGTAATTGAGAAGGAAAAGAAAAAGTCGAATCAAACTTTATTTTTTTTAGGTTCGGTTCGAGTTTTTTCAGGTTCGAGTTCGGACTTTTTTTTGCAAGTTCGAAGTTCGAAGGGCAACCCACCTTGAAAGTTCGAGTTGGGTTCGAAGTGAAAAAAACAGGTTCGCACAACCCTAGTATTTAGGCTCTGGTTCGAACAAATGGTAGAGTCTTGAATCACGAAGGTTCCAGACACCTAATGTAATGGTTCAAGGTCCACACAGCCGGTTAACATCTTTTTGAAAAACAAAACGTCCAGCAACAGCAGGGGGGGCAGCTTTTCTCTTGTTGCCAAGGATCCTGGTTCGAAATCCAGGGAAGTCATGGATGTTTTGTCTCCCGAGCCCCAGAGTTGGGAGGGGAAGCCCCCTCAACTGGTTGTGCTGTGTTGTGACTATCATCCTTCCTATCTCTAATGTATTCTCCTAGAATGAATGGAGAGGCACCCTGGCCAGCAACGGAAAGGAGGGGCAGTTTTTTCTCTTGTTGCCAAGGGTCCTGGTTCGAATCCAGGGAAGTCATGGCTGTTTTTGTCTCCCGACCCACCAGAGTTGGGGAGGGAAGCCCCCTTACCGGTTGTGCTGACGGTGTGACTCAGTATGGAATGGTTTTTTGAATAACCTTGCTGATGATGACAACATGCATGCAGAATTTGCTTCTTGTGTGGGCCCTACCACAGGTTTGGTTATGTGTTGTAGTTTTGTTAGCATGTAGTTAGCTGATTTTTAGTGGCCACCATCTGCCTGACGAGTCCCGAAGGACGAAACGTGTGTGATTAGGTAAACAAACAATTTTAAAAATTAACTGCAGTTGTCATCAGCAGGTGAAAAGTTTTTTTGTCCCCAGCCCTTCAGGCTGGGCTTTATGTCTCTATACTTTCCCCAACCTGTCAACCCTTCTCCAATCTATACCACTTGCTTCAAGAGTGTTTCTAGTGTTGTAAGGCGACATTTACCACAATAAGTAGAAGCACTAGGCTCTTTGTAACCCACAGTGGCACAATTCCCCTTTTGGCCATCAATACAACATTTCAAGAAGACGATGTACTCGGAAACTTTTATATCCAGTTCCAGATAGTTCATTATTGTTTAATTGCCATCACGAAACATTTCTAATAGGCTTGACTTTACAGCTCGCTGATGTGGGTTTTTTAGTACGTAGTATAAGACCTAGTTATGAAACACGGTTTAAACGTGCATACGTACATGAACATGGAAGCAGGGGATGCCAGGGACTTGTGTCCCATTTTCCATGCACAGCGCGTGAATCACGTCTATCTTGTACTCCTCTCCGGTCTTGGGAGTCCCGGAAACCAGGACCTCTTCCTCTCACCACCACGCTGAGAAGTTTTTGGGAGCAGTTCCTTTTCCCGCTGGGAAATAAAAAATAAACAAACCAAAGTGCTAAGCCTAACAGAAACATGTAATAAGGACAAACAGGGGAAACCCCATAACAGAAAACCAATGTGATAAAGGACAAACAGGAATCCCTCATTAACAGAAACAATGTGATTTAAGGACAAACAGGAATCCCTCATTAACAGAAAAAATGTGATAAGGCCAAACCCCCTTACAGAAAAAAACTACTGGTGTTTAGTAGTTTCAGTAGTTGTCAGTAGTAAAAAAATACTGACAACTACTCAATCCTATAGTTTTACTACTGAGTCAGTAGTTAACTACTGAAGGTCCCAGTATTAACTCTGGGTTTGAGTATTGAACTCTGAGCCCCAAGTAGTTTATCGGGAAGGCTAGTAGTTAACTTCTGAGCTTGAGTGCAACTACGAATCCCGTCAAACTTCGATCCCGGTATTACTACTGGCCAACTACTAAGTCCCAGTGTTAACTCTGAGTCCGAGTGGGTAACTACTGGCTAAAAGTAGTTCACTACTCAAGCTCATTTGATCTTTGGGAATTTCTTGGAATTCATCGATATAATTGATTTTTTGCTAGGTTACCCGAAACAAAGTACTTTTTACAATTTCAAAAATTTGGTAGTGGTAAAAAAGTTGATGAATAGATAAAAAAAATTTTTCTTTATTGCATTCTTAAAAACTGGATTTTAAAATTTTAAACAGAAGGGGACAGGCTTAATATTTCAATTTATGAATTTATGTATTTGTGATAATTTTGAGCGAAATTTAAAAATTTTTCCCTTGTAAAAATCGCGTTTTACCTTTTTTTATTTTTTCGACTTAAAAACCACAGCTTTATAAAAATTTTTAAAATGTAGTGTAATGTGCCCCCCTGATCCTCTGTCGTCGTCGTAAAAATTAAAACCCCAGCGTGACTGTACCTAGCAAGGGGAAAAAACAAAATAAATTTTAAAAAACCATTGCATAACAGAGGGCAGCTCAATACCCAAATTTAGCTCTCTAAAAGGGCCTGAAAAAGCTTTTGTAAAACTTACAATAAAAAATAACTTACACGTTTGAATGGTGGCGCGGTATTTATTTGTAAAAAAGTGTCTGTGTACCTAGCGGTGATCTGCGCATTTCAACTGTTAGTTCACAAAGTGCCACAATCAAAAGATTGGCACGAATATTAAAATTTTTGAATTTATGAAAACAAATTAATCTTGTTTTGTAAACTTGCCCAAAAGGGTTAGGCCTGGGCTGGGCCTAATAAAATTTGGGGGTTTACCTGGGTAATAACGTTTTAAAAAGGCCCGGTTTTTGCAATTTCCCCTGCTTTAGTCCCCCTGCATTTATACACCTTATAGCATGCTCGCGAGGCTTCACGCGCATATTTGTTATAGTATGTTATTAAACGTTTAGTTTAGCCGTTCAATCCTGTTTTGTGAAAAACATCTTTTTTCTCACGAAAAGCACTTCAATGGATTTTTATGTTATGAGACGGACGAAAATAAACACGGGAACGGGGATTTTTAAGCAAGGGGTGGGTATACACTGATCCTGTGGTTGCAAAAAAATTGTTTGTTTTTCCCCAGCTGTCGTAAAGTTTTCAGACTTTAAAAAAAATTTCGCACAAAACAGAGCAATATTTTTATTCTTTTTTCATGCCCATTTAGTTTTCTTTTACTGCATTGACAAACTATGTAATTTTTGATAAAACATGGCAGCCGGTAGCACTGAATGGCCACTTATGACGTTTAAATCATCTACTGCAACAAGGTCGGGTCCCTTTGTGAATTGGCGTTTAGTGTTCACCCCTTAGACTGTTGTACTTTTGTATAAACTTTGGGTCGTGCAAGAATGGCTTTCTTTTAGCGGCATTTTCACGTTTTTTTCAAAAATTAAACATTCGATTTGGGCAGCAAAATGTTTATCGTCAATATAGTTGGGAAGTGTTTCTTGATGGGCTGGGTCAGGGAGTGATTTTTATTTTCGCCAATCAAAAATTTTTTAGTCGAAAACGACTTGTAAATCTTTCTCATATTCCCATTTCCCTGGGCGTTTCCAAGTCAAAAAGTTTTTTTATAAAAATGGAGGCAAATACCCCAACGCGGTTAAAGTTGATTTTTCCCGGGATCAGGGGTTTTATTCATTTTGGGGGTAATTATACGTTTCTATCTTTGGGTGAGACATGTAAACTAATCCCCATTTCCCACCTATTTCCTATACCCCCCAAATCTCGGGCAGCACCGCAACTTGCATACTAGTTACTACAACCACCAGCCAGGCAGTATGGTAGTTTGCAGACGTCACCGACAGGTGGCAGAGCCGTGCTCATCTCAGACCATTTCTTGAAACAACAATTCAAATTTCAAAGGGGGTTCTAAACTTTTTTTACTTAGAATTATTTTTCATCCACAGAATAAAAACGTTATTTTTTAAACAACGTATTTATTTACTTTTCCTCTTGAATACGAGTAGGTAACAGAAGCAGTGAGAGTCCACTGCAGAAATAGCATGTCGTTATGATGGGGGACTGTTATGCAGCCGGCCCTGGTTCGATCCCCGTCTGAACAAACCCTTTTTTACACTTTTAACCTACATATTATTATCGAGGGTGCCCAAACATATATAAGAGTCGAGTCATTTGGTTTTGTAGTGATTTTTTTCTACATATTTTTTGTACAAAAATGCACCTGTAATAATTTTCAATAAATCCATAATCCCTAAATAATTTTTTCCCAAATATGTTTGCTAAATGTTATTCCAATTCGATCATCGGCAGAAAATCAATGATTGTTTAAAAAGATTAAATTGATTATTTTCCGTGTGGGGACCCCCTACTAGGCTAGGGCTAGGGCTAGGCCCCATCTCTAGAGGCCCAGGTTTTAGACTGAGGAATAAATTTTGAAAAATTGGGGTGTAAAAGCCTGGCCCTGGAGCAATTCTAAAGCTTACTAGGCCCTAGCTACCCTTTGGGCCCTATAATCTCCTGTTCAGGTTGAATACAGCCAAAAGTTCATTGTCAAGGTGGGGTGGAAGTGTTTTTTTTACTTTTGTGTCTAGGCCTAGATCTAGCCTAAAGAAATTAAAGTTGAACCTACTAAGCCTAGGCCTATAACCTACCGTTCTAGTGACATTCGTGCAACATTTGGTCAAGCTCAATAAGCATGCCAACCTACATGAACATACAGTTACCGGTCGGTACTTTTATAGTTCGCCGTGTTATTCTTACAGCAGAACGCAAGAATTGTTAATAATTATTATTACGGGAGACCGTAAGAATTGTTATAAAATTTTGTTAAAAATTAGGCCTGCTATCTAACAATTGTTTGAGTACTAGTTTCACTACTAAAAACTTCTGTGTAGTTCACTACTGAAAACATCAGTGTAGTAACTACTTAACACTTTTGGGGTAGTTTAACTTCCAAAAAAATGAAAACTTTTGTGTAGCTAAATACTGACCTTTTGTGTAGTTAACTACTGAAAACTTTTGTAAAGTTAACTACTAAAAACTTTTGTGTAATTACAATACTGAAAATTTTTGTGTAGTTTTCCATAAATACTTCACAAACATGTTCAGTAGTTTTTTTAGTAGTTTTCAGTAGTATTTTTTTGTAAGGGACAGGAATCCCTCATTAACAGAAACAATGTGATAAGGACAAACAGGAATCCCTCATTAACAGAAACAATGTGATAAGGACAAACAGGAATCCCTCATTAACAGAAACAATGTGATAAGGACAAACAGGAATCCTCTGGACGAGGTTATTGTGCAGGGCGCATGGGTTGGTGGCAGCTAGCATAGGAATCAAGATCAGCATCATTGCTGTGGATTACGCAATATTTATTTTCAATTTCAATTCAATTTCGATAAGATAATTATTTTTCTTGGTGTAAAATTCATTATTTACTCTTTTTTTATATTTTATAAACTTCTTGTTTTTACTTATGTACAAGGATTTCTCTCGGCACCCCTACATTAGGTCGGGGTGCCGCGGCACCCTGGTTGGGAACCACTGCTTTAGAGAAAGGAAGGAAGGTGGTGACACGAACAGACTCAAGAGCATCTATCCAGGCTATAGTGAGTAGAGAAGAAGCAGAAATAAGAAACTGCAAGATAAGAATCCTGAGGTTGATGAATGCTGGTAACACTGTAACACTACAGTGGATACCGGCACACTGCGGCATAAACAGAAACGAGAAAGATGATTCCCTTGCTAAAAGGGGAAGTAAAACCAAGCAATTTATAAACAACATTTCATACAGATCAGCTACAAGGCACGTCTGAAATCAATCAGCAACTCAGAAGTTATCCATTATAGTATGAGAAGAACTACAACAGCACAGTTCACACTAGATGCAAAGCAGCATAATGATGTAAGCTCTGTGGTAATGGAACACAGGACAGACATCTATTTAGATGCGCACTATGAGAAGGACACTATGAGGAAATGCCAAGAGGTGTGGACAGGAAGGAACACGAGTCTTATCTTTACTGGTTGTCACGAGTCAAGGCACATGATGACATAGATATATATGTAAATGTGGGCATAAGAGAAGAAGAAGAAGAAGAAGAACAGATATTAATTAGTAGGTTCTAGTTACTAGGAAAACGCTTAAGTCCCGCCGCGTTGATGAATGAGCTTTTTTGTAAGTTTTTAGTTTGCGTTGGACCACTTTTTCTATGCAAGTGCTTTTTGAATGCATTGTAGGTGATTGTTGTCAAGTTTCTATTGTTATTTGTTAATTGTTATTATAAACCTAAAAAAAAACTCATATTAAAACCTTTATTCTATGTAATCTGGCTAACTTTTTCAACTTTTTCTTTCAAAAGGTACTACATCACCATAACCTTAATGTCCATGTGAAATATGAACGTTGTAGCCCCACCTGTTTGGTCAGAATCGTCCCAAATGTCACGAAAATATCGCACTAAAAAAAGAAAACAAAATCGTAAAAGTACGTTTATTCTATGGATTCTGGTTAACTTTTTTTTTTCACAAGGTACTACATCACCATAACCTTAATGTCCATGTAAAATATGAACTTTGAAGCCCCAACCGTTTGGTCAGAATCGGCCCAAATGTCACGAAAATATTGCACTAGAAATCGAAAGAAATCTTAAAAGTGCGATATTCATGAGAAATATCGCTTCGATTGTACCCAAAAACGTGGCACGTCTAAGTTCAGAGATTTCGAAGGTCCCCTTCAATTTTCATCAAGATCGCTTATGCCGTTTACCCGGAATAGTGTGAACAGACAAAAAAAATACAACCAAGCTAAATTTTTTGGGGGGTCAGTAAAATTGAAGTCTTCGCTTCGCACATCCAACAAACCTCGTCTCGGCATCGAAAACTCCTATGGATATCTAAAATATCAAACATTACAATAATATACTAGGCCTTCCTATTACAAAGCAAACAATTGTGTCATCTTTGAAGTGTCTCCGGGCAAGTGAAAATTGTATTCACTTGCCCAAAGGGCAAATTAGTTTTTATTTAATTGTCGACCCTGGTATGGACTACGGTAGCCAGTTTTAATATTTTACCTCTTATACTCGTCTTTATCTTGGGTGATAGCTTCAATGCAGAAACTGGTTAATGCAACAAGCTCTTTGGGTGAATATTTGCCAATCTCCAGTGCAATTTCGCTAACAACAGCGGTTCTGCGTGCTGCAGACACATTTTCTACTTGCAAATCTTTCAGTATATTTTCTGTGACCTGAAAAAGAACACCCAACAATCATTATCAACATAGATAGCTACATCACTTGCAGACCTACTATCAAAGAAACAGCAACAGTCCATGCAAAGATGTTATTAATTTCATCTTACAGCTAGCTCTACCTACCCTACTTATTTTTTTATAAAATTTGCTCTTTTGACTGGTCCACTAGATGTAGTCCACTATGATCTACGCACTACGCTAGTCATTGTTGTGCAATTACAGAATTACATACAAACTACGAAGCTTACAATTACAATTAGTGATGTAAATTTCTCGAGTTTTTTTTTTTTCTCGAGAAAATCCTTGAGAAATTTCTCCATACAGGAGAAAATCAAGAAGAAATTATGAGAATTTTTGCAAAAGATGCATGTTTTATTTTTTAAGTAGATTGCACAGGTAGGACCTAGTTCTAGGCCTACTGAACAAAGTCCATAAGTGGCATAGGCCTATCAATATCAACCTTAGAGTCGGAATCATGCAAATGTTCTGATTCATCAAAGACTTCAAGGTAGGCCTATACAGAGATTTCATCGTTGCTAACAAAAAACAAACTATTATCTGGGGTAGCTACGCTACGTGGTGGCAAATCAGTCTCCACCACAGTGCCTGATTATATTGTTGGTTTCAAGGGGCTCATCTTGGGCTGCATCTTTCTCCCTTAGGAGTTTGAGGTTATGCACAACAAATGTAATCTTCCCAGCACTGGCGGCAGATAGTCGGTTACTTTTAGCACTGACTATGATTTAGGAGTACGTTCCCTTAATGTTCACTATGTTTGTGAATGACATACCTGCGTGTTTTACATCGAGTAAGTGCCTTCTATACGCTGACGACTTAAAAGTGTACAAGCCCATCAACAAAGCTAATGACTGCAATGCTTTTCAGTTAGAGCTTGATAATTTTGCCAACTGGTGTAGAACATGGAGACTTTACCTCAATGTTGATAAATGTAACGTGATCACATATACTAACAAGAAGAAAAATTCTATACGTTATCAATACATCATTGAAGGTGCTGCACTAAAAATTGTTGATTCCATCAGAGACCTAGGTGTACAGATGTCTTCTGATCTTTCTTTTAATGATCACCTTAGCGTCGTTTCCAAAAAAGCACTAAGAATTCTTGGTTTTATGCCGCGCTAACTTCTCACCCAGAACTACAAGAAAGCTATATGTATCCTTGGTTCGACCCCACGTTGACTACGCCAGTGTTGTGTGGAATCCACATCACGTTACCAAAATTAAGCAAGTTGAACGTATTCAATACAAATTTGTAAGTTTTCTTTGTTATAAAAATAATATAAATTTTCACCGATCACATTATGCTACACTTTGTCAACAACAATCAATTCCAACACTAGAAAGTCGTCGTAGTGCAGCCGACTTAATTTTCCTTTACAAACTTCTCCATAACTTAATCGACACGGACCTAATTCAAGATATAAACTTTCATATCCCTTCAGCATTTACAAGAAATTACATGCCCTTCAAAATTCCATGTGCTCGTATTGATGTTTTTAAATTTTCCCCCATTAACCAAATACAAGACACCTATAACAAATTATTAGCCATTAATCCAGAAATTGACATCAACCACATGAAACTTCAATTATTTAAAGCAGCTGTTTATGCCAGTTTACCAACATGACTCATCACTCTTGTCACCTAATCAACTTTTCACCAGTTTTGTATTTTATAACCTCATTTTTCCCCCCCTTCATTCATCTTTGGCTTTAAGCCGTTTTTTTATATATTCTTTTGTTATTCAATTTTTTCTTGTTTGTAGGCCTATTTGTTTCTCGATTTGGTTGATCGGGAAACACTCCCGTGGGTGTAACATTTTAATTTAATTTTATCGTACTTGTTCATATAGGTATTTAATCATTTGTATGTGTAACGTATTTTGTATTGTTTTGAATAGTATATTTTTGAATTGTTTAGTTTTAGTTATAGGCCTACCTAACACTTGTGGGATTTGATACCTGTTGTTAGAGATAAATAAATAAAAAAAAAAAAAAAAAAACTTTTTTGTCACCACACAATTGGATTCAGATTTAAAATTCAATTTAGCTAGGCTAATAGGAGCAAAATAAAATTGTATGTGGACTATCCTTATTGTTTTCTACGCATGTTATCGTATTTATATTAATTCTTTTGAATTAAAATAAATAGTAATAGCTTTAGAAAATAAAATTCTCCCTGTTCTCCGACCTCGGAGAATTTCTCGGAGAAAATTCTCTCACGAAACTTCTCCCCAGAAATTTCTCAGATCACATCACAACGTTTACAATTGGAGTCAATTTCGCAAAACATCAATCCGTAGAACGCACACTCGCTGGCAAGTCCAGTTCCACTGACTAGTGACACTTGATGTCTAGTCTGCTAGCAGACATTTGCAAAGCATTGAGTAACAGCTCAACCAGACATTTAGGCATGTGCAGGAAGGATTACTATCTAAACAATTAGGTAGGCCTATATTTAAATCACATTATGAATAGGATTGTCTAACAAATGAGTTTAAGGTCAATAAGCCTAAAATCTAAGTATAACCTAAGTATTACAGTAGGTTGATAACTGGCTCGCGGCTCACAGTTACGGAAACGCAATAGACCTAGGATGTAGGCACACGTGCTAATGTGGGGCGGTAACGTCTCTTCCATCTTACCATCAACCTTTTGTCTTGAGACGAACCAATCGCCATTAACGTCCAGTGAACAATCGAGGCGATTTCAGTGTTGTTTATCAACTCTATGATTGCAGCTGATATCTGAAAGTAAATAAATAATTAAATAAATAAATCTGTATTTAGAGTCTACCCACTCAATTGATCACATAACTGATTTTCAGTGGGGGACAGCAAACCCAAGCGACGAAGCCAACCCTGTAGGCCCCGACGCAATAGACGAGTGAGCGATAACCAACCAAAGATCGATATTTTTAATAGGAAATATAGCAGTCAGTGGTATGGACAGTGCAAACACCCACGGATCAACGCCAGAATCCACAAGGCCGATTCATAACAACTTTAAATTTATTATGTGCCTCGTTGCTAGGAGGGCTCAAAAGTCACCGTTTACAAATTCCTAAGACAAAAATTGATGGACTCAAGTCCAAATCAGAAGTTAAAAATCTTCTGACGTTAGCGGGAATCGAACCTTGGACCTTCTGCATTGGACGCAGGTAGGCTAACCACAAGACCAACGAGCCACACAAAAAATTAAATTAAATTAAAGTGGGTGATAAGCATTTGCTTCTGGACATTCTTGGATTCTTGAACATTCTAGGGAGTAAATATAACTTCATTCATAGGTTATTGTAGCCCAACCTTTAAAGTTGATGCACAATTGCCAAGAAACAGGTGCGGTAAGTTAACGCTTTCAAAGTTACCGGTGGCGGAGGTGTTTAATATTTAGCTTAAAGGTAGGTAGCCTAAAAAGTTTATACATTTCATGTAGGTAGGGCCTAGGGTAATATGTTCCTTCTACCAAATCTATTTCAAAACCATAGACCTACTTATAATACGAATATTAATACTGTATGGTATAATATTGTGATGGTAGGTAGCGTAGGCTGCTTCCAATCTTTGATTTTATTAGAATTTGCCTACTGAAATTTGCATATCAAGTTTAAATTCATTTATTAATTCAATCTTGTTATTAATTATCAGTCTTGCATAAAATCAGCTTTATTAATTAGACGATTCAATATTAATACTGAATAATATTGATGAATCTTCTGGAATAAACCCAAGGTTATGGAAACATCGAGAAACTAGATTTTCTTCTAAATCTCAACGCAGAGGCGTAGTGCCCTTCAGGTAATTGATTTTCGGAGAACTGGCTGAATGAAACTCATTTTAGCTCTAGACAAACGGCTGGACAGAATGTAAGAAATGTCGCCTTTCCTAAGCCTACAGGTGCCAGCAAAGTGGCTGCGATTTCACGGTTGACTGGATACCAAGCCGAAATAACAGATTTTATCGCGATTCCGAGTAGCTGCTACGCAGGAGTTTTGCAAGATATTTTTGTCTATAGTAAGGGTCAAGTCAATAGTATGGCATGACAAAGGGC
Organism: Sweltsa coloradensis; assembly: GCA_024449915.1. Taxonomy (NCBI): domain Eukaryota; kingdom Metazoa; phylum Arthropoda; class Insecta; order Plecoptera; family Chloroperlidae; genus Sweltsa; species Sweltsa coloradensis. The sequence goes on from JAMZAV010001100.1 coordinate 207,622, forward strand.
TTAAGTCCACGCACTTTTAACATAGGGACCGAGGTCTCAAGTTGAGTTGAGAGGAGTATTTAATTGGTCAGGTACTAGGAACCTGAAAGGCTTCACTCTGTCATTGAGGGACCATACTGGTGTTTGAAGACGCGGAGGGTTGCTCGAGAGAGTTGTGTGGTCGGGGTGTCCGAGGACGGACGTGTCGGCTTCGGGCGGCATCAGACAGTAGCTAGAGAGAGTTGTGTGGTCGGGGTGTCCGAGGACGGACGTGTCGGCTTCGGGCGGCAATCAGCAACTTAATTCGGTTCGGTTCGGGTGAAGTATCGGGGTAAAAAAGTATCAGTTGAGATAATTTGGAAAAGCAATTGTGAAATTGAGTCTTTTTAAGTGTTATTGTATGATCCGTTCTATGTTCAGTATATTCATGTAATTACCTTGTGTTCAACAAGTATCAAGTGTGGTTTATATCAACAAAATCCATCATAAGTATTACCTACGAGTTAATTTAAAATAAAATACAACTTTGTTTTATTATCTTTCGTCATCAGACCACTCAAGGAGTGCTGATTAATTACGTTCCTACGGGAGTGACTGTTTTCTATCCAACGTAAATATCGTTTCTACGAACTGTGGCGGCACTAATGCTAAACACGTCCGCATAATAAAATTAATATACCACAAACTGCGAGCCATAACAATTAATCCGTCGTCAATATAAAAACGTAGGCGTGTCTGTCGACACCGCCCAACATAGAATCTTCGAGAAATATCGTCTAAAGGGGGACCAATCGAGTGAGCTGAGGGGAGAGCCAAGGAGTGTTGGATCAACTCCCGACCGTGGCCCATATCAACGGATTAACCCTTCATCGTATACCGTCGTTCCGCATCAAGAAAAACCTACATATTCCCAGAGTGTAATAAGAAAAAGTGCTCCGAAAGTGTAATAGTGCGTATAAAATTGTGTCATCGAATCTTCTACATCACCGCAGCAAATGGATTAAAAACAATTCAACGGCCAAAGGTTAAGTAGGCCCTACCTGTCAAATGACAGTTCATTTTATCATTCTGTATTTCTAAACCAAATATTTTCTTTTCATAAAAATGTTGTATTGTTTGTCTAGAAATAGTTAAGCCTAGATAGGAATTCACGAGCTCGTTAGGCAGGTTAATTGATAACAATTGTATCACCATTTCGATAATTGTCAATAGTGAACTAGATATTGTGAAACATCAATACAGTCACATTTTTCGGTAGTTAGATACCCTAACAATCCCTACCCTGAGATCGACCAGATGTAGGCATTGTTATCGACCCGGCGGAGGACCAGTGAGTTCCGACGGCAGGTAGCGCTCTACCTAGGAAGAACAAGGTAGGAACCTGAGAGGCGTCAGGATTGGTAATTGATTTCTTTGTGTTACCTGTAATTCATTTATTAATTAGCGTGTGAATAATGATTTAAAATTAACATTTATTTAATGAGTTTTTGTGCTTAATGTCTGAGCTAGTTTCAAATCAGCAATGTAATTTAGTCATGTAGGTCCAGAGTCGGGCAACTTCAGGGCTTATACTTGACAATATTATATACTGTCAGTGTCAGCATATATAATCATATATGCTTATAAAATAGCAATATATTCCTTCAACTGAATAATATATTTTGTCATTGTATTCTCATTACATTCAACAATAACATTTAACATACAGACAATAGTCACTACCAAGACCCAATCGAGTAGCGTTATAAATCCTCATTCGCTTTGCTCACTCGTCTAATTATTTAGTAGGCTAGTGTTTACTTTACCTACCTTACTTCTGTCTACTACACTTTAATTTTATATTGACTATAAATAAATAAATAAATAAATAAATAAATAAATTTTATTAAGAGTCTACACACTCAGTTATATAACTGATTTTCAGTGGGGGACTTTAAATCAAAGTGACTAAGCCAAACCTGTAGGCCCCGACGCAATCGGCGAGTGAGCGATAACCAACCAAAGATCGTTATTTTTAATAGGAAATATAGCAATCAGTGGTATGGACAGTGCGAACACCCGCGAATCAACGCCAGAATCAACAAGGCCGATTCAGCACAACTCTGAATTCATTATGTGCTTCTTTTGCTAGGACGGCTCCAAAGTCACCGTTTACAAACTCCTAAGACATGAACTGATGGACTTAAGTCCAAATCAGAAGTTAAAAAACTTCTGACTTTGGCGGGAATCGAACCCTGGACCTTCTGCATTGGAAGCAGATACGCTAACAACAAGACCAACGAGCCATACAAATTATTATATATTCGCACCACATACCGGGACCCTAATGAGAAATTCCGCTTCCCATACTTTTGTCGCCGGTCTGATAACTAGGGAAACACCAAAGTCGTTGATAGACGAGTGAGTGAGCCATGTGTTGAGTACCCGGGAACATCCCCTTTCCTCCTCTATACCTATGGCTGGATCTAGCCCAGTATGGGGAATGTTCCCTGGTACTGAACACATGGCTCACTCAATCATCTAACAACGGCTTTGGCGTTTCCCTAGTCTAGTTGGCTAATGCCTACATAAGACGGTTAGGCCAAAATGGTTTGTTCAAGTTTTATTGAATTCAAGGGCAGAACATAATCAATCTTAAGGATGTATTGTAGTACCTTATTATCTTTGCACATAATTGATTCTGTTTTGTCCTTGAATTCAAGGAAACTTGAACGAACCATTGAACCGTCTTATGCAAGCTTAAGGTGCCCTTGTACCCGGAATGTGGGAGACCTGGGTTCAATCCCTGGTCGGATAAGATTTTGTAGTTTATGGATTGTATTTTTAAAAATATTTAACATGTTTTAAAATGTATTTTTATGCAGTTTAGTCTACATCAACTGTGACAATAATGGAAAACATAGCCAGTACAAAATACGAGTAAAGATTGCAAGGTTCACTCAATCTCCCAGCGGAATTTGGGAGAGGCCTACCTTGAACATGCAAGTTTTGATAGACCTTTGTCACTGCATAATCATCATCATCATCATCATTATCCATCGCCGTTTCCTGCTTCTGGCAGGGTCAGCTTGGGTTTAGCAACAAAATTTTTGCACTTCTTTCTATCCTCCCACAATCGTATCTCTTCCACATCTTCCCAGCTTTCTCCTCTTGCCTCCAAGTCTCCTGCTACGATGTCCTTCCATCTCTTCCTTGGTCTACCCCGTCTTCTTCTTCCTTCTTTCATACATTTTCTTGGCATCTATTTTCCCCCATTCGTTTCATATGTCCATACCATCTCAACCTTGTCCTTCCGATTCTGTCACTTAACTTCTCTACACCTAGCATTTCTCTAATGTCCGTGTTTCTTATTCTATCTCTTCTCGTCTTGCCCACTGTGCTCCTCAGGAATCTCATCTCTGCCGCCTGGTAGGCCTATCTGAATCTCCTCTCGATCTCCCATTGTCCAGGTTTCTGCTGCATTAACTGCATTACAAATATTTTTTCCACTGCCTCCATAGCAACCGAGTAACATCTAAGAGGCAGTGATTTTTTCAAAAGAAAAACCATTGTCGTTAAAAGAATTCCTACACATGTTAGCCCTATTTTTCAGTTTATTATTTCTTGTAGGTTTAAATCGAAATGGATTGTGCTCATTTTGTTAGCAGTTCTCAGTTACCTGGTCACGGATGTCTGTTTAAAATTTCAGCTCAATCTATTTGGTTGTTCGGCCGTATGGGACCGGACGGACATACAGACATACATACATTTAACATACCTTACGCGATGTCTCCTTCACTCTACAAGTTACCAACTTTACAAATATTCCCCTACAAAACCTTTAACGTCACTATTTTTTTTTTAAACAACCATCGGCACAAAAGGACTTTTGTTTAAAATAGCGACGTTAAAGGTTTTGAAGTTGCTTTGTTTAAAATAGCGACTATAGGACTAAAGTTTTTTTTATTTTGTATTTTGTTATATGTTTTGTAAGGTTACTTGCAGTGAGTGCAAACCTCGGCTCGGTGGCAGTGCTCAGTTCTCAGCATGATTGATTGATTGATTGGATATTACTTTTTTTTTCCCTATACCGAAAGCTTGATTTTTCAATCATTTTTCTTCCTGGCTATCCAGTAAATATGTGCTTCCTTCTCTGGCCCGCTCAGGTTATGTGGCAGGGCGTCAATGTCAGATTTAAGTGTGGCGCAGCTGAAGAGGTGCACTCTGTCCTGAAAACCCAATGTACATAGTTTGCAAGTTGCTGGTTCCTTTGTGATTTGAAATCCACTCAGGTGGTGCTGCAGGACGTCATGTCCTGGCTGTGGCCAGCCGGAACTGCGCTGTTGCCACCTTTCTTGTCCAGGATTTGTCTGGCCCTTTGAGGACCTCGTCCCGCCATGGTTTGTGATACATCTTGGCCTCTTGAAGTCTTCCATAGGATGTCTTGAGGCCCTCCTTGGCAAGGTTTTTGGCAGAGTTGTAGGAGATACTCGCCGTGTCAGGGGCAGACTTCTTTGAGCCCAACTTGGCTAGCGCGTCAGCCTTCTCGTTGCCCAGGATGTTGCAGTGGCTGGGCACCCATTGAATTTTAAGCACTTTTCCATGCATACATACTTAACGTCTCATATTTATGCAACTTGGCTAATCGAGGCGAAGGGAGGGACGTAAGGGGTGACGCGGGGGGATTGGTCGGCCTAAAGGCGCGTCACTCATCGCTACTTGTAACTTACTTTTGTTTATAAAACAACATGAAATGAAACTTGCGAGTGCATTTTTTTATTACATACCGGGTACTACAACGGCAATTATAAAATATAAATCATTTACAGTGGTTTTTCGTCGTTTTTAAGTGAAAAAAACAGTGTTAAAAAGTTGGCCAACACCAACCAAAAGAGTGCCAAAATTTTTTGATTGAAGGAAAGATTGTAGGCCTACTATGATGAAAATAGTAGCAAACAGTGCTTAATTTGTAATGGTGCGCGGGTACACGCAGTGTACCCACCTATTTTTGTGGGTATACGCAGTGTACCCACCTTTTTCATGAATTATTAGGAACGCAACACTCACATTGTGGCTAATATAAAAAACAAAAATAATTTATATTAATTATTTTACACCCACATGCTCATATTTCAAATTTATTTGAATACATTTATAACTGTAAATAAACTTAGTACACTCAGCTCTCACTTTTGAAGAGTAATGACCAACAATTTCGACAATTTCCCATTATTGTTGGACGTGATCACGAACGTAATGATATGCATATTCAATGGTTGTGACATGGTCGATCACGTCACTACTCCAATTCTTTTTTTTATATAGTTTTATAGTTATTACTGTACAAAAAGCCATTAATTTGGTATTGCATTCAGCCCACTTATTTTTTCTAGAACGCACCAAACACACTCTAAAAACCTGATTTTCAACATTTTCGCCTGCGGCGCTGTAGTTGGGGGGCAAGCCCCCCAAACCCCCCGTACTGATCCCTTAAAATAATTCTCCCGGCTTTTTAGCGTAAACTCACCTTTTCCCTTACAAATTAACCACTGGTAGCAAATATAGGGTCAAGTGGGGTATAGATGAGACAGAAAACATTACTTTACCTTTTTCGTATAGTTTAAAACATTTTTTTAAATGCATTATTCAACATTTAACTGTCTTGAGGTTACTATTTCTGCATGAAAACTGTGGAAAATGACCATGAATTTTCCAGAAAATGGAAAAATACGTGTCTCATATTAGCCCCAGCAATTGGGGCTATAGTGAGACACCCATGGGGCTAAAATGAGACACGCATTTAAACAGCATATGGGCTGGGAAAGTGATTTAGGTGGGGCTAGAATAAGACATGAGTGGTTATTTCTGAGACGAGTACAATTTTTATTTTATGAATTTATCTTCATTTTTCCTTCGTTAAGCAACTAAAACAACATGATTTTGTAATGCTTACTTTTAACACATATAAAGATGTTTTTTTTTTTTTAATACATGACCAAAATGTATGCAACAATGATGCTACCAAAATTTTCCTTGTAGGCCTAGTTAGTAGAAAAAAATAAGTGCTTGGACATTGTAATCGGACAACTGGGCATTATATACGGCCCGTTTAAAGAAAAGTTATCGTTTTGCATAAGAAACCTTATTTTCCTTGCTTGCAAAACTTTGCAATTTCTGAAATAGTACAAACCCCTCTTGTCTTGAGTAGGGTAGGTGGATCCAGTGGCATAGGAAAGTGGGGGTAGGGGGAGGGCTATGCCCCCCAAGTTTGGCCCAGGGGGGCAAAACTAACGCGAGTTAAATATTAATTCCAGATTTTCCGTAGTAAATATGCACCTTGGTAAAACAATTAAAATATGTTTGCCTATAAGCTTTGTCATTACATACAAAATTAGGTTGAAATTTAGATTTACTAAAATGGGCTACTTCACGTTCATTTTCTGAGTTTTTAGATTGCAGGTAGGCCTAGTTGCTGTAAACCATGAGTCCAAGTGCAGTTAAAACATGACGAAATAACAGTTCCTATGGTATGATTTAAAAAAAAATCACCTACAGCGGCTGGGGCTTTCAACTTTCTCCCACAAAATCTGCTAATGGATTTACCCCCCCCCCCCCTCCCCAACTTTCAAAACTTTCCTACGTGCCTGGGTGGATCAATAATCATTTTTTTATGCCTTCAATCTCGTATGTAAGTATGTCCTTTTTATCGGGCCACTTCCAACTCTGACCACTTATAGCCATGATCCTAATGCTGTAGGCCTATGTGGATCCGTTAATACCGGTACTATAAATGATGCCTGGAAAGTACTCGTCTTCATAACACACAATCACATGATCGGCAACACTGATATTTGATATAGGCCTATCTCATTTTTCATCATGTTTTTTTCTTTTAGGCTCCAGGTGGTGTCTCACTTTAGCCCCAAATGCTGTCTCATTTTAGCCCATTGACTTTACTGCCTTCTAGATACCCCTTCTTGAGAGTTTTTTTCTTTTTTTCTTTTACAAAATGTACAGTTGGTATCCTTTTATAACACATCTATGACATAGGTACCAACTTACTGGCTACTAATGATTCCACAACAAAAGATTTCAAGTAATTTGCAAAAGTTTTTTCAATGGAATTAATGCAACATTTTACTTTTGATTTTTTATTGTGCATCATATTGATGGAGTTTTAAATAAAATTACTAGGTATGAAAGTAGATGAGTTGCACAACATTTAACAATATTGTAAATTTAAATTTGGCATTGTTATCAGGGTGTTTAGGACCTGTCTCATATTAGCCCCACTTTTTTGCTGTCTCATCAATACCCCACATGACCCTAGCTTATGCTTAATAAAGTATATTATTATAGATAGGCAGTGTAGGCCCCTAGGCCTATGCAAAGGTTATAGGCCTAAAGGGATTCAAAACAAACTGAAAAACGTAAAATGGTAAGAGGACGTAGAGCGAGCCGACCCTGTATTGGGAGGAAATGCAAAGGCCAATGAGCTAAGAAGGGAAAAGATGTAGGCCTAGAAAAATGGAAGAAAGGGAAAACTTACTAGGCCCTAGGCCTAGGAAGGTTAAGAGGGAACCGAGAAGAAAAGAGGGAACCGAATGAAGAGAAGATGTGGGTAAGAACTCCTTCCTGGCTAGAACGGTGGTGGAGTGGAATAACCTTTCTGAGGGGATAGTGGGGGAAAAGAAGTTGATTGCTTTCAAGAATTCTCTGAAGCTGCTGCCAAAGGTGTATCTAGACTAGGGGAGAGAGGGTGAGAGAGAGAAGCGAGAGAGAGAAGCAAAATGGAGAAGTGAGCAAGAAGAGGGCTTGCTTGATAAGGGAATATGAAGAATATTATATGGAAGAGTGGAAGATGAAGGGGAAACCTGCAACCGATAAAAATTCAACAGCGGTACTTCTTCGGTTGGGGAGGTCCAACTATCTTTAGGCCGCGCCACTCCTCATTCTTAAAATACTTGGTACTGTTTCGGTTAAGAATGGCCAACTTTTTACCACTGTTTTTTTTTTACTCAAAAACGTCGTAAAACCACTGTAAATGATTTATATTTTATATTTGTAGTTGTATGTAATGAAAAAATGCACTCGCAAGTTTCATTTCATGGTGTTTATCAACAAAAGTAAGTTATAAGTAGCGAGGAGTGACGCGCCTTTAGGCCACTCAGCTGAGAACTGAGCACTGCCACCGAGCCGTACACTCACTGTAAGTAACCTTACAAAACATAATAAAAAGATCCTAAAAACAAAAAAATACCTTCAAAACCTTTAACGTCGCTATTTTAAACAAAAAAACCTTCAAAACCTTTAATACACACAACACAGTTTACAAGTGTTTATAAGTTGGCCATTCTTAACCGAAACAGTGCCAAATACTCTACCTACAAAACCTTTAACGTCGCTATTTTAAATATAAAGTACTTTCAACGCAAAAGGACTTTCGTTTGAAATCGCAACGTTAAAGGTTTTGAAGGTTATTTTTGTTGTGTTTGGTTGTTGTGTTGACAGTTGGACCGCCCCAACCGAAGGAGTGCCTCAACAGCAGATGAAAAGAACATCAACAAGATAGGTAGGGCTAGGCCTAGGCTAGAGAAAAAACGTGCCACTGACAAATTGGTCAGCAGGGATGAAGAACAATACAATAGGTCTACAATAGGCCCCTACCTACTAGGCCTAGCCTAGCCCTAGGACTTAGGGACTACAATACCTACAACAGTTTATAGGCTAAGGCCTACGGTAGTAGTAGTAGTAGTAGTAGTAGTAGTAGTAGTAGTAGTAGTAGTAGTTCTCCTCTGCTGATGACTCATTGTCGGTGGCAGGTTACTTTCCTTCATATTCGGTGGCAGGTAATTCCTTCATTTTCCTCACTTCTCATTCCTCATTTTCATTTCCATTTCCAATTCGCTATCAACTCCCTTTTCTCTTCTCCTTCTTCCCCTCATCCATTTTTCTTCACTGATCATCTTCCTTTACACTTCTCCTTCTATTCCACATTCGAGCAAGGCCTCTTCTTAATTACTTCCTCATGCCGTTTGATTCTCTCTCAATCATAACACTCCCCTCAGTCAGTATTTACCTTTGGCAGCAGCTTAATAGATTTCTTGAACCCAGCCAACTTTTTGTCCCCCACTATCCCCTCAGAAAGGCCATTCCAATCCACCACTGTCCTTGCAAGGAAGGTGTTCTTTCCCACATCTGTGGCCCATATACCTCTCTCATACTTCCATGAGTGGTCCCTTCTAGCTATATAGCTAGCCTTCCTTAACTGCCCGTTCATCTCACCCCCACCCTCATGTGCCCTGGACACCCTATACATCTTACCCAATCTGTCCATTCTTCTCCTATCTTCAAGCGTCTCCCATCCAAGTTCCCTTACCATACCCTTAACACTGTCATATGTCCTTACTAGTTGTCCATTAATCATTTCCTCCTTCCCCCAATTATTTTTATTGAGCACCCTTCTCGCAGCTCTTTCTTGTACTGCCTCAATTTCTCTAGTTTCTCCCTTCCTGTATGGATCCCATATTGCCCCAGCATATTCAACAACCGGTCTAACTAGGGTTTTATAGGCATGTCCCTTTAGGGCCTTACTTGCACCTTTCAAAGTCCGCATAACAAAATTTAGGCACCTAAACCCTTTCTTGGATACTTCCTTTACTTGCTCCACCCAACTAAGCTTGCTCTGCAGCCATACTCCCAGGTATTTTATTCTCTCTACCCTCTCCAGTAATATCCCCATTAACGAGTAGCCTGTGCCCAAACCCACTTCCCCCCTCCTCCTCGTAAATCTAACCCATTTACATTTTCCCACATTGAGGCTCATTTTATTTTCATTCACCCATTCACCTAGTATACTCAGGTCATGTAACAATTCATTTGAGTCCCCCTGGTTCCTTACAATCCTATAGATTACACAATCGTCAGCGAACAGTCTAACCTTCGCTCCCATTCGGTCCGCAATATCATTAATGAATATTGCAAACAACAATGGTCCCAATACGCTTCCCTGCGGCACCCCTGAGGTGACTTCCACTTCTTCCGATAACTCCTCTCCAACCCTTACTCTCTGGCTCCTATCTTTTAGAAAGCCTTTAACCCATCTGTTTACCCACTGATCCTCAATAACTTCTTCAAGTTTTCCTAACAACCTATCATGTGGAACCTTATCAAACGCCTTCTCAAAATCGATGAACACTGCATCCACAGTCTCACCCTTGTCCAATGTTTCCCCTATGTCCCCAACAAGCCCTAGCAGTTGCGTCTCACACGAGTACCCTCTCCTGAACCCATGTTGGCTTTCCTTAAGCCATCCTTTCTCCTTGATAACCTCCTTAATATAGTCTCCAACTATCCTTTCCATAATCTTCGATCCTACCGAGGTAAGTGATATTGGTCTATAGTTCCCTAGTTTCCCCTTCTCCCCTCCCTTGTGCACAGGAATCACTATGGCCTCCTTCCAGGCAGTGGGGACCTCCCCTCGTTCTAATGAATCCTGAGCATGCATGAATCCTGAGCATCCTGAGCAACCCAAAGCATCATAGGCCTAGGCCTAGGTAGGTACCCAAATCCGTAGGTCAGGTCCATAGATACTAGGGCCTAGGCCTAGTATAACCCCCTGTCAGGTCCTTTGCTAAAGGTCCTAAGGGCACTAGCAACAAGTGGCTAAGTCTAGACCTACCTCATTTCCATCCAAGTTTAATAATGTGTTAATGTTTGAATCGCTCTTTTCTTTCAGAATGTTAACAAGTTCATTCGGTGAATTATCCATTGTAAGCACGTGTTATCAGTGCTGAAACACGAAAAGGCGCAAAACTGCGGTTGAAAACATAAACAAGCTTACGCCATCTTGCAATCTTGCATTCGATTCGACAGATCGATACATCGAAACATCGACGAATGTCTTTCGACTACCTCGAATGTCAGACTTTCGAATGCGTGTAACAGACCCACCGCCAACTGGATGTAAATGGTTCATCTAGACAGCGGTGAACGGACCCCTTCGAACCGGTACATTTGAAACTACGTTTAGTTTTAGTTTAGTTTAGTTGAGTTTAGTTGGATGAGCGTAGCGAGCGAAGCGAAGATTCCATTTCACTACACTGGAGAAAAAAATCCGGAATGTTTTGTTTTTTTTTCTTTCCTTCTTTTTTTTCTGTATTTTTGTGTGTTTGTCAGCACGATTCCGGCTAAACCGATACTCCGTTTGCGATGAAATTTTATGGAGGCCTTCGAAATCTCTGAACTTAGAACTGCCACGTTTTTGAGCGCAATCAAAAATTTATTTCTCATAAAAATCGCAATTTTACGATTTTTTTCGATTTTTTGAAAATTTATTTTTCTTATAACGCCTACATGCTTAATTGGATTTTAATGATTTTTTCACAGAACCTTAATTTTATGAATTAAGATATCCGTGTGAAATTTGAGCGCAATCGAAAAATTATTTTTCATGAAAATAGAAATTTTGTTGTTTTTTTCTTTTTTAGTACAATTTTTTTACTTATAACACCTACATGCTTTATTCTATTGTAATAATTTTTTCACAGAACCTTAATTTTATGAATTTATATATTCGTGTGAAATTTGAGCGCAATCAAATAATTATTTCTTATAAAAATCGCTATTTTTCTATTATTTTTTTTTAATTAGTACGATTAATTAAAAAAATTACAAATTTAAGTTTATTTTTTATTTAATTTAATTTAATTTTAAAAAAATCTTCAACTAAGTAATAATTTTTTCACAGAACAACAGAAAATCCGCATAACACATGGCAGCTCAATGCACCAATTACGCTCATCCAACAACGCGGCGGGACTTAAGCGTTTTCCTAGTATAGTTTAGTTTCGTTTTGTTCATTCTTTGTTACATTTTGTATGGTGTTCTGAATAATCAAGTTGTCATGTTGGGTTAACTATGTTATTAGGCCTACATTCGACTTATAAGAACCAATGCACATGAATAATATTAGTAGTCACACAAAGAAATGAACAGTGATGAAGTCCCAGCTGATATAAAATATAAAAATGTACATTCTCATGCAAAATATGCGTCGTCGTCTATTGTGTCCCGCGCTCAGGTTGTTTTTGTGTCGGGACATAAATACTGCCCTGATTTTATTTTAAATGTCGCAACTAATAATAATACTAACAAAACGAATTTACCTCTGTATATAAACAAATTTACATGTATTTATCTTAAAAGCGACAAAACAAGTCGACGCTACGATTTGCCCTTGTACCCAAGGCTTTTTCTATTTTGTAGATCTTTTGCATCTTATCGTTTTTACTTGTATTGACTACTTTTGTACCTAAGCATACGTTTTGTACAATATTTGTTATTCTGCTTGTATTGTTGTAAGTGACGAGATATAATGTACTGATATGTAATTTATCTGATGTATCAATAAATAAACTAAACTGAACTGAACTGAAACTGAACTGCAACTGAACTGAACTGAACTGAACAGAAATGAACTGAACTGAACTGAACTGAACTGAACTGAACTGAACTGAACTGAACTGAACTGAACGTTACGGGATGCATATTATCTGTATAATAATAACAATATAATATATTTACAAAGAGTATAATGGATAATCAGGGTTGAAAATATATGAAATATGTACATTTGAAAATGAAAATATAATCCCCCCTTCATCTTCACGGCCTCGCAAAATGTCGGCAATGCTCTGTAAGGTCCGAGGAGTGAGTGGTGTACCGTGTAGAGTAGACGCACGTAGACCATGGCGGGTATACGAGGGTCGCACTTATCTGTAACACCTGGCACCTCTCAGAGCGATAAGACAGCGGCCACCTCTACGTGACAACCATGACTCGTGCTCGGGTTGAGAATATTGCGACACGGAGAGATAGATGACGGTGCACAGCAAGTTCAAGTTGTTACAGGGTACAAAATCTGGATGTCGTCATATTATCGATACTAAAGATATAATAGTAGGAAGGAAGAATTATGTTTTAAAAAAAAAAAAAAAATTATTTAGAGTCTGCCCACTCAGTTATGTAACTGATTTTCAGTGGGGGACTTTAAATCAAAGCGACCAAGCCAACCCTGCAGGCCCCGACGCAATCGACGAGTGAGCGATAACCAACCAAAGATCGATATTTTTAATAGGAAATATAGCAATCAGTGGTATGGACAGTGCGAACACCCGCGAATCAACGCTTAAAATAAAATAAAATATGAAGGCCTGGCACAAGATAAACTAATGTACAGACAGCACACACAGAGAAAGAGTAGACCTTTTTGATACAGCTACCTACGTCTAAGGGAAGACAAAATTAAGCTTACCATCAGATCGAAGGTATAGAAGTAAATATAATAAAGGCAGAAAGTGACACAATATTTACACAGTGGGTTATAGGTACAAAAGACAGTAATGATAAGGGGTTAAAATCAGGCTAGTTGTCATAATAAATGTAATAGATATAGTAAAATGAATGAATGAATGGTATTTACATGCATTGGGAGGTGGGCGACAGTAGATTGAATGGGAATTCTCGACACTTTGCGCCGCTATGGAACGTTTTTGTTAGGCAACATATTTTCGTACTAGGAAAACGCCAAAGTCCCGCCGCGTTGATGGATGAGCTTTTTTTGTAAGTTTTTTGTTGGAGTTTTTTGCGATTGTTTGCATTTTTGCTTTGCAAGTGATTTTTGAACGCATTGTAGGTGATTGTTGTAATTTCTTTCGGACTTTTAATTGTATGATAAACCTCAAAAAACCATATTAAAACCTTTATTCCTGTGGATTCTGGCTAACTTTTTCAACTTTTTCTTTCAATAGGTACTACATCACCATAACCTTAATGTCTATGTGAAATATGAACGTTGTAGCCCTACCTGTTTGGTCAGAATCGGACCAAATGTCACGAAAATATCGCACTAAAAATCGAAAAACGATTTCATGAGAAATATTTCTTCGATTGTACCCAAAAACAATACACCTCTAAGTTTAGAGAAAATGAAGGTCCCCTCAAATTTTCATCAAGATCGCATATGCCGTTTGCCCGGTAAGAGCGAACAAAAACAGAAAAAAAAAAAAAAAAACCCGAGCTAAATTTTTTGGGGGTCAGTGAAATTATAGTCTTCGCTTCACTCGCTACGCTCATCCAACAAGATGTCATTTCTTGTTCATTCATTCGTCTTCTCGTGTCAGTGCATGCGTTTTAGGAAAACTCGTGTTCGCTTGGCTCTGCTGTCCGGCACCAAGTGTATTGTAGAGTTTACCTGTTTAGGTGCGCGTCAACCGTCGTTAACATAAAGAGGCATGTGTTGGTCAAATGAATAAACTTCCTACTTCTAGTTCTATTATAAAGCGCCACTCTCCTTTACTCTGAGGGCACAAACCCGGGGGAGGGATCCCCGACGACGCGGATTGCCGGAGCTCGCCTCTAGTTTCGGGGATGTTTAGCAAAATGGACTTCGCCTCGTACGATATAGAAAAACTTTGGCTAAATTCTACCCACTTCTACTGTTGCGTAACATGCAATGCAGCTGTAGACGTTATCCGAGCTTCAAGACTGTAGGATGATGATAAACGCGAGGTTCGAACCCGGGCACCTTCACCTGGTCTGGGTTCTAACGATCGTCTCGTTATCCTCTGCGATCAGTGACCTCCTTGTGGAACATTCGATATCCATTAGCGCAAGAACAACGTAGAAATCAGATCTGATCGGAGCCAGAACACATAATGTCTGGTATTTCCAAGTGCTAAACTAATAATTGAAACGATAACAACGTCATGAGGTGGCTGATCGGTGGGTCGAGACTCACACGTAGCATACGTGCCAAGCTGACCTGGTCTCGAGGTTCCCACGGGCATAAGCTAATACGAGGATTGTACCTCATTATGCGTAGTTAGTAACACACTTTCACCCCATACAATACACCGGACATTTCTCGTCAACACGAGTACTGAAGGTGAAAGCCCCTCCCCATATCATCATTGATGCCACCCTCCAGCTGGAAGTTTGCCACAAAAGCAAGCCTCATATCTGTATCCACCTCCCAGGCACATGACTACATGTTTAGCATGACAATCATGACATGGCAATGCAGTCATGCACCCTATAGCTTCACCCGCTTCATGGCATATCGCCATCGGCTTGTTCACAAAAAGTCCACCAATTTCGTGGGAAGCCTGCCCAGGGTGGTGTCTTAACTAGGTAGGGTATGTTGCGGATAGGACAATATTGTGAAGGAATATCCGAGGACTGTTTAAGAGGACTCAATCCCTTGCGTTCGACTCAGGAAAACCTCGGAATTAACCTTCAGTCAGGATTGCCGGTGTCGACGGGATTTGAGCCCGGGACTTCCCGAATCAGCCCACACTGTCGGAACTTGTCAGGATATTTCGCAACATGATTGTATCTTGTAGTTGTCCTGGTGCAACCTAGTGTAGTTCGAGGAAACTGAAAGTGTTGACTCAAACAAAGACTCTGTGCAAGGGTCGTCGTTACATTCCCTGCTATCGTTCCTTGACATTGGAGTGCACTCAACGAGCTAGATTGTAGCTTTGTGCGGCCTTGCATCGCAGTGGAGTGCACTCAGCTAACAGACAGACAGAGATACGAGTGCACCACACAACACAATGTCTCTTGCAACACGACACAGCCCGACACGTAGACCGGTGTCGAACAGAACCGCATGTAATGCAGAACAGAATGTAATGTACACGCGTGACGTGTTGTGACGCAGACAGGAAGCCAAGGGCAGCTTATCGCAGGCGATGTTGTCTTGTTGGTCAGGGACCAAGTTCAAAATACAAATCAAATTAGGCCTATCCGCCTATCTAGCACACGACACGGTATAACACCACAGGCCGGGCAGTACGAATCAAACTTCTACATTTTCTTCACCAACCTATGCAAGAAGGTGATCTCAATCTTCGTACATGATTTGTTATTCAAATTTTATCCCGTTTGCTGAACCTAACCACTTTGACCAAACGATGTTATAGTTAGGGCTTCTGTGAATTAAATGAAAAAAAGGGCTATAAGTTACACTAGAAATAAGAACTTCGTTATAAGAATAATTATACACGAATATTATGTGTAGAGTAGATAGTGTAATGAGAATAGTGTAAGAGGGTTAAAACAGAACCAAACCATGGTTGATTATTCCTGCATGTAGGCCTGCAAGCTATTATACTGCATTCAAGCCAACTACAGTCAAAGTGCATTAATATGAGACGTTTTAAGCAATATCCAATCCAAAATGGCTTGGCCATTGAATTTGGTTCGTGGCCAAGCAATTTTTTATGATTTCGAGTTCAAAATTTTTACTTTTTTACCACAAAAATCGTTGGCTTGGCGCTCGTCAATAGGCGAAATGATCTTACTTCTTTTCAAAGCGAAACTAGGGAGAAAGAATGAAAAGCTTGGCTCAACTTCATTCACAGCCGAAGTCTTTTGAAGGAGAGCTTGGCCACCGTTTTTTTTTTTTTTTTTTTTTACAAATTTTTGTATTTGTGGGGATATAACATCTTTTTGTTGTTTGTTTCCTATCAAGGCGTGAATGATAGACTTTGATTAAATTTGTTAAGTTCAGAGTTGTTTTTGACATTTTTGGGCCCACAATCCCCCCAAATTTGCCCCCTTGTGTTTTAAGCGCTAGATATTTATAGCATGTTTAATTTTAAGCTTGTACAAATTACTACGCCTGAGTAATTACGCATTTTCATTTTCATTTTGATTTTCCCCTGGCTCTATTGCCCGGTTTTGGTTTTGAAAGCTTAAGTGATTGCGCATGAGGGACATCTAAGTGTGGCCCAAGTTTCTAAGTTCTAAGATGAACCGTTTCTCTTATAGCGTCTTTTCATAGAGTCGGAATTCCTGCTTTTGAAAATTTTGTTTTTCCCCGTACTCGTTCCCCAATTTTTGCTTTCCATATTAAAAAAGTGATAAAGATTGGAGATTAAAAGGGAAAATTCCACTTTTTAAAAACTTCTCATTGTAGCGTTTTCTATGAATGTTTTATTTTTTAAATTAATATTTTTTTTTGTCTTTTTTGGGCCCATGGTCCTCCCCCAAATTTACCCCCTTGTTTTTTTGGGACCCTAGATATTTATAAGGTTAAAGACTGTTACTTTAATTTTAAAGTTTGTACAATTCCCACGCCTATCATATCACCCAAAATTTTTTTTTTTTCCCCGGGGTTCCCTGTACCCGATTTTTTTTTTGAAAGCAAAAGGCCGCGGGCGCTGGGGTAATCTAAGTGTGGTCCAATTTTCTTTGTTAAAGTTTCTGTTTTTTTTAGGCTAAATATAGCTCCGGGGAGAATAGGTCGCTAGCTACCCAGCCACCCACCCGGGGTTTTCGACGATTTTGAGAATTTTTTTAAACAAAAACGGTTATCAGGGGTTGTTTTTTTTTGAGGTCTGGACCACAACCGGTCTATACCGATTTTCAAGAATGTAACTCTTTCGGGGCGGCGTGTGCAGATAGCTGAAAACCCCCCAACTCGGGTAGATACAGGGTCGCGAGTTCGTCGTCGCCTAAGCAGTCGCATGCGCTTGGCTGCGGGCGACGACCGTCGCCCTAGTACGGTAATACGAATTTATTTATTTATTCATGGTAGGTAACAGTTGTAACGCCATCTTGAATGTAATGTGCAAACGACAGGGCAGCCAGGGCATCTTCTCGGGCGCGATAACCCTCGTTGCACCACACCCCAGGCTGTCAAGCTTGTGTAGTGTGTCACACGGGACAACGGCTTGGCTAAATGACACGTCTATTTTAGGACAGACGCAAAGTCCACAGAGTTTTATTTACTCGAACCTACGTGACAACGTAAATGTAGCAATAACTACATCTTATCTCACAAATATCTTATTGTCACTTCAAGGAGAGAGATAGCGGTTATCGCTAGGGCATTGCACAGTCACACACACAACGCACATTCATTTCTCTTGGCTGTTTGATTTATAGGTCAAAAACTAAAGCGTCGTAAACAACCACTTAAAAAAAACGTTAAAAATTACTTAGCGTACGAAAAAAATCTCTCCACTCAAGTCAAGATACATGGTTTCATTGCCTGCGTAATAATAGACTGATGACATGACAAAGACAATGCCATCATGTGACCGACTGATTGGTGCCGAGTGGAGGCTCAAGCGCCCGCGTCGACTCCCGACACTGGCAAGCATGACTACTCCAGTTAAGATACATGGTTTCATTGCCTGGTAATAATAGACGATGACAGACAAAACAATGCCCTCAGGTGACCGATGTTGGGGCCGAGGGGGGTCAACGCCCCGTCGACCCGACATGGGGAACAGACTACTCCCTTTTTGATAATGTCATTTCCGGTAAAAAATAGACTGAGAAAAGACAAAGAAATGCCATCATGTGACCCACTATTGGTGCCGAGGGGGCTCAAGCGCCCGCGTCGATCCCACACTGGAAGCATGATACTCCGAAGAAAATTTCTTGCTGCGTAAAAATAGACTGATGACATGACAAAGACAATGCCATCATGTGACCGATGATTGGTGCCCAGGGAGGCTCAAGCGCCGCGTCGACTCCGAAACGGCAAGCAGACTACTCCCGTTAAAATAATGGTTTTTATTGCCTTTCGTAAAAATAGACTGAGGACATGACAAAGACAAGCCATCATGTGACCCCACTGATTGGTGCCGAGGGGCTCAAACGCCCGCGTCGCCCCCCGACACTGGCAAGCATGACTACTCCAGTTAAGATACATGGTTTCATTGCCTGCGAAAAAAAACGATGAAGACAAAAACAAAGCATCATGTGACCGACTGATTGGTGCCGAGTGGAGGCTTTAAGCGGCGTCGCTCCCCAAAAACTGGCAAACAGACTCTCCAGTTTTAAGAACATGGTTTTATTGCTGCTATAATAACTGATGAATGACAAAGACAACCATATTGGGCCCCACTGATTGGGCGAGTGGAGGTCAAGCGCCGGGGTGACTCCCGACACTGGCAAGCATGACTACTCCAGTTAAGATACATGGTTTTTTGCCTGGAAAAAATAGATGATGACAGACAAAGCAATGCCATCAGGACGATGATTGGGGCCGAAAATGAGGCTCAAAACGCCCGCGTCGACTCCCCCACTGGCAAGCTGACTCTCCATTAAGATAATGGTTTTCATTGCCCGGTAATAATAGATGATGACATGACAAAGACAAAGCCATCATGTGACCCCACTGATTGGTGCCGATTGGGTCAAGCGCCCGGTCGACTCCCCACACTGGCAAAAGACTACTCCCGTTTAAATAATTTCATTGCCCCGTAATAATAACTGTGAAGACAAAGCAAACCCTCATTGACGATGATTGGGCCGAGTGGAGGCTCAAGCGCCCCCGCGATCCCGAAAAATGGGAAGCATGACTACTCCTTAAGTAAAGGTTTTATTGCCTGCTAATAATAGACTGAACAGACAAAGACAATGCCCTCATTGGGCCCCATGATTGGTGCCGGTGGAGGGTCAAACCCCGCGTCGACCCCCGACACTGGCAAGCATGACTACTCCAGTTAAGATACATGGTTTTTATTTCCCGCGTAATAATAGACGATGAAGACAAAGACAATGCCATCATGTACGGACGATTGGGCGATGGGGGGCTCAAACGCCCGGTCACTCCCGACCGGCAAGCTGACATCTGTATAAATAGGTTTCTGCATAATGATATGACGACAAAGAAATGCCATGGACCGATGATTGTGCCGGTGGGCCAGCGCGCACCCCGCACTGGCAACATGCTCTCATTAAGTACATGTCATGCATGTATAAGAAAAAATGGACAGAGAATGCCATGGCGAGTGGGCCGGCGGTACGCCGCGCTCCACCGAAGCATGTCTCGTTAATAATTATTGCTAAAAAGACAATAAGAAATGCGTGCGAGTAGGCCGATCCAACGGCCGCGCACTCCGTAATCAGTCATCAATAAGATATGGTTATCGGAAATGATGAGACAAGACAATGCTCATAGACGTTGGCCGGGGCTCAGCCCGGACTCCCGACAGGCAAGCTGACTATCAGTTAAGGTATGTTCTGCGTAATAATATGAGATGACAAAGACAATGCCTCATGTGACCGACTGTCGGTCCGAAGGCCGCGCGGCGCCACTGCAAGCATGACTACCAGTTAAGATATGTCTCGAATAATGATGTGCATGAAAAGACAAGCTACTGACGAGATTGGTGCCGAGGGAGGTCAAGGCCCGCGTCGCTCCGACCGGCAAGAACTACCGTTAAGATAAGGTTCATCGGTCAATTAATGATGGGCATGACAAAGGACAAACATCATGCGAACGATTGGTGCCGAGTGGAGGCTCAAGCGCCCGGTCCTCCCGCACTGGAAATGACTACCCAGTTAAATACATGGTTTATTGCCGTAATAATGACTGATGAATGACAAAGACAATGCCACAGTGGGACTGATTGGTGCCGAGTGGAGCCAAGCGCTCGGTGACCCCGACACTGGGCAAGCATGACATCAGTAAGATCATGGTTTCATTCGGATAAAGACATGACATGAAAGACAATGCCATCATGGACCGAGATGGTGGCGTGGAGGCTCAAGCGCCCGCTCGATCCCGACACTGCAAGCATGACTATCCGTTAAGATACATGTTTCATGCTGCGTAATAATAAGACTGAGCATGACAAAGACAATGCCACAGTGACGACTGATTGGTGCCGGGGCTTAGCGCCCGCGTCGACTCCCGACACTGGCAAGCAGACACTCCAGTTAAAGATAATGGTTCATTGCCTGCGTAGATGACGATGGCATGCAAGACATGCTCATGTCCGACTATGGTGCGATGGAGCTCAGCGTCAGCGTCACTCCCGAACTGCAGCATGACTATCAGTAAGATACATTTCATTGCCTGCGAATAATAGACTGATGACATGACAAAGCAATGCCATCATGGCGGCTGATGTGACGAGTGGAGGCTAAAAGACAGCTCATCCGACACTGGAAGCTGATTATCCAGTAAGCATACATGGTTTCATTGCCGCTAATAGACTGAGACTGACAAGACAATGCATCATGGACGGACTGATGGTGCGAATGGAGTCAAGGCCGCGTGACTCGACCTGGCAAGCAGATCTTCCAGTTAGATACATGTTCATTGCCTGCGTAATAATAGACTGATAATGAAAAGACAATGCACAGTGACCAGACTGATTGGTGCCGAGTGTGGCTAAGCCGCGTGACTCCCGACATGAATGCAATGATACTCCAGTTAAGATACATGGTTCATTGCTCGTAATAATAGACTGATGACATGAAAAGAAATGCCATCATGTGACGAATGTGTGCGAGGAGATTAAAGTCAACGACGAGTACTCCCACATGGCAAGCATCATCAGTTAAGATACTGGTTCATTGCCTGCGTAATAATAGATATGACATGACCAAAGACAATGCCATCATGTGACGGACTGATTGGTGCCGAGTGGAGGCTCAAGCGCCCGCGTCGACTCCGACACTGGGGGGGGGGGGGGGGGGGGGGGGGGGGGGGGGGGGGGGGGGGGGGGGGGGGGGGGGGGGGGGGGGGGGGGGGGGGGGGGGGGGGGGGGGGGGGGGGGGGGGGGGGGGGGGGGGGGGGGGGGGGGGGGGGGGTCCAGTTAAGATACATGGTTTCATTGCCTGCGTAATAATAGACTGATGACATGACAAAGACAATGCCATCATGTGACCGACTGATTGGTGCCGAGTGGAGGCTCAAGCGCCCGCGTCGACTCCCGACACTGGCAAGCATGACTACTCCAGTTAAGATACATGGTTTCATTGCCTGCGTAATAATAGACTGATGACATGACAAAGACAATGCCATCATGTGACCGACTGATTGGTTTGGGGGGGGGGGGACTGATTGGATTGAGTAGGTTTCCAACAAGAATTAAAACAAGCAAGTCTTGCTGAAGCTGGAGATCTAAAATTTGTATTGACATGAAGCCATTTGCAAATTGACACTTTATAAATAAGAATACATTATCGGTCTAGGTACAGAAGATTATTATCCCGAACACAGTACAGTAGGACTAAAAGGGACGTCCGTAGCGGCTCATGTTTGTGGAGCGAAGGTTCAAAGCAAATTTTTACCAATAAGGGACGCAGGTTCGAATTACGCAGAATTTTGTAACACGTCTTTCAACCTCATTGTATCGAATGATGCACAATGTATGCATTGCATATTGGAGCTAAACTAGGAAAACGCTTAAGTCCCGCCGCGTTGATGGATGAGCGTAATTTTTTTAAACGAAAAAAGCGTAAAATTGTGATTTTTTTTTAATAGATCATTTTTCGATTACGCTCAAATTTCACACGAATATATTAACTCATAAAATTAAAGTTCTGTGAAAAAATCATTACAATCGGATAAAGCATGTAGGTTTTATTCGTCGAAGAAATGTTAAAAATTGAAAAAAATCGTAAAATTGCGATTATCATGAGAAATGATTTTTCGATTGCGCTCAAATTTCACACGAATATATTAATTCATAAAATTAAGGTTCTGTGAAAAAATCATTACAATGGGATAAAGCATGTAGGTGTTATAAGACGAAGAATTTTTTAAAAAATCGAAAAAAATCGTAAAATTGCGATTTTCATGAGAAATAATTTTTTGATAGATTTTTCCCCCCGTGCAGTTCAGAGATTCAGAGATTCCACAGACCTCCATAAAATTTCATCGCAATTGGAGTATAGGGAAGCCTCACGTGACGTCACAGCTCGCCGGCAAGTGGCCGCGAACCGAACTGATGGACAAGCATTCACATTTCGCAAGTTGAAGCCTGGTGAACGGCTCAACAAAGATCACGCTCTAACTTTTATCCTGTTCATTATTTGGAAAAAACATAAGAGAAATATTATTTAGCAAACATATCATTTCTTCTAATGGCGATTATCTCGCATTTTTTAACAGCGCCGTTAGCTTGTTATAACAATTTACGCATTATGAATGACAAAATTATCAACAACTTTAAGTCTTCTCAACTTCAATTGATAAAAAACTACTGATCGGATTTCAACAAGAATTCTCTCTAAATATGCATCCAACTTATAAGACAAGAAATAAGTTAACTTTCTCGATAGAAAAAGCACTGAACGAAATTTTACAGCATAGCGTGCAGTTTTTCACGGCTCATCCACACGTCAAAAGCGCGTATTTTAGATGAAAATACATACCATGCATATTACCCTATACTATAAATTTTCGTTCTGTGCACTTTCTATCTAGAAAGTTTATTTATTTCTTGTCTAAACAGTCCGATGAATTTTTTGAAAGAGGTCTTGTCAAAATCCGATCACTAGGTTTTGTCAATTGAAGTTGTTTTATTTAATTTCATAAAAAACAAGTTAAAGTCTTAAATGCTATTTCAATACGTACATCGATATAATACGTTAACGTCTGTCTAAAAATTCAAAATAATCGCTATTAGAAGGAATGATATATTTGCTAAATATTATTCCTCTAAGTTTTTTCACAATAATGAATAGGGTAAAAGTTAGAGCGTGATAAGTTGTGCGACGTTCAGCACGCGTCCACTTGCGAAACGATGGTTGCTTGTCTATCAGTTGGGCTCAAAGCGGAGAATACCCCTCATTCCCCTCGATTTGTGACGTAGTTGCTAGTAGCCTATTGGTTTAGCCGGAATCGTGTTCACAGACACACAAAAATACAAAAAAAAGAAAGAAAAAAAAAAAAACATTCCGGATTTTTTTCTCCAGTGTAGTGAAATGGAATCTTCGCTTCGCTCGCTACGCTCATCCAAAAATATAATACCGTATTTACTCGCTTATAGGCCCCCCTCGAGTAAAGGCCGCACCCTTATTTTGACCACTCAGATTTTAAAGGTTTGGATGTAAACACACAAAAATACAAACAAAAAAAAAGAAAAAAAAAAAAAAAAAACATTCCGGATTTTTTTCTCCAGTGTAGTGAAATGGAATCTTCGCTTCGCTCGCTACGCTCATCCAAAAATAAAATACCGTATTTACTCGCTTATAGGCCCCCCTCGAGTAAAGGCCGCACCCTTATTTTGACCACTCAGATTTTAAAGATTTGGATGTAAATACTATTGATAAATGGCTTCACATAATGGCTGCACCCCACTTTTTGAACTTGACAATTTCAAATATACCCGAGGCCTATACTCGCATAAATACAGTACTGTTTAAATATTATATGTTTGCTTTTATTATTATAAAAGTAGTATTAGATCTTTCACTAAGTTTTGCTGGCAATCTGCTGAGCAATCTCTTTAATTAAAAGGTAACTGTCATAATTATATCAAAATCCCATTTTCTTAAAAACATAATGTTAATTTAGTATAATATAGATTTTAATTATATGACTTGGATATAAAAGCAAAATATCCTACATTAGGTGCACACGCACAAGTCTTCTCAAAATGTGAACTTTACATTGTATGCAATACGTTTAATTCCTGTTTAAGTGTACCATCTATTATTATATTTTGATAGCGCATTGTAATTAACATAATATGTATATGCCAATAAAATACTGAAATAATGAATAATGAATGAATTTGAAAAAAACAATAAAACAAATAAAAATTAAATTTGAGTGTGCTGAAACTGCAAATCATGATCATTATCTCATTTATCTGCTCTTCAAAGTCTTGGCATCATCATTATTAATCCTTTAAAAACATGTTTTGCAAACTATAAGCAACAAGACCTTGTGTGTCGATTATCACTACACCTGATTTTATTATAGCCTACTTGAAATAACATTAAGTCCTGAAATAGTTTCTGATGACAGGCAACAACGCATATCACAAGATGATTGAGCATTATAATATCTTAATTTATGGTCAGTGAGACCCAGTCAAGCATTAGTCTAAGTTAAGTAAACAAACACTGAAATTAGTGAAGAGGTTACAGGTTGGGAAATAGCTGCCTGACAACACATCAGCATAACAAACAATATGACAGAAGCTAACAGTGGCGTAACTAGCCCTTGGTTTCGGTGGAAGAACTTTGTTATAACCACAAAAGATTGATGTCAGCACGACGAGTGAAAGGGGTGTGTGGGTATAGTCAGTGTGTCTGTCATCCAAAAATAATGTATGCATATACGCTATTTCATGGGTAAAGTACGATATTGTTTGTGTATGGGATTGGGGGTCGGGGAGGCTCCCCAGCTAATGCTGGTCCGGGGCGCACAGACACAGTTTTTTTCGATTCTTATTGTGAGTGGAGTAATTTAAGGCTGTTTCACACTGTTTTTCTATTTTCTAAATATGCAACTATTGTATAAATGTAGTGAATTAAATTGAAACCTGGCATTATTAAAACACCAAAACAATTTTTTTCAAACCTCATGAAAGATGAAAAATTTGCAAATCTAGAAAAAATATCTCAATATCTCTATTATAATATAATAATCAGTGTTGTAAAAGTTGCTTTTGTAAATAATTAAATTACAGTCATAGTTACTTTATGACCCAAGTAATTGAGTTACAGTTACAGTTACCTACTTATAAGTTACTTCATTGAATTTCTTAAAAGTTAAATAACTGATAGCATGACAAACATTTTTTTTAAATTAAAATAATTACCAATTAAAGTTAAACTGTTTATTGTTATCACTTTATCACCAACAAAATATGTTTCCCTCTTCTTCTAATATTGTCTCTCATGTATGACAGTAAAAAGCGTTTGCAATGCAACCTTACATCATTTAAGACTTACAATGTTGAGTGCATTTAATAAATCAACTTGTTAATATACCACATGCATTTGGATGTGCTATAAGTATCCATTATATGCAGTCATGCTGAAACAGTTATCAAGGTCAAATAAAGGACGATAAAGATCACAGGTCAACGTGGCATCTTGAAATTTATTTCATATTATTCTACTTCATCTAAGCTTTAAATAGAGTGGTCACACGACTATGTTTAACATTTTTTCAAATACATAGGTGATAGGTCATTACTCGGGTAATTATGTCAACAGGTCATTAAGACGAAATTAGGGGTCGCTACTCGCTAGTCATATTTTTAACACCATCATTTTGTTTGAAGATTTTGGGAAGTACTTAAACGTAGAAATCCAACATTACACCAAGGGTGTGGGTGTCATCCCTTGGTGTAATGTTGGCCACTGCAAGATCATGGGGAATGAAAAGGCAGACTTCTTGGCAAAAAGTGCCACAAAAGCACCGCAACCACCAGCAGCGCCTCTCTCCTTCAAAAATGTCAAAACTAAGATCAAATCAACCACAAAAAAGATCTTTATGAACACCACAGAAGAGACTTCACGACTAAAGAACTGGTGGACCGAGATCAAGAAAGGGCCAGACAAAGACTGGTCGAGAAAGACGGCCACCGCCCATTTCCGGCTTGCAACCGGTCAAGACGTCTTGCAACACCACCTGCACCGTTTTAACATTACCAACGAACCGGCCACCTGTAAACTTTGTAATTTAGAAGACCAAGACAGAGCGCATCTCTTTAGATGCGCCGCCCTCAAGAGTGACATTGACTCCCTGTCCGATGAACTGAGCAGGATAGAAAAGGAGGCAGTCTTACCTTTATTGGATAGCAAGACAGAAGAATGGCTAAAGAAGCCAACTTCGCACAAGAAAGAAAAAAAATTTAATTCGAAATGTTCAACCCCCAAAATTAAAACCCCTATCATCCATTAAATATGAAGAAATCTGCAGTTCCCCATGGCCAGTATGTTAAGCCTAATGTTACCCCTATTTGGTAAAAATTTCAAGTTTCTATCACCAAACACCGAATTGTTAAGCTAATCAACCCTTCAAACCAGCAGGGGTAGGCAACATGCGATAACGGGTGCCTGCACGGGATATCACGATGGCTCCACCTCAAAATTAGTAGAGTATGACTATGGTCCCTAGGACACGTGTGCCAAGTGCCTTGCTCAAGTATCAAAAAATGCAAGGTATGCCCCATATCCTTTAACATCCAGACTATAGTAGTACAGTATTATGGAACTACTAAATTATGTTTGATATAATTATAATTTTGTACAATTACAAATACAATGACATAAAAATTCAGTTTTCATCACAGCAAACGTTACAAAATAAGTTAACCAATATAACAAAACTGTCCCCCAGCCTGCTTATTATTCTTGATTACTGTGTATACCATTACAACTTAGTACAGTAACGTTGCAGTTCCTAGACGTTTTTGCACGATACTGAAAATTTATTGGTTTTTCATCACTACTACTAAATTCTAAATTGGTTGAAATTCCCTAAACCTATTTTTTTGTTGCATCAATTGCAGTTTTGAATTTACTAGACACAATAATGTTACTGAGTGTATTCAAAAGGATAGCGGATGGGGATTGGTAGATAGAGGAGAGATTTATGAAACACCCATGATTAATTACAAAGTGGTTTTATTCAGTGATTAAAATACATCCTGGAAGTATACAGTACAATGTACACTAGAAAATGATAGAATTCCACTTAAATGTATGGAAGGTACAATGCAAAGTTTATGTATGGTACAAAGATGGAGTGACGCTCTTTGTCGTATTATTGCAAGTGATGATAATCGTATGTTATAACATATGCATTGCATAATTTAGTCTTACGCTAGCAATAATAGTAAATGTGAAGGCTACATCATACATTGAAATTGACATTTTTTAAAATCTGTACAGCTGCAATACAAATCAGCTAAAACTAAAAGTCACATAAGACTAGCATAATATGCCGGTACGTACATAGTTTTCATGACCATATCTGAACAAAGTTACCGCTACACTTCCAATGAAAGTGATTACAAGGGAGAACCGTTGAGCAGTTTCTTATCGAAGAGGAACTCGCCCAGTGGACCGTGGGTGTCCATCATCTTTCCAAGAGTGGAGATCTTTCCGGCGAGATCGCGCTGACCTTGGTATTGCTCCTCGAGGAAGTCAGCAGTCAGGTAGTCAACCAGCTGCACACACAGAGACAAGATACAGTAAGTACGTCGCTTGGGGTACATGTCGAGAGACGAGATACAGTACGTACGTCGCTTGGGATACATGTCAGAGACGAGATACAGTACGTACGTCGCTTGGGGTACATGTCAGAGACAAGATACAGTAAGTACGTTGCTTGGGGTACATGTCAGAGACGAGATACAGTACGTACGTAGCTTGTGGTACATGCATTGTATCAGGGTTATAGTCACTTAGTTTTTCACTAATATGTGTTTGAAAGGAATACCAAAAGGCATGTGAATGACATAAAGAGATAGGGTGCCAACAGCTCACCTTCAATGGAATAGGCGCGCCGTGAAAGATAACATAAACACAAAGAAAGTACATACCGGTAGGTAATGAAAACGTGTTCGGTCCACATGACCTTCCTCAGTGAGTGTAGAGAGAGATTGATTGATTGATTGATTGATTGAGGTCTTTATTAAGGCGGGATTAAGGCTTGTGAAGCCTTATCTTCCATCCAAGAGAGAGAGAGAGAGAGAGAGAGAGAGAGAGAGAGAGAGAGAGAGAGAGAGACTGAGTTGAAAACTAAAACTAGGCTAGCTGTTGGCTAGGGGTGAGGGGTGAGTGAATGGGTGTGGATTGGGTGACAGGGAGGGGGTGGGGGAAGAGGGAGGAGAATCACCGTAGGTTTAAGGTTAATATTATTGCATGATTTCTATCAAAAATCAAAATTGACCAAGAAAGAAAAAAAGAAAAAGTACACTCTCTCAAGTCAAAACAATGCTACTACTTCTGCATGTAGATTCAGCCAAATAAATTCAGCCATTCTTTGTTTTATCAGAAAAATTTAAACATTTCAAACATTTTTTTTTTTTTAGCTTTATTAGCTTGAAAGGCTTCATTAATTTTAGTATCTTTCTATTTTATCTACCTAATATGATATTTGTCCCAAACTCACAATTTAAAAAAAAAATTACTTTAAAAACACCCACACGTGTTTGATTAAGATTAGGTACATGTAGGGCTGTGCGAGTACTCGATTTCTCGAGCTTTTTCGAGCTTCAGTTTTGAGCTCGCGCCGAGCCGAGCTTGATTTTAGGCTCGATTTATTCGAGCCGAGCTTGGCTTTATGCTCAATTTATTCGAGCCGAGCCTACAAAAACACGCAGTACACTAGCTCATTTTCATCAACACTCAACAGACAGTATTGTCAACAAAGACTTTCGCGGAAGAATGCGGCAGCCTGAGCCAGCGATCAACAGTCGACTCAACGGTCGACGCAGTAGAATGCGATAGGCCTAGGCCTAGAATGCAAACGTCTCTCAATCTCATGTGGGAAAACCTATCACACTACCGCCCGGGCTGAAGCTTTCGTCGCAAAATAAGCCTAGGAAAGAAAGGAGATAGGCCTAAGCCAAGGAATAACAATCCAATGCGTCGTGATCGTAGAAACATGATCACATCGCAATAATTCTTCTTCCAGCTAGTTCCACACCAAACATCTTTGTTCTTCGTCAGCTGTGAGTTGAGTTGGTTGGATCGACCGAACGCGCACGCAATTCGCGCAGGTGTCACGTGTTGGCTTACAACGCGCTCTGTTGTCAACTCGAGTTACTCTTTAGCAGAGTCGACAAGGAAGTTTCCCCGGGTCTTCTTTATCGACTCTGCAGGCAGCGGGCAGGCTCCGCGGGAAAGATCGCATTGACGTAGCGCGTAAAATAATAAACCCGTGAATTAGACTAAAAACGGCCGCGAAAAACACCCTGATCTTATAATCGGCTCCGGGTAATTTCTAGAACCGGGTACCCGATGACATCCCTAGAAAATATGTAGCCTAACCATTTTAATTTTTTTTAATTTTTAGATTTTTTTAATTTTTAGATTTTTTTAAATTTTAAATTTTTTTTAAATTTTTAAATTTTATTTTTTTGAAAAAGCTCGGCTCGGCTCGAAAATCAAGCTTTTTTTTAATACTCGGCTCGGCTTAAAAATTCTAGGCTCGCACAGCCCTAGGTAGGCTACATGCCAATACAGTGAATCCATTAATTATCACAATCTCAAGTCATCAATCATGAGTATGTACCTAGTCCTAGTGTGAAGATCAGAGATTCATAAACCTAAAGATATCAAATACTTGAGTTTGAACCGACGACTCGCATGGTAGTACGGAGTCCGTCAGTTTGTTTATTATGCAATGGTAATGTACTACTTGCTGGCCCGCAAGTCGACATTGACAAGTGCACGAGTGATCCATTAATTAACCATAGTCTGAAGGCAATGTTCACAAACATATTATAATAAATCATCAATCAATATCAGCTGTCCTCAGTGATAAGATCTATACTCATATTAATTATGTTTACCCTCGACCAGGGGCTGGGTAAGCCTGGAATAGTTACAACAACTAGACCCCTGATGGCCGATGATGACGGTGTACTTCTTCCTCTTTTATTATGTCCACATGTTTTACTTATTGGGCCATCAACCCATCATGCATGACCTAGGTATAGTTTCATAATCAGGCCATATCACAATTTAGAGCAATCATGTTGAATTGAACTTTGCCTTGTATTTGTTTTCTATCCGTCTGTACCACAAACAAGAAATATATTTACTTAGATGGAGACCATGCAGAATAACAAAAGGCAACATACTTTAATTAGTTTTATTTGTATTTATTTTGTGTCCACATTTCATTAGGCCTAGTATTGCAGCAAGAACTTACGTGGTAATCATTGAAAGCATCGTCGGCCTCAGAGGGCTTCTCGCACGCTATGATGATTTCACGGATCTTCTTGGTTACGTGAGCCTCGAGTTTCAGAGCGTCCTTGAGAGCGTTGACTCCGTTCTCTCCAGTGGTACCGTCCCAGGTGAAGGCATTGGGACGCTAGACAGAACAAGACAAGTTGACCACTGTACATCGATATTGCTTTTTAATAGACCACTACGAACAAGGGCATCAAAGGAAGCTATCGGTACACATATAAAATATATTATTTACTACTATTCAGAAATTTAAAAAGTCCGCCCCAACCGGGAATCGAACCACGGATCTCCCGCATTCCAGACAGGCGTCTTAACCACTAGACCATCAGGACTTGCGAATGCGGGAGATCCGTGGTTCGATTCCCGGTTGGGGCGGACTTTTTTAATTTCTGAATTGTAGTAAATATCAATTACACCTACGGGAGTGTTTCCCGACTAAACAAATCGAGAAACATATAAAATAGCTGAATGCTGATTTGTAGACCCTCGACCAGAAGTAAATCAAGGGCTGGGTTTAGTAGATACACCGAAACCCCTTGATTTACTAATGTTCCATGGTGTACAACATAGCCATAGTAGGCAACTGTGCAGCAGTCGAGCACAGACAAACTATAAGATTGCCATGGGCAAAGGGTTTGCAGCACCATCCCTCTCACACTATGGCTACCGCTCCGGGAGAAACACGACCACTTGATAAATCTAAAGATTAAAGAAGGCATGTTTGAAATTAAAACTTTTTCCAAAAAGATTAACTCAGGCCTATTTTAAGTATATTTCATAAATCTGTTGATTTTAAACAAGCAAGAGGTGAATGATCTTTCAAACATTGACATCAAAGTTGGTAGTAGAAATGTGGAAAATTTTAAAATAGCAATGCCAACTGGACAAGAGAAATCAGCTTTTAAAACCAATTTGCAAATAATTCAATTTGATGTAACTTTAGAATAATGATGTTTATGGTATGTCATCGTGTGGATTGGAACAGAACTGGCCTCCGCTTACTATACTACTCGACTTACTGGATCCTTAATGAGTTTGCTGATCTCAGAAGTGAGCTCTCCACGCATCATCAGGTACTCGATGATCTTAATGGCGTGATCGCGTTCCTCGCTCGCGCTCTGGAAGAACATCTGTGAGAAGCCTGGCCGGTTGACGGTGTCCCGCGAGAAGTAGGCGCCCTGCACAACACACATTCAACAGCTTGGTGAAGAGGAGTAGCCTAAATACAACCCGCATGAATCTCTCAAGCTCATTCACCTATAACTTGACAGCGTCACACATTCACATTCACACTTACAAACTCTAGAACTTGTGAAATAATACTAATAATAATAATAATAATAATAATAATAATAATAATAATAATAATAATAATAAAAATAATAATAATAATAATAATAATAATAATTTCGTGGTTTCCCATAGTCCGAAGAGCAAATGCTAGGATGGCGACGAGAAATCGGCCACGACCGTACACAGCAGAAAGAAAACATCATCTACAAACAATAGTACAATTTATAAATGACTTATTTTAGTTAGAGTTAAGACAAAAGTAATAATGTATGTAATAGGTACACATGGAAGTACTTGACGTAAGTCCGTACAACATGTTAGCTCCGGTTTTAACCGAGTTGGTATGAAATACATCCAATAAAATAATAATAATAATAATAATAATAATAATAATAATAATAATAATAATAATAATAATATAAATAAATGAAACCGTGTAGAGCCTACCCTACTTTATTTTAATACAATCCAAGGACGTGCAGCCACATGGTACACAAGTCCTAGCTAGCAAGCTAGCGGATCAAGGATCAACTCACCATCGCCATGTACGTCATCGCAGCGGTAAGTTCTTCCTGTACTTGCTCCCGCATCTTCTTGGTGCAAGGATCCACCATCGTGATCCAGTCATTGGGTATGTTCACCGGTGGTAGATCGCCTGCAAGCACCAAGAACAACTTGCAACACTTGCCACTGACTGTGGAGACGAGTGCTAACAACAGAAGCGCAAGTAATACAGATTCATGTAACGTGTGCTAGGCCACTGTTGGATTAGCTTGTACCCGTGTTACAATGTTTAAGACTAGGCTATGTAGATTATTAAGAACTTGTGATCCAATGATTGAGTGCACACAAATTTGTGATTGTCATCAACAGAGTTGCCCAACTTTAGTTCACAAGTGCAAAAACAAGGCCTAGCTAGTGGTTTTAGGTCAGTGCACAACTGCACATAGAGGCGTGCTCAACTCTTTCATTGTCGTGCTTTGTGTGGACTGTCTTCCTAGATCACAAGTTCTTTATAATCTATGTAGCCTAGACTTTAGTTTAGGGCCAATTAAAAATTGTTTGATAACTAAAGCAAAATATGACATAGGCCTATACGTGCACTTTTTTCTTCAATTTTCAGTACAACAATTTGAAACCTATGGCAGATTGTTTACGATATATGAAGGATACCGGTAAGTCCATGTTTCCATCAGGCAACATTTCCACATTTCAACAGTTCAGTATGATGTTCAGTACGATGTTCTCTTACAGCATCTTTACGTCTGGTTACTCGATGGATTCTACCTCGACATACTGCAGCATAGAACTATCGGCAGTGTTCAGTTCCAAGCCTGGTTTCCCGAGCTCATCAGTGTTAAGTTCAACCAAGCAGACTTCACAAAATAGATAGGACTATGAAATGTGCACTGTATTTTAAGTAGGTAGCACGGCAAAATGATGACAAAGGAAAGAACAGAGACAGTGGTATATACAGGGGGTGGGGGGAAGAGACTTTAATATCATAATGCCATATTGGCCTTCTGCAAGTCATCTAGGATTACGCAAAAAATTGAATTCATCTATTAATTTCTCTTTTTCTTCTAAACCACATGAAAACCACTTCAAAAAAACTTTTTTTAAATTGCCTTTGGCACTATTGTAAGGGCATCCCCCCTCACCCCCATTGAGTCGTTGGTCCAAGACCAGCCCCCGAAATATATTCCTGCATACGCCACTGAACAGTGAACAGAGGCTACGCACACATTTGTTTGCATTCTCCTGGACCGACCACGCGTTTCTGGGATCGGGTGAACCTGACGGTGCAGTTTTA
This sequence comes from Sweltsa coloradensis, assembly GCA_024449915.1. Taxonomy (NCBI): domain Eukaryota; kingdom Metazoa; phylum Arthropoda; class Insecta; order Plecoptera; family Chloroperlidae; genus Sweltsa; species Sweltsa coloradensis. The sequence continues at coordinate 241,394 of JAMZAV010001100.1, forward strand.
CGGCCATGTTACGCGAGTGGCATCTGGTGCGTTGTAACACTATCTGTTCAGTAGGCGTTGTTGGTCTTATCAACAGTGTTGTTTACTGGTGACTCGACGGCACCATGTTTGTGATGATTAAATGCTTAATCATAGAAGGAAGTTGTGATAAACCCAGAAGGCTGATACTAGCCAACGCTCCCACCACAATGAGTAATGTCCTAGGGTTAGACTAACCAACAAAAGGTTTTAAAATCACAGAGGCCACGGGTGGGGCCCAGCCCAAGCAAATTAAGTTGTACTATTATTTGAAACAAAACAAAATTTGCAAATTTTGTTTTGCCAAGCTTTGCAACGATGCAGTCACGAGGCAAAGTGAATTTGTTTCACAAGCTTGGCCCTTCTTTGAGATCTCGATGCTTTTGAGTGTGATAGGTTTGGAAGGTAGGGCCTATTTTTAGTTTTTACGTTTTTTGTATGCGAGGGATCTCATTTTTTAAGTTCCATTGTAAAATAAATGGTTAAAAATTTAAATGATTTATATTTTTTGGATGAGCGTAGCGAGCGAAGCGAAGATTCCATTTCACTACACTGGAGAAAAAAATCCGGAATGTTTTTTTTTTTCTTTCTTTCTTTCTGTATTTTTGTCTGTTTGTTAACACGATTCCGGCTAAACCGATACTCCGATTGCGATGAAATTTTATGGAGACCTTCGAAATCTCTGAACTTAGAACTGCCACGTTTTGAGCGCAATCGGAAAATTATTTCTCATGAAAATCGCCATTTTACGAATTTTTTCAATTTTAAAAATATTTCTTCGACTTATAACACCTACATGCTTAATTCGATTTTAATGATTTTTTCACAAAACCTTTATTTTATGAATTAAGATATTCGTGGGATATCTTTACTTTTGCGAGTGCTTTGTTGCTTTGTTTTGCTTCCCACGCATTGTAGGCGATTGTTGTCAAGTTTCTATTGTTACTTGTCAATTTGTTATTATTTACCGTTAAAAACTTATATTAAAAGCTTTATTTCTATGGATTCTGGGTAACTTTGTCAACTTTTTCTTTCAAAAGGTACTTTATCACCATAACCTTAATGTCCATGTATAATATGAACGTTGTAGCCCCACCCGTTTGGTCAGAATTGGCCCAAATGGCACGAAAATATCGCATACAAATCAAAAAAACTTATATTAAAAGCTTTATGTCTATGAATTCCGGCTAACTTTTTCAACTTTTTCTTTCAAAAGGTACTACATCACCACAACCTTAATGTCCATGTATAATATGAACGTTGTAACCCCACCCGTTTGGTCAGAATCGGCCCAAATGTCACGAAAATATCGCACTAAAAATCGAAAAAAATCGTAAAAGTACGATATTCATGAGAAATATTTCTTCGATTGTACCCAAAAACAATACACCTCTAAGTTCAGAGATTTCGAAGGTCCCCTCAAATTTTCATCAAGATCGGATATGCCGTTTGCCTGGTAGAGAGTTAACAAACAGACAGAAAAACAAACAAACAAAAAAAAAAACACCCGAGCTAAATTTTTTGGGGGTCAGTGAAATTGAAGTCTTCGCTTTGCTCATCCAAAAAGAAAAAAAACTGTAGCCTAAAATTTTGATTTCATAAGAAATGATTTTTCGATTGCGCTTAAATTTCACAAGAATATCTTAATTCATAAAATTAAGGTTCTGTGAAAAAAATAATTTAAATCGGTTTAAGCATGTAGGTGTTATAAGTCGAAGATTTTATTTAAAAATCGAAAAAATCGTAAAATTGCGATGTTCATGAGAAATAATTTTTCGATTGCGCTCAAAAACGTGGCAGTTCTAAGTTCAGAGATTTCGAAGGCCTCCATAAAATTTCATGGCAATTGGAGTATTGGTTTAGCCGGAATCGTGTTAACAAACACACAATAATACAAACAGAAAAAAAAAGAAAAACATTCCGGATTTTTTTCTCCAGTGTAGTGAAATGGAATCTTCGCTTCGCTCGCTACGCTCATCCAATTAGTCTACCAAACACTTAGTTTTTACACATTTATTTATTATTATTCTCTGTAATTTGTAGGCCTACACATGATACAAAAATTACAGAATGAAACAGGAAAGCAGGCCTATTGACATTGTCGCCCATTCACCGCAGTAATCCTGTCCCATTCTTAACATAATTAAAATAACATAAATTCTCTTAAAAAAGGATGATAATGATAATGTTGAAATAGATGCTATTAGTTGCGGGGGATCAAATAAAAACAATTCAAGTACACTGAAAGAGAAAAGTGATGACCCCAAAGTTGGGTTCCTTAAACTTTCCCATTAGTTGAATTACTAGCCTAATTGAATTAACGACAATTAATCACATAAATCTTAATTTTATCTACAAACACAACATACGTAGTCGACTTGGATGGGTATCAAATGAAAGCTGATTTTACGAGTAGCCTCCTATCTGATAGTAAACGCATTTTATTCAATTTCAGATTTTAAAAAAGGACTTACTGAACGACAGTGATAGCTATAGCATTACATATTTGTTTGCTTGTACTTGCTGGCAGCTGGTAGAAATTTTGTAACTTTTACTATCTTTTTACATCTTTGCTCCTTCACTATTTTGTTGTAATGTATACCGGTACATGTAAGAATGAATTTATTTATTTATTTATTTATTTATTTAACGTCTATCCTATTCAGTTATAAAAACTGATTAGTAGACCCTACTGGATATTTAAAACATGTTCTAAATGCTTTATACATTTTTTAATTTATGTACGGTAGGGCCTATCTTCTTATTGGATGAGCGAAGCGAAGACTTCAATTTCACCGACCCCCCAAAAAATTTAGCTCGGGTGTTTTTTTTTTTTTTTTTTTTGTTTGTTTTTCCGTCTGTTTGTTCGCTCTCTACCGGGCAAACGGCATATGCGATCTTGATGAAAATTTGACACGACCTTCGTTTTCTCTGAACTTAGACTTGCTACATTTTTGGGTACAATCGAAGAAATATTTCTCATGAATATCGTACTTTTACGATTTTTTTCGATTTTTAGTGCGATATTTTCGTGACATTTGGGCCGATTTGACCAAACGGGTGGGGCTACAACGTTCATATTTCACATGGACATTAAGGTAATGATGATGTATTGCTTTCTGAAAGAAAAAGTTGAAAAAGTTAGCCAGAATCTATAGAAATAAAGCTTTTAATATAATTTTTTTGTTTTTTTGTGTGATATTTTCGTGCCATTTGGGCCAATTCTGACCAAACGGGTGGGGCTACAACGTTCATATTATACATGGACATTAAGGTTATGGTGATGTAGTACCTTTTGAAAGAAAAAGTTGAAAAAGTTAGCCAGAATCCATAGAAATAAAGCTTCTAATATAAGTTGTTTACGGTAAATAATACCAATTGACAAGAACAAAAGAAACTTGACAACATTCACCTACAATGCGTAGGCAGCAAAACAAAGCACTTGCAATAAGTAAAGATATCCCACGCAAACTAAAACCTTTAAAAAGCTCATCCATCAACGCGGCGGGACTTTAGCGTTTTCCTAGTTTTAGCCTATATTTTGTGCTTATGCTAGTTGGTGTAGTTGTACATGAATAGTTACTAGCTGCTTATTGTTATTGTTGTTTTGAATGGACTTGTAATAATATGCTCCAAACACAATGTGTGAGGGGTAGGCCTAAACATAGTAGGTAGGGTAGTGATAAAAGAACATCCAACAGAAAAAGTTGAAAATTTTTTAAACTGAAAAGCATTGAAACAGTAGTTATAATAATAAAAGAGTAGCCTACCCTAATCAAAATGTAATTAGGGCCTATTGGGTATAAACTTTACAAAAAGTGTTCCGGAAACAATCAACAACTCATATCATTGTGTTGTTGCCTTACCGCGGCGGATTCTGATTGGGAACCCACCTTAAAGAAGACGCTAACGTTAAGGGCTTTGATGCACAAGTGAAGCAAGATGACAGGAACATATAAAATAATAAGCTGTGTTAATTATATTTTGTTATTTTGTTAGGTATTCCGCATATTTGTATTTAATTTATTTCGCATATTACTTTGCATATAAACCATCAATCAGCTGATAAAATAGTGTCGGGACATGCTCATCTTGATTCTGATTAGTTCACGGTAACGTACGGAACGGGAACGTTATGGAAAGTTGAAACTTGGTGAAGTTCCCGTTCTCGTTACCGGGATACGGCAACGGGAAGCTTTATTGTGCATCGTGTCTTAAGTTGACGTGTGATTAAACTTTTTTCCCGTTATCGTTATAGTTATCGTTAGCAGGCAATTGTGCATCGGTCTTTAGGCTGGTCTCGCTGATGGCTTGGTGTAGGGCCTAGTAGCCTAGATAATTATGAACAATTCCGTATTATTGTCAGAGTTGAAAAATAACTTTCAAAAAGGCTTTACTAAGCATCCCTAGTCGATATATTAACGTTTCACAACAGCGCTTACCTTGGAAATGTGTAAAAAGTGTGTTAAAAATTGTTAAAAACAGTAGCCTACACCTTCTTGGCTGTCTGTAGGCCGAGCCAAGGCCTATAGCGGTGTACTTTCGTTAGGTTAGCCGAACTTTCCACCTAGTTGGAGTACGCCGCGCTAGTTCTAGGATATAATTGATAAGAGCGCACCCGAAATCCTTTCCGTTAAAACGAGGTTGGGGATACTTGTTGTTACGCGGTTGGAAGCTGGAATTGTTGTGCGCCAGTCAGAAATTGCATTTAATGATGTTTTAGGTGTGTTTTTACATATTTTTTTTTAAATCCACGTTTTGACATGATACGGAATTGTTTATAATTAGCCTACCGCCTACTAGGCTAGGCTTAGATGTTGGTAGGCTACTTTTGCAGTTGGTATGGACCAAAGGTGAAAAGTAGGTTAGAGGGGGGGGGGGGGGCGAATCGCTATGTTTTAATAATAATAATAATAATAATAATAATAATAATTAAGCGAGCGAAGCGAGCGTTTCCATTTGACTCTGCCGGAAAAATTAGTCACTGGTTTTGTTTTTTTGTTTGTTTGTTTGTATGTCTCGCCATAACGTTCGAACGGAGGCTCGGATCGAGTTGAAATTTTGACCATCCGCAAGCTTCGTTCTCGATTGAATGCCATTAGTTTTGTGGCAAAATCGTTCAAAAAGTTAAAAAGTTACATTAAAGTTAATCGAAAGTTTTTTTTTAAACTAAACGGCGACAAAATCTGAGATAGCCAAATCATTTAGAATGTCCGTCCGGTCACGAATATGTTAATTTTTTTTTGATCCGATAAGTAGTGTAGATGGAAATTACATTAAAACAAAAGTAACGTTGCCATGGCAACGAAAAGACGCGCAAAGTTTCTAATGCACTGCCACCTAGAAGTAATCAAAATACTTTCGAGGAAGCAGTCTATTATTTGTCACCAAAGAGTTTAAATAGTTTTCCCAAGGAGTCAAGGTCCTCTAGATGGCGGTGGATTTTAAAGTAAAGATTTACACACGGGTTTACCCAAATACCTTGGCAATAATAAATAATATTGGAAACATGGCCCTGTGGACAGCAAACCTCGCAAATTTTAAAATAAAAAAAAAATGTGCAATGTGGGTCTAGCTATAGCACGTGCTCGCTTATCAACGCGTCCAACTGAGCGTTTCCTAGTAATAATGAATATAAGATTTTTAAGCATAAACCCGCTTTCAGGACATAGTTATTGATTAATAGCAGTTGTCGAAACAGTTTGCCCCGACTGGGGTTCGAACCCAGAACCTCCGGCTTAACGTGCCATAGCTCTACCAATTGAGCTACCGGGACCACAGAACAAACCTTTACTAAACTGCTATTTGTTGTGATTGTTGACCTCCATGACATAAATCGAACAGAAGACTGCAATGTAGCTGTCAAATCTGAAAGATCACATGGATAAATCCAAACACATCTCATCTCCCATGAGTTGGATTTTGGATGGATGGAATTAGGGATGACTTCGGGTACCCGGAAACCGGTTCGGAACCGGTTCCATTACGATCCGGTTTCCCCTTTTCGGAAACCGGTTCTATTTTTAACCTAAAAGTTGCCAAGGGCCTAGGCACAGACGAGAATAAATGAGCCAGAAACACCCGTGGTTGCAAAATTCTTAGGCCTAGGCCCTATGAATGTTGCGTCACAATTTTGACCAAGGCTTAGCCTAGGCCCATGTGTTGTGTTAATAACATTGCAGAACTTGTTAATTACATTTTAATCATATACTAATTCTATTTTTCACGTTTAAAATCACATAATCCAAACTTTATGAACGAAAACGAAAGCAAACATTCTTGCAGGCCATTGTTTGTTCAACTGTTCTCACTAAGCAGTTCCTACAATGTCTGGGACACGGCTCCGCCCCCTATCGAAATACGAATCGATTATCGCCCCGCCATGTTTTCAATCGAAATTAGCCCGCGAAGATTCAAATTTACAAAAATTGAGAAAGAAAAATATGTGTAAGAACACGGTTCCGAACCGGATCCGGCGAGGGTGGATCCGGTTCCGGATTTTCGACCCAAAGTCATCCCTAGATGGAATTGGATGAGTTGGATGTGTTTGGATTTATCCATGTAATCTTTCAGATTTGACAGAGCTGTAGCTGTACATTGCAGTCTTCTGTTCGATTTATGTCATGGAGGTCTACAATCACAACAAATAGCAGTTTAGTAAAGGTTTGTTCTGTTGACCCGGTAGCTCAATTGGTAGAGCTATGGCACGTTAAGCCGGAGGTTCTGGGTTCGAACCCCAGTCGGGGCAAACTTTTACGACAATTGCTATGAATCAATAGGGCCATAGACCTAATAATAATAATAATAATAATAATAATAATAATACACGCTTTGCGCCCCCCCCCGTCCCCTAAACTACTTTTCCCTAACATTGCAGTGTTAAAAAGTTCGCAGTGGATATTCGTACTGATCAGCCGTACGACTAGTGCAAAATTATTCGTACGGTCAGCCGTACGATACCATCTAACTAGGCCAATAGCTTCAAATATCACAGTGCATTGTGGCAGAGTGGTAGCGCGTCCGAATTCTATGCGAAAGGTCGGCGCTTAAAATTTTTGTTTCGTCGTTTTTTTTTACCATTCTTTTTGGGTCCATGTTTTTTCTGCAAATGATTTCACTACATTTGGCCCCGTCGCAAACACAATTCTAGATGATAAAAGCGTTTGAAAAGTGCTAGGCCTAGGCCTAGCCTATTTTAAAGGTGGATCCACATAAAAACGTAAGACATAAGCATAAGGTTTTAACGCGTAGTGTGTAAGCGCGCAGGTACACATAGAAACGTAAGCACAAAGAATTTAACCCAAGATACTTCAGTTGTCTTCGAAGTTCTTTGCAGAGTAAACAGAAAGAACTTTGATTAAAGAAGGATTCGAAGGTTATAATAAAGATTATTATTATTAATATAATTTTTCCAATCGATGTTGATAATTATGCAAATAATGCTCCAAGTCCTGCCAACTTTATATATTTATTACGGATGCGTAGTTGACTGTAGTAGTCAAGCCTTCCAAAGTAGATGCTAGTTTGACTCGACTTTTTCGTACGTAAGCATAAGGTTTTAGCATAAAGTTGAAAATTGTTCAACTTTCTTACGCATTAAAACAGTGTCTTATGCGTTATAACTATGTCTTAAACCTTGTGCATTTGTGTGAACGCCAGTATGTGTTTCCTATGTTCCAACATTACGACTACGCGTTAAAAGTTAAAACCTTATGCTTACGTCTTACGTTTCTATGTGGATCCGCCTTAAGGAAAAGCCTTATCTCTAGGCTACACCTCGACGTGTAGGTAGGCAGCCTAAAAGGGACTTTTGTTTAAAATAGAAACTTAAAGGTCTTGGAAGTTGGAAGGTTTTTTGTTGTTAATAAAACAGCAAAAAAGGACGACGACAACCGAAAAAGGACTTTCGTTTAAAATAGCAACGTTAAAGGTCTTGGAAGATTTTTTTGTTACCAAAACAGCAAAAAGGACGACGGAAGGACGACACTTTTGTTACGGAGCGCCTTTATCCAATCAGATCATTGACTGTACGAATAATTTTGCACTAGTCCTATGGCTGACCGTACGAATATCCACAGCCTAAAAAGTTGGTCCATACCAATTGCAAAAGTAGGCCTAGGGCAGGCTAGGGCCTAGCTATGGCTTACCTGAGCCACAACTCTTAAGGCCCCTAGCCAAGGGCCAGGCTTTGTGTAAGTCTAGGCCTGGCCGATTAAATATTCCTTTGTGACTTAGGCCTAGGCCTAGGGCCTATGAAAATCATAGGCTCAAGGACCTAAGCCTAGGGCCTAGGCCTACCGCCTACGAGGGACTAGGCCTAGCCCTAGTGGTGGGGGTAGGCCGGGCAGGGGGGTGGGCCCTGGGCCCAAAACGAGAACAAGGTAGGAAACCCTAGGGCTGTCTTTTTAAAAAAAGCCAGGGCCTACCCCTTGGGGGTTTAACCTAATTAAAATAGGCCTAGGCCCTAGATGCACTTACATGTCAGTTTGGCTGATACAGAATGGGCGAACACCACACCAATCACCAAAATGATTCCCTGAATTGTTTGCATGATGAAACAGTAGGATCTACACAACTTTTACACAGGAATGTAAATCTTCTCAAATTTCCTACCCCTTAGTTTTTTGTAACCTTTACCACACTGGCGTAGAAGGCGATAAATGAAACCCCTACAAATTTTTCTTAGATAATATCCAAAGGGGGGGTTTTTTTTTTAGGGACCCGCATTTGACCTCGACAATTTCTATGGAAAAACACTGTGCCACTACAAAACCGACCAATCACAATCTGTGTATTTGCTCTAATCTGCGCAGAACAGTCTAGAACAAGTGCGCAGTTGGCACGTGACACAGCTGATCACGCCGTCATTGGGTGACTTGCTGCTTGCTTTGTCTGAAGTTGTGGCGACACGATTAATACGCGTTGACCTTGCAGAGTGTAAAGTCGTTCTACAAGTCCAGAAAAAGACATAAACGAGACAAACGTCGAATAGTGAGGTACCTAGCTCTACTTCATTAAAACGTGGTGAACTTGACGATAAATCAGGTTAAGAAACCTACTTATTGTTGGTAATTCTAATTTTTCATTTGTGATGTCTTCTGTCATTACGTTGGGCTGGGGCGTTTGCCCAACTCTTTTGGCCATGAGGTATTAATCGTTTAAAAAAGTTTCTCTTTTAAAGGTTTATCATGAAGTTCTTTTGGTCCTTTTTGCCCCTTGTGGTTATGTCGTTTTTTGGGCCCTACGGCTGAGGATTTTACGTTCGATAACCAGAGCATGCTCAACTTCAGGTAAGCTAAAGAAGGTTAGGTCCTAGCCTAGCTAGGCCTAGCTTAGGGCTTAGGCCTAGGCCTAGTAGGCTAGGCCTAGGCCTAGCAATAGCATATAGCCTAGGCGGAGGCCTAGGCCTAGCCTACCCTAGGCCTACCCTCCCTACCCTAGCATCCTAGGCTAGGGTAGGCAGACAGACAAAGACAAAATACCTAAGTATTTTGTCAGCACTTCATGAACATAGGGCCTACAACACAAATGGTGTCTTAATTATTACTTGATGTGAAATAGTTTATCGGGCACTTTTCGAAAGTCTACTCTTAGCAACTGACCGTAGGCCCTATGCGGATTCATACAGCTGACCAACAGCCTGTCACATCACTGTAGGCCACACATTCATAGTTTTGGGTAGTATAGGGTAGGCGCCTACCCCGGTTCAAACCGACGTGCGCGCGCATCTCCACTGCAGCCAACTTACACAATGCGATAGTAACTTCATTAACAAAACAACAAATTTGCCTTGTTACTACTTTATATTAACAACTACTTACGCTAGGTTAGCCGAACTTTCCGCTGGCTACAGTGCGCCGCGCTAGTTCTAGGATATAATCGATAAGAGCGCACCCGAAATCCTTTCCGTTAAAAACGAGGTTGGGGATACTTGTTGTTACGTGGTTGGCAGCATTCGTTGAAAAATTTGCGCGCGAAGCGGGGTACCCTATACTGTAGTTTTACCAATGTCTGCCATCCTTCTCCAATATAATCCATAAAGGCTCGAACGAATACCAAGTTCAAGTAGATTTAGGCTTACTTCCCTTTTAAGCGTTAAACCACTTTCAATATGCGTTCAAACAAAATGTTTTCAACGTTTTTACACGTATTGCGCCTATGCTTTCAGCTAGACTACCCCTGAACGAGCGGCCATATTGACAAACGCGCGCACTATCTACATTCTCTTGTTTCCTCGAATTGTCACAGATGATAGACTAGCCTACACTGCGTCATATGTATTTCAAAACATGTTTTATAATTTTACTATCCAGAAATTACAAAATCTTTCCCGACCAGGGGATTGAACCCAGGTCTCCCACATTCCGGGTAGCCTAAGGGCGCCTTATCAAACTAGACTAGGAAAATGCCAAAGTCGTTGTTAGACGAGTGAGTGAGTCATGTGTTGAATATGCGGGAACATCTGCATAGAAGTTGATTGATATAGGCCTAGCCTGTATAAATGATAGGGTTTTCATTTTATTTGTTAAAAGGGCACGTCAACTGTCTAATGACTAATGCTTACATCTGTAAGGCCATAATGCGCCACTCTAGCCTATGATAGGCTAGGGAGGAAAGACCAACGCTGTCTAGATCCTGTCTTAGGTACCTATAGTGGGAACTCAACACTTGGCTCACTCATGTCATAATGGGGAACGTCCAAATATTTGCTTGGGTGTATAGAATGAACAGAAAACTACTTAATAACACCATTGCCGCAATGTAGGCCTAAACCATTTCAATTTTATTAAGGTACCTACAAAGTTGTTTGTTTATTAATTCCTGTTTCTCGATGTGGTTGGTCGGGAAACACTCCCGTAGGTGTAATTGTTATTATTTACTACAATTCAGAAATTAAAAAAGTCCGCCCCAACCAGGATTCGAACCACGGGTCTCCCGCATTCCAGGCAGGCATCTTAACCACTAGACCATCAGGACGGGTACATTTTAATCTCTGAATAAATAAATAAATAAATAAATTTTATTTAGAGTCTACCCACTCAGTTATATAACTGATTTTCAGTGGGGGACTTTATTTTGTATTTGGTTTCTTCCCCTACAAATGACTAAAGTCGGTGGTAGGTTTGTTTTCTCCTTCCTTCCTTCCTTCCTTCTTATTGTAATTCCATTTCATTTCCTTGTTCCTTCATACTTAGTCATTCCCCTTCTACATAGGGTAGGCCTATCCCTTCTTCTAGGCTTGCCTTATTCACTCTTCTCTAATCCTTTGCACTTATGCACTTTACATGCCCAGTTTCTTTCATCTTGCCCTTAGCTTCCCCTTTCTCTCTCTCTTCATATCCCATCAAGGGCATGATCTAGTCTTGCCTGTTCCCTAGACCCTGTTCAGGATTTACCTTCGGCAGCAGCTTCATTTGTTTCTTAAAGCCTTTAACGGTTTTCTCCTCCACAACTCCCTCTGGTAGGCCTAAGCCATTCCATTCGACCACCGTTCTAGCCAGGAAGGAGTATCTGCCTATGTCTGTTGCCCATGCTCCCCTCTCATACTTCCACTTGTGATCCCCTCTGGCAACATAGTTTGCCCTCCTTAGTTGGCTATTTATTTCCCCCCAACCTTCATGAGCCCTGATCACCCTATACATTTTCCCTAATCTGTCGATCCTTCTCCTATCCTCCAGCTTTTCCCATCCTAGATCCTGTACCATGGTTGTAACACTATCATATGTCCTTACAAGCTGCCCATTTATCACCTCCTCCTTCCACCTGTTACCCTTCCTTAGGACCCTTCTTGCCGCTCTTTTCTGCACTGCCTCAATTTCCTCTATTTCCCCTTTCCTATATGGATCCCATACAGACCCAGCGTACTCTACAACAGGTCTTACCAACGTTTTATAAGCGTGCCCCTTTAATTCACTACTGGCTCCTTTCAAAGTTCGCATTACAAAGTTCAGACATCTAAAACCCTTTTTCGTGGTAGCATTCACATGGACCTCCCAGCTTAGCTTACTCTGTAGCCATACTCCTAGGTATTTAAATTTCTCCACCTTCTCAAGATCATTCCCCATTAATGAGTATCCATCCCCTAACCCTTGTACCTTCCTCTTCCTTGTAAATCTTATCCATTTGCATTTGTTTACGTTTAGGCTCATCTTATTCCCCACTACCCATTCGCCAAGCCTATCCAAGTCCTGTTTCAGGTCATCTACGTCCCCTATTACCTTGATTATTCTGTAGATAACGCAGTCATCTGCAAAAAGCCTTACCTTCGCTCCCATTCTGTCTGCTATGTCATTAATGTATATTGCGAACAGAAGAGGACCCAGCACACTCCCCTGGGGCACCCCTGATGTCACTTCCACCTCGTCTGATAGGTCCACCCCCACCTTCACCCTCTGTCTTCTGTCATTGAGAAATTCCTTGACCCATCTGTTTACCCATAGGTCATCTATGACCCCCTCCAGCTTCCCTATTAGTTTATCATGTGGAACCTTGTCAAAGCGAATCAAAGCGACCAAGCCAACCCTGCAGGCCCCGACGCAATCGACGAGTGAGCGATAACCAACCAAAGATCGATATTTTTTTAATAGGAAATAGAGCAATCAGTGGTATGGACAGTTGCATTATACATCTGAATGGATTGAGGTTGGGAGGAGGTTGGGGCGGACTTTTGTAATTTCTGAATTTTAGTAAATAATATTAATTCCTGTGTTTATTATTTCAAACAGCATGTGACGTCACCATGGAGTTATAAATAGGTAGTACGCGTACTGTCGTACTGGAGGTGCAGGTGTATGGTCGGCGGTGTTCAAGTTAGCACTACAAATCGGCAGACATTTTCATTGTTTACTTTGGTAGTAACAAAAGGTTACTACCTAGGGCCTACCACAGTTCATGGTAGCAAAGATTAACTTGCTAGTAGTGGTTACAATCAAAATGGCGAATAGGCTCAAACAAACACGATCGTGGACGTGCTGTTCCATTTGAGCTAGACCTCCTTCTCATCCAACTCCATGACGTCACTATCCAGGTCGTCGCCAATGAATTTAGACTAGGAAAACGCTTAAGTCCCGCCGCGTTGTTGGATGAGCGTAATTGGTGCATTGAGCTGCCATGTGTTATGAGGATTTTCTGTTGTTCTGTGAAAAAATTATTACTAAGTCGAAGAATTTTTTAAAATTAAATTAAATAAAATAAAAAAAAATAACTTTATTTTTTTATTTTTTTTACTAATCGTAATTTAAAAAAAAGTAAAATATCGTAAAATTGCGATTTTCATAAGAAATTATTATTCGATTGCGCTCAAATTTTACACGAATATATTAATTCATAAAATTAAGGTTCTGTGAAAAAATCATTACAATAGGATAAAGCATGTAGGTGTCAAAGAAATGTTTTAAAAAATAAAAAAAACTGTAAAATTTCGATTTTCATGAGAAATAATTTTTCGATTGCGCTCAAATTTCACACGAATATCTTAATTCACGAAATTAAGGTTCTGTGAAAAAATCATTAAAATCGGATTAAGCATGTAGGTGTTGAAGTCGAAGAAATTTTTTTTAAATCGAAAAAAATCGTAAAATTGCAATTTTCATAAGAAATAATTTTCCGATTGCGCTCAAAAACGTGGCAGTTCTAAGTTCAGAGATTTCAAAGGCCTCCATAAAATTTCATCGCAATTGGAGTATCGGCTTTAGCCGGAATCGTGTTAACAAACACACAATAACAAACAGAAAAAAAAAAACATTCCGGATTTTTTTCTCCAGTGTAGTGAAATGGAATCTTCGCTTTGCTCATCCAAAAAATCTATCTACTAGGTTCTTTTATCTAAGTTCTTTGGTTGCCATGGTTTATGCATGGATTTACAAAGCGCAAGTTACTATTACCTATAAGTCCATGGTTTATGCATGGGCTTATAATAGTAACCACCTTGTAAATCCATGGTGCAATGAAGGAAATTAACAACTGCCTTCTAGATAACACATCTAATGGTGTTTTTCATTGACATGCACTAGTGCATATAGATGTCATTGTTGTCGCTCTCCACTTGAATAACATTATCAGAGTTGATAAAGAAGTTTCCCCATTGGGAAGGTCCTCCAACTCCCTATACCGCCCTGGGCTAAATAAAAAGTCGGTTTTTGGCTTTTGGAATCTAACGTTCCGCGCGACTCAGTGTGACAATTGATGGAACTACAATAAAACTACGTCACATTTCTACTAGAAGTTAACGTTCGTTGACGACGAATGTTTTGGAATAAAACAAACTCTCTTTATTGATGAGGATATTTTCTGATGTAGTAGACCTAAGCTTAGGACTTAGGCCAACAATATGTATTGTTCAAGATTTCGATTTGAGTGCCTTATGCGTAGGCCTACTTACGTCTGAAAACTGTATTGTGGCCTTGGGCCTAGGCTACACTTACGTCCGTAAGGCTTAAACAAGACATATCGAAATTTATTTCGCACAAAAATGTCAGTGGCGTCTGTGCAACATGCAACACTTTATACCTACAATAATAAATCAAAAGTAAATCGTTTTAAAAGGCTAGGGCCCTGGGCTAATATGATTAAAATTCAATTGAAATTTGACGTTTCGTCAGTCATTTATTAATAGCAGCGTCACTGCGCACCGATAATCTACTGACCGTATTTAGGTTGTAGTGCTTTTAGTAGTTTCACATTTGAGCCGCCCTCAGCGCGCAGAACGTTAGATTCCGTTTTGACTTGGGAGTTGGGGGACCTCCCCAACAGGGAAACTTCTTTATCGACACTTACATTATTAAACTGAACAAATGAAGAGACAAGTGACGATTCGGTGCGCACTAGTGCGACCTGAGTGCGGTCAATGGAAAACGCCATAAATTTACTGCATGGTCGCTAAACAGCTCGTGTTGCTATGACAACGATTGTTGTCACTTTATTTTGTCTTATGATTATTTGTTATTGGTTGATTAGCCACACCAGATTATGACGTACGCACCCGTTTTTCCCGCCAAAATTTTTGGTGCAGCTTTCAGCTAACTTTTATGAATGCAAATATTATGTAATAAAAGTTTAGATTGGAGAAGGGTTGACAGGTTGGGAAAGCATAGAGAACATAAAGCCCAGCCTGAAGGGCTGGGGGCGACAAAACTTTTCACCTGCTGATGACAACTGTAGCTAATTTAAAGTTGTTACCTTAATCCACGACGCGTTTCGTCCTTCTGGGACTCTTCAGGCGGATGGTGGCCACTGAAAATCAGCTAACTACATGCAACCAAACTCACAACACATAACCAACCAGTGGTAGGGCCACGCAAGAAGTAAATTCTGCAAGCATGTTCTCATCATCAGCAAGGTTACTTCACACACCATTCATACTGGGGCACACAGTCAGCACAGACAGTAAGGGGGCTTCCCTCCCAACTCTGGTGCTCGGGAGACAAGAAATCCATGACTTACCCTGGATTCGAACCAGGACCCTTGGCAACAAGAGAAAAGCTGCCCCTCCTGCTGTTGCTGGGCAAGGGTGCCTCTTCATTCATACAAAGAGAAGAGGTTAGAGATAGGAAGGGTGGAAAGTCACAACACAGCACAACCAGTGAGGGGGCTTCTCTCCTAGACTCTGGTGCTTGGGCGACAAAAGAACCATGTCTTACCCTGGATTTGAACCAAGACCCGTGGCAACGAGAGAGGCTGCCCTACTAATTGTGACTGGGATTCGAAAACGAAAGGAAACAAGACTACAAATTGCAAGCTCTTGGCTATAGCACAGGTACACGTGCTATATTAGCTCTTGGCTGCAGATGAAGAGGTTGAAGGAAAAGACGAGTAGGGTCTAGCAGGTTCATGTAAATAAAAAACTGAAATCGATTGACGCATTCTGAAAAACAAGTTTACTTATTGTAGTAGAATGATAAATCAAGTCACGTATATTCCCTATACTATGGCCTTTTCGGATTCCCTCTTTTCAAATTTACGAGTGAAGACTAGGAGGGTCAAGAGTCAAGAATGACCTCCAAACAACCTCTACCCAATATCATTGGAAAATTTGTTTCAATTTTATTTAGGCATATATTATTATTGTACGGTATGCCTACCCTACCTCTAATAATTTTCTGAGCGTAGCTAAGACTTTTTAATTTGTACCCTGATAAAAGAAGCTTGGTTGCTTATTTTTTGTTTGTTTATTTATTCACACGGCTGCTCCGATCTCGATGAAATTTTCAGGGGACTTTTGGAATCTCTGAACTTTTACTTAAGACCTGCCATGTTTTTGGGTACATTTAAAGAAAATTTTCTCATTGGATATTGCTTAACGTCTCATATGTATGCAACTTGGCTAATATCATACTTCCCTACTTGTATTCCCCCTTCCAGCCCCGCAACGCAGATCCCGGTTTCAGCTTCTGGATGGACCTTTTGATCACTTTCAACTTTCAAGGATCTATTACCACACAGTTGCCGGGTTGTGAAAATTTTTACTCCTTTGTTTCTAGGTAATGATGATGCTCTGCCCAATTGCAATGCGAAGTATGGAGCCATCGATAACATCGAAATTGACCTCCAGAAGTTTGTCACCGCTCACATTGCTCACAGCTTTGATTACTTGCTGATGGTAAGAATACACTGTAATCACCTCCAACTAAACCTTGAATTAGGTACATCCAAGAGACTTAAATTTAAAATATTATGGGGCTGCCTTGCCACCGAGTGCTAGCTTAGTGTGAAGGTGCCTTTTAGAACAAATCCTAGATTTGCCAAGTGAGGGTCGGTGGTGTTGGTAAAAGATTACCCTTGATTTACTTCTGACCCCTAGTGTAGCCTACATATGCACTAGTAAAACAATATGCCTACAACTTGTTCTGTAGAGAATGGTAATTCCATGATATTAGGTACCCATTATTTTTTGTATATTGATATAATTAATTTAATATGTACGATTGATTTGTGCTAGAACTACCTGTGTCCATTTGATGTCCAAATATTATACTTTAGTTAGGCAGACATAATTCAATATGCATATTAATTTTACCATTATACAATTAGGCCTACGACTAGCACCTAATGGGAATGGGACGCAAATAAATAGTACCAGTGACTTCTTTTTACTTATTTTTTCATCTTTTAAGTGTAAATTTTAGCTTTGAAACTAGAATTTAGCCTAATGTAGTCTAATTTGTCTAGTCAATATGAATTAATGTCAAAACAAAATGTTTGATTTCAGTCTAGCCATTTTGGAAACTACGAGAAGAATCGCGACGGTTTCAAACAACTGTTCCGCAAACTGTCGGACTCTACGTGGAACGACGCCATTGGTCTGATCAAGTACATCACTAAGCGCGGCGGTGTGATGGGCTTCCACTCTGGCACGAGCAAGGACTTCCATTCGGTGGCCCGCGAGGAGGAGTCTGGCGCCAAGACGTTCGAGGTTCACGAGCTGGGAAGCCTGACCCGGGCGCTGGAGGCCCAGAAGTCGCTCGCCGTAGAGGCCCACCGCATCCACCGCGAGGTGACGCGACAGCGCGAGCACTTCCACGACCCCGAGGTCGCGTCCTTCCTCGAGAACAACTTTGTACACAAGCACGCGGACTCGATCCGCGACCTTTCCGGCCACAGCAACGATCTCAAGCGGCTCATTGACAACAACAAGCAAACTAGTCTGGCTATCTTCTTGTTCGACGAGTATCTTCAGAAATTGTAAAGAGACTGCATCCTATTGAATGAAACGCTTTTACGTAGCACTACGGTATTCATCATTTCCAAAAGATGCATCAAAGTTTTATAACAATTAGTATTAGGCAGATGGCTATTTGCTAAGAAAGTATGCCATCTTTCTTTTTCTATATTAGACATATAATACCTATGTAGGCCCTATGGTAAATACGAGTTTAACTAAGGCATTTGAACATTCATTTCATCATACAATCTTATTCCTTTTGCCTTTTGTGTCTACCGGGAATTATATAACATCATATACCTGTAGGCCCTAGGCCAAATTGAAATGTAAAAAATTTTAAAAACAAAATTAAATAATTATGATGATACTCTGAATTTTATATGGTACCTACCTTATGTAAGTTTTCTCCGCCAAGACCTAACAATTGAGTGTTTCATATTCCCATGTCCACAAACGCGGTAAAGAGGATAGACTCCACACATGATATCCTCGCATGTAACAAATAAACAGTTGATACTATACTACCATTGTAAGAAAAACTACTACTAGAACCAAATGACAATGAACTGAGTTAGATTAGCACTGATATCACACCGCTTTTCCTTGAAAAAGCAAAATATTAATAAAGAGTAGTCTTCATATTTCAAATTCATACCTAGTTATAAACCTAATTCATTTTGGCCTAAAACAATCAGTAGGCATATTATATTTCACAATAAAAGGGCCAAGTCCAGATTTACAAAACCCAACCTTGACCGGGGATCGAACCCAAGTCTCCCAAAAGACCACCGGGACCGCGGTAGTTGTATTTGCTGCTGAATTATTGGTACATTTTGATATTATTATGCACAGCAAATTCTGAAGTTATTGAATCACCACTCTCGGCAATCTAGTCCGCGCCTGGCCAGCGGGAGACCTGGGTTCAATTCCTATTTTTATTTTTATTTGTATCTGGATTTTCATAACAATTAAATCCCTTCAAGTGTGAGTGAACAGGATTTAATACTCATGATTCCAAGAAAATTAGGCACACTCTCAGGTTGTCTTGGCAAACTCCACGGTCTTGTTATTCCCAATGTTCTTTTTTATATTGTTGTTTTGTCCCTTAATTGAATATTTGGCGTTCTAATAACTTTGGATTGTTAGTTTATTGCTTTATTCGTTATCTTCACAAAGCTGGAGTGACTTTATTGTTGTTGCTTAATTTTAATAGAGTTGAGACAAGTCTCTACTCTAGTATTACATTACATTCCATATTATGCCTATACTAATAAATTGTAGAACATAAACAAAATTAGCTAGTCATTATAATGATATAATTTCAAAGTTTTTCAAATTTCAAAGGTGCTGACACCAGCTCCATGATCTGTGCATAGTGGTGTAGCGTAACGGTTGTTTATATATCCAGAACATGTGGGTTATTTTAGATTCAGATATAGTAACAGTTTGTAGGGTGAACTGAATGATTTAATTAATTACAGTGATGATACAAAATGGCAATGTAACAATAGTTTAAACTCCCTTAAAATTAATACACAGGGGAAGAACAACTTCTGAAAATAAATTCCACAGCTAAGGGATTAACGTCTTAATGCACTAAGGCTATTCAAGACGATGAGTGGTGATAGATGATGATGAAGGACAATTACAAAAAACATGCTTTATACAGGATTCGAACCCAAGTCCTCGTAGAGCCATACACTTCGCACCTGGGCCCTAATCAAATGTGCCACCGACGACCGACCGTGGATAGCAGCTTAAAATGACTTTGTATTAGAAGACTGTGTGTGACTGGAAGGGAGCGATAAGCACCACATTAGTCTAAACTTCCATTAGGACGTTCACAAGTAGGGCCTACTTTCTAAGCCACTGGAATAGATACTAACTAGGTACATTAAATAAATAAGTTTTCAATACAATAAGGTTATAGTTGATGGAATGCAGATCGGCTGAAGTATAAAGTTATGATAGAATCCAACAGCTTACCTTTTAGATGGAGTCTACAAAATGTTGTAGATAACAGTAAGTAGTGCCCCACTTGACTAGAGCAGTCAGTGCCATTTTCCTATTCTTCCGAGTGACAAGACAAGACATGGTGTCGAAACGTCTCGCGTTCCTTTGTTATCCACATACTTTTCCAGGTTACTGTTCTTCCATCTCCTAATACTTGCTCAATTCAATATCATCCATTTAAATTAAATTAAAGTAATTCGATTTTCTGTTAATGCTTGTGGAAGTATTTCAATTGCTCACCATTTGACAAATTTGAAACACTTATATCGTTGATAGTCAATAAACCAAATTAAATTTAAAACCAAAATGGTACATGTTCATTATAGGGACCCCGCAAAAAGGAAAGAAGGGAAAGTGGGGTGGGGATGGGGGGGGGAGGGAGCATGAAGTGCGTTGCCGTAATTTCCTTTTTTCGGGGGGGGGGGGGGGGGGGGGGGGGGAGGAGAGGGGGTCTGTATAATGAACAAGTAGGTACCACCAAAACATAAGAAGTCATTATTTTATTATTTTACCAAAAAAATCACACCCTTCATCGTAATTTTGAAACCTATCTTATTTGACCTGACTTGTATTCATAGTTTTATAACAAAAACATTTTTTAAAGAGTAAAAGCCTAAAATAACGGCAACATGCATTCGTATTAGAGCAGTTCAACATTAAGTACACACACAATTTCTACAATATTTTGTTTATTTTGTAGATAAATGTTTATGAGACGAGGGAGCGCAGCGACTGAGTCTTACACAATTCAAGATGAATGGCGCTTATTCTGTCATTTTGTGTGTACGTAATAAACAGAAAGAATCGCTGAACTGATTGAGCTGAATTTTAAACAGACATCTGGTACGAGTTAACTGAGAACTGTAAACAAAATCAGCAACTCCGTAGCAATTTAAATTTACAAGGAATGATAAATTGAAAATACTAGGTAGAAAATTTGTTTTTAACATTTTATTTAACGCCAATGGTTTTGTTCTTGAAGAAGTTATTTTTTATTTGTCAGGCGGTGAATGCATACGCATGCAGTGACCAAGGTGTACCAAATCTTGCACGCTCAAGGTCCGCTGGGAGATTGAGTGGCTATGTTTTCTATAGCATTGAATGCATTACAAAACATGTTCTACAGATTTTTCTTTTTTAAATACAATCCAGAAATAACTAATCTTTGAACCCAGGTTTTCCACATTCCTGGTATGACGGCGCCTTAGCCAACTAGACTAGGAAAACGCCAAAGTCAAAGTTAGACGAGTGAGCGAGTCATGTGTTGAGTACCCGGGAATATTTGAATTGAAGTTGATTGATATATAGGTATAAATGATAGGTTTTGAGTTTAGTTGGTATAAGGGCACATCAACTGTACTTGCCATAATACGCCACTCTAGCCTATGATAAGCTAGGGAGGAAAGACCCATGCTGTATCCAGCCTTAGGTAGGGGGATAAAAGGGAATGGTCCCGGGTACTCAACACATGGCTCACTCACTCGTCTAACAACGACTTTTGTGTTGTCCTAGTTTTAGAACTTGTATGATTTTTTATTTTTTATTTTCAATTTTGTACTTTCTTTTTTTTAATTCCTAACCCTCTGAAGTTGATTGATATATATAGGTATAAATGATAGGGTTTTGAGTTTAATTGGTATAAGGGCACATCAACTGTACTTGCCATAATACGCCACTCTAGCCTATGATAAGCTAGGGAGGAAAGACCCATGCTGTATCCAGCCTTAGGTAGGGGGATAAAAGGGGGAAAGGTCCCGGGTACTCACACATGGCCCCTCAATCGTCTAAAAACGACTTTTGTGTTTTCCCCAAATTTTAGAACTTGTGTGAATTTTTTTTTTCAATTTTGTACTTTCTTTTTTAATTCCTAACCCTCTCAGTCCTTCACTTTTTTCACTGTAAAAATTTGGTGATTTTAACAATCAATTGAGTTTTGCATTTCTTTCCTAAGATTTTTAGTATTTTTCATAATTTTAATGAGTTTTGGAAATTTTTTGGATTTGAAAAAAAAAGAACGCTTTTTCTAGTCGCGTTGATGAATGAGATTTTTTTTAAGTTTTTAGTTTGCGTGGGATCTCTTTACTTTGCAAGTGCTTTTTGAACACATTGTAGGTGATTGTTGTCAAGTTTCTATTGTTACTCGTTATTTTTTTTTTTCAAATCCAAATCACTTTATTGCATTCTTAAGTTTACATCAAGCAGTATAAAGAGTATATTAGTTAAATTATTGGATGAGCGTAGCGAGCGAAGCAAAGATTCCATTTCACTACACTGGAGAAAAAAATCGGGAATGTTTTTTTTTCTTTTTTTTTGTATTTTTGGCTGTTTCTTAACACGATTCCGGCTAAACCGATACTCCAATTGCCAAGAAATTTTGTGGAGGCCTTCAAAATCTCTGAACTTAGAACTGCCACGTTTTCGAGCGCAATCAAAAAATTATTTTGTTTTTCTTTTTTAATGTTTTTTTTTTTTTTTTTCTTTTTTTCTTTTTTTTCCTTTTTTTTTCTTTTTCTTTTTCTTTTCTTTTCTTTTTTTTTTCCTTCTTCCCCCCCCCCTTTTTTTATTATTCGATTCATTCATAAATTGCATTTAATATCCTTTTTATTTGTTATCAAATTTGTTGAGTATTTAATGCATTGTTGTAATATTACTATTTCAAAGTTCATTGTTGTGTCTGCATCTATGTAATTAGATTTATTTAGTTGTCCTCCTTTGTAAATCAGTTTTATAACTGAATAGGATAATCGTTAAATAAATGAATAAAATAAATAAAAATAAAATTTCTCATGAAAATCGCAATTTTACGATTTTTTTTAAAATTTCTTCGACTTATAACACCTACATGCTTTATTCGATTGTGATGATTTTTTCCCAGAACCTTTATTTTATGAATTAATATATTCGTGTGAAATTTGAGCGTAATCGAAAAATTATTTCTTATAAAAATCTCAATTTTACGATTTTTTTTGTTTTTAAATTTTTCGACTTATAACACCGACATGCTTTATCCATTTGTATTTATTTTTCACAGAACCTTAATTTTATGAATTTAAAATATTTGTGTGAAAAATTTTAGCTAAATCAAAAATTGTTTCTCATGATAATTTCAATTTTACGATTTTTTTATTTTTTAATTTCTTCGACTTATAACAACACCTACATGCTTTATCCGATTGTAATATATTTTTACAGACTCAATGATATGAATTAATATATTCGTGTGAAATTTGAGCGTAAACGAATAATTATTCTTATGAAATCGCAATTTTACGCTTTTTTCGTTTAAACAATTACGCTCATCCAACAACGCGCTTGAAAAAGCGTTTGTGAAACTTCCTAGTTATTTTATGGTATTAACAACATGTACGTTTAACCTTAAAAAACTCATATATGGTCGTTCTCCAGATTAGGACAAATTTGTCCTCGGCAATATTATGCTCAAAATTATTATTTTGAGTTTTATTTTTACTCTTTAAAACAAATAATAAGTATAGTAGTATTTGACCATATAAAAGAAATTTTGAATAATAATTTTATAATGACAAAAACGATAGTTAAGCCTTTAACATCAGCTCCATGCCTGTCCCCAGTAGCATTTTTTTCAAGTTCTTTTATAATTTTTTAAAAATATTTTCATGTGTTAATATAATAATTATATACCTAAAAAGTTTGAAATAATATACTTGTTACTTGAAATAAGTTATTGTGTCAAACAAAAAAATATTTTAAAGACTTTTAAAGCATGCAAATGTTGGGCACCCATGGAGTGTAACAGCTCCATGGCCATGCCTTAAGTTGCGATAAAAACCCACCAGGTTGGGAGGTCAGTCCAAACAGGAAGTGGAAGTAAAGGTATAAACTGCCATTTTGAATTTTACATGTATGGTGCTCCATGAACTGTGAAAAATAAATAAATAAATAAATAAATTGCATTTAGAGTCTACCCACTCAGTTATATAACTGATTTTCAGTGGGGGACAGTAAATCAAAGCGACTAAGCCTACCCTGTAGGCCCCGACGCAATCGACGAGTGAGCAATAACCAACCAGAGATCGATATTTTTAATAGGAAATATAGCAATCAGTGGTATGGACAGTGCGAACACCCGCGGATCAACGCCAGAATCAACAAGGCCAATTCAGAACAACTCTGAATTTATTATGTGCTTCGTTGCTAGGACGGTTCCAAATTCACCGTTTACAAACTCCTAAGACACGAACTGATGGACTTAAGTCCAAATCAGAAGTTAAAATACTTCTGACTTTGGCGGGAATCGAACCCTGGACCTTCTGCATTGGAAGCAGATACACTAACAACAAGACCAACGAGCCACATAAGACCATAAAAGTTAAAAGTGTTTTATAACTCAAAACATCCGGATAAATGGGTGAGTGTATTTATTCATCATCAACTCCATGACATTATTAGATTGTAGAGATTAATTTAAAACAATTGGAGTGTAATTTTAACTAGGCCTTGGCCTATACCGTTGAGTAAAGAACTTATCTTTAAAAGCACAATTGTTCATAACCTCAAAATTGAGTTGTTTATTGCAATATGCACACATTCATCAGCTCCGTGGTCATCAGCTCCATGGCACTCCATGGTCAAAGCAGGACCATGGAGTTGATTTTGTCCATGGAGATGATTTTTTGGTGTATTTACATGTTTACAGAATCTGATGGCTGTCTCAACTTATTTTGTACCTTATTCTTTATTACTAAGAAGCTTTGCAAACGCTTTTTCAGGCGCGTTGTTGGATGAGCGTATGTTTTTTTAAACAAAAAAAAAATTTAAAATTGCGATTTTTATAAGAAATTATTTTTTGATTGCGCTCAAATTTTGCACAAATATACAAATTCATAAAATTAAGGTTCTATGAAAATATTATTACAATCGGATAAAGCATGTAGGTATGTGTTATAAGTCGAAGAATTTTTTTTCTAAACAAAAAAAGGGTAAAATTGTGGTTTTCATGAGAAATTATTTTTCGATCGCGCTAAAATTTCACATTAATATATAAATTCATAACATTAAGATTCTGTGAAAACATCATTAAAATCGGAGAAAGCATGTAGGTGTTATAAGTCGAAGAATGTTTTAAAAATTAAAAAATATCGTAAAATTGCGATTTTCATAAGAAATAGTTTTTTCGATTGCGCTCAAATTTCATAAGAATATTCTAGGAAAACGCTTAAGTCCCGTTGCGTTGTTGAGCGAGCACCGGTACGTGCAACACGACCCGAGTACGACATTCCCATAATGTTACATACCAATAAGTCTTTAAGGTCTTGACCGATTTAGCTGAAAATTTGTAAAATAGGAGAGAATGGATAAAATCCACCGCCATCTAGAGGACCTTGACATCATTTCTTTGGGAAAACTATTTTAACTCTTTGGTAATAACGAATAATACAATGCTTACTCGATAGTATTTTGATTACTTCTAGGTGGCAGTGCATAGTGAGACTTTTCGTTGCCATGGTAACGTTACTATTGTTAAAATGAAATTATTATCTACACTACTTAAGGTCTTACCCGATTTAGCTGAAAATTTGTAAAATAGGAGAGAATGTTGTACTTATTGACCCTGCAAAATTTCATAACGATCGGAACATTTTTATTTTTTTATTTATTTTTTATAACCAACGATCGGATTTTGTTCAAAAACTATACAGCAACCCGCATAGGTAGTATGTACATGTGTGCAAAATTTCAGGTCGATCAGAGAAACGGTGCGACCTGTACCAAAGCAGTAACAGAAAAAGAAAAAAAAAAACAGACATTCGAGCCATAAGAGTCAAGTGGAGACGCTCGCTACGCTCGCTCAATTAATTCATAAAATTAAGGTTCTGTGAAAAAAATCATGACAATCGGATAAAGCATGTAGGGGTAGGTGTTATAAGTCGAAGAATTTTTTTTAAATAAAAAAAATCGTAAAATTGCTATTTTAATGAGAAATAATTTTTGGATTGCGCTCAAAAACGTGGTAAATCTAAGTTCAGAGATTTCAAAGGCCTCCAAAAAATTTCATCGCAATTGGAGTATCGGTTTATAGCCAGAATCGTGTTAACAAACAGACAAAAATACAAAAAAAAAACATTCCGGATTTTTTTCTCCAGTGTAGTAAAATGGAATCTTCGCTTCGCTCGCTACGCTCATCCAACACGAATTCTATTATTTTGTATAAATATTTGGTTTTTATTATTGCACTGCAATTCTCCATGTAAAAACTCTGTGGCAGGAAGAGATTTTCAATGGCCCTAGAAATCCTTAAAATATATTTTTCATTTCTGCTAGCATAAGGAGTTACTTTCTCAATATTAGGAGAACTAAATGTGCAAAAGATGTTATTTAAAAAATCTTATTTTTTTTGTCATCTTCATTTTGTCCCTAATCTGGAGAATGACCCATATTAAAATCTTAATTTCTAATTCTGCCTAACTTTTTCAACTTTTTCTTTCAAAAGGCAATAGTACGTACATCACCATTACCTTAATGTACATGTGAAATATGAACGTTGTAGCCCCTCCTGTTTATCAGAATGGGCCCAAATATCACGAAAATATCACATTAAAAATTGAAAAAAATTGTAAAAGTACTAGTAGGCCTATATTCATGAGAAATATTTCTTCGAATGTACCCAAAAACGTGGCAGGTCTAAGTTCAGAGATTTCGAAAGTCCCCCCCAATTTTCATCAAGATTGCTAATGCCGTTTGCCTGGTAGAGCGCAAACAGACAGAAAAAAATAGGAAAAAAGAAAAAAAAAACGTTGGAGCTAAATTTTTTGAGGGGGCAGTGAAATTGAAGTCTTCGCTTTGCTCATCCAAAAATGAAAATTCTATGTGCATAGGTAGGTGCCGTACCTAAAACTACATTCTTTCTGATTTTTTGGCATATTTTGGATTTTGTATAGGGCCTATCTCAAATACCTGCAATAGAGATATGCCAAATTTCCGGGACAAACCAGAATTTTCTTGTTTTTAGCTATTTTTGCAGATGTCTGTTTTCAATATTGTATACAAAAGGTACCATTCGTACCATTGGCATGGAAGAAAAAAAATCATTAATAAAAAACCAGCCCGTAGGCCTTAAATTTTTATTTATTTTATTTTTATTTATTTATTTAACGTCTATCCTACTCAGTTATAAAAACTGATTTACAAAGGAGGACAACTAAATAAATCTAATTACATAGATGCAGACACAACAATGAACTTTGAAATAGTAATATTACAACAATGCATTAAATACTCAACAAATTTGATAACAAATAAAAAGGATATTAAATGCAATTTATGAATGAATCAAATAATATATAAAAAAGGGGGTGGGGAATGAAAAGAAAAGAAAAAAGAAAAAAAAACATTAAAAAAGAAAAACGAAAAGAAAAAAAAAATAATAAAAAAAATAAATACGTATTTAGAGTCGACCCACTCAGTCACATAACTGATTTTCAGTGGGGGACAGTAAACCAAAGCGACAAATCCAACCCTATAGGCCCCGACGCAATCGATGAGTGGTTAAATTGAAAACCCTATTAGCCCTATTAGGCTACCCGCATTTAAATCGAAAACTTGAAGTCCTCGTTTGTGGACACAGGGCCTGAGAGGGTGTTAACAATTTAAAGGTTAATTTTAAATTTTTACAAACTTTGCAATTTTATTATGATTCAGCATTTAATAAAGTAAAGAACAACTTTACTTTACGTAGAACAGGCCTCAAAGTGGCAGTACAGCATCATTGCTGATGTTGATTCACGTTCATTATTAATTATTTATTAGTGTTCGGTAGGCCTCCTGTTAGGAAAAGGAGAACAACAGCAGCTTAGATAGAATCTTATTTATTTGTTATTGTTACAAATTTAGGCCTAAATGTTTGTGAATGGTAATTGAAATGGGGGATGAGCATGAACATGTGGTCAACTATTTTTACTTCTTAAGACTGTTCATTAGTTGTATTGGTACCGGTACTAGGTCTACTTGCGTCTTGAGGGGCATTGCAAGCAGCCAAATGTTTTCTACGTGCCTCTTTCCCGCGACAGATTGCTTCTTTAAACAGGTTGCAGTATAACTGAATGGCACACGGCGTATCATCATTGCCTGGTACCGGGTACGTTACAAGATTGGGATTGCAGTTTGTGTCAACTATGCCGATGGTGGGAATGGCCATTTTGGCTGAGTCTCTCACGGCGATGTGTTGGGTCAATATGTTGTTTAATGTATTTAGAAAAATGCACAGGTCTGGCAAACGTGTTGTTGCTCCGAACTGCGACTCTGCGTTTGTAAATACGCCTCCTCGCCAGAACCTTGTGTGAGCGTATTCCCCGCATTCTAGTGCCGTCTTCTCGACAAGGTGTGCGTTTTGAGATCCACGTGCTAAGAACAATATGATACCACCTTGGTAAGCAATGTGTGCAGTCACGTTCAGCGCTTCACGTAGATGGTGGGCCGTGATGTCCAAGTCGAATATCAGGTGTCCAAGACGCGATCCGAATATAAAGGACTTCATGCGTTCATCTAATGAGCCCTCACGATGGCCAAAGTGAATGCGGGCATCAAACAGGTCTCGAACCGTAAATAATTCATGGACTCGAAAATAGTCTGGATGCTTCAGAGGATCTATTGATGCAACTCGAACATCTGGTGGAAAGAATTTAAATTAGGCCTCTAAGATAGTAAATAGTCGTCAATAATTTTTTAGAGATTTTTTTAAAGTCTGATATAATCCCCCACGCTCCCAGCGTAAAAGTCCTAGGCCTTTCATTGACCGAAAAACTCGACTGATCTATCCATGTTAACCATGTTGCCAGCAAAATTTTATCTGGCTGCTACTCAATCCGTAAGCTCAAACAAATTGATCACCCCTACATCTAATTGCTAGTCTACTTTGCCCACATCCACTCTCACTTATCCTATGGCCTGCTATTTTGAGGAGCCTCCCCCCAAGCTAACAGAATATTCATCCTCCAAAAGAGAGCGATACGTATTATTGCAGGTGTCCCCAGAAAACACTCCTGTAGGGGAGCTCTTTAAATTCTAACTCTAGCATGCACATTGCACCCTCATCCACTCATCCAGTCTGCCGCACTCTTTGATCGCACAAATAGTAACCTCTTCCCTCTCAATGCGTCTGTGCACTGCCACAACACAATGAGCCATCCTTCACATACACAGGCCGCCCCACCACCTGCGCCTTTTTGCACTAGGCCCCGAGTACCTAGCCTCCACCCTCTACAACAAGCTCCCAAAAACATCAAAACCTCCCCCACCCTGCCCTCCTTCAAACACAAGTTAAAAACATATCTCACAGCAAACAGCTTCTACTCGGTTAGTGACTACCTCTTCATGTAAATAATAAACAATTATTCTAGGTAAAGTCAACAATGATAGCAAAGTCAATTAACAATGTAACATATGGTCACTATTTTTTAGTTTTTGCCCTCATATCATTAACTAGCTATGTCTCTGACTTTCAGTTTCGTCTGTAGGTCACTATCTTGCACCAATGTAAATAACCTCATCGAACAATTCTCTTCTCCAGATAGGCCTACTATTGTTAAATAATATAGGCTATATATCATTATCATTAGGCCTAGGGGCCTACTGTAGTAACTCGCTTATTTTACTTATTAGGGCCTAGTATTTATATTTTCCATTATTATCATGTAAATCATGTTCATGTACGAGTACGATACATAGTAGTTAATAAGGATTATTCATTCCCTCTCTTCCAAGAGGGGTTATATCTGTACCATGTATTGATTGAATGAATAAATTGAAAGTTGAAACTCAATTACCTAATTGACTAGTTTTCAGGTCCATGGCCCAGGCTATAGGCGGCACTCTTTCGGTTGGGGCGGTCCAACTATGAAAGTGATTGATAGTAGTAGGTACTAACTAACTTGTAATGATTTATATTAAATTATAATTAGGCCTACAGATTTATATTAGGCCTATTTAAAAATGTAGACCTACTCATGTTTTATTTTATTACGTTTTATAAACAAAAGTAATCGTTATGAGGTGCGTGGAGTTTATGTGGTCTAGATCTAGGGCCTACACTTGACCATAATTAATAAACTAGGCCCTACTTAATTAAACTACAGATACTTAATTGTATTTTCAATTGTCTCCCTAGGCCTGTAAATAAAAACTATAAATAGAATTAGCACTTTTAAAGTTCAGAAGTTATAGCGTGGCTTATGGAGAATAACACTGACTATCTTGGAATGTGATTAGGTATTGGATGAGCGTAGTGAACGAAGCGAAGATTCCATTCTACTACACTGGAGAAAAAATTCCGGAATGTTTTTATTTCTTTTTTTTTTCTTTTTTTTGTATCTTTGTCTGTTTGTCCGCACGATTCCGGCTAAACCGATACTCCGATTACGATGAAATTTTATGGAGGCCTTCGAAATCTCTGAACTTAGAACTGCCACGCTTTTGAGCGCAATCGGAAATTATTTCTCATGAAAATCGCAATTTTATGATTTTTTTTATTTTTAACAAAATTCTTCGACTTATAACACCTAGGCCTAGCCTACATGCTTTGACCGACTGTAATAATTTTTTCACACAACCTTAATTTTATGAATTGTTATATTCGTGTGAATTTTGAGCGTTTTCGAAAGACAAAATTTCTTTAAAAAAATCGCAATTATACGACTTTTTTTGATTTTTTAAATTTCTTTGGCTTATAGGCCTAGCACCTAGGCCTACATGCTTTATCCGATCGTAATGATTTTTTCACAGAACCTTAATTTCATGAATTTATATATTCGTGTGGAATCTGAGCGCAATCGAAAAATCATTTCTTTTGAAAATCAAAATTTTACGATTTTTTTATTTTTTAAAATTAAGATTAATTAAAAAAATTAAAGTTTATTTTTTATTCAATTTAAATTAATTTAAAAAAAATTCTCGACTAAGTAATGATTTTTTCACAGTACAACAGAAAATCCGCATAACACTTAACAACTCAATGCACCAATTACGCTCATCCAACAACGCGGCGGGACTAAAGCGTTTTCCTAGTAATTAATAGCCTAAATGTAACAACCAATGAGTTCAAAAAAAAATTGCTTTAGTTCTGGTTTTGCTTTCATTCATCTCATTACATTTAACTCTTTTGATAACATTAAATCATCAGCCTACTGTATGGCCTATTCTAGTTCAGATAGTTTAAGTTAGATTAATTAGTAGACTTGTTTTAGTTTATAATGGATCAGTCGGCCTATATCTATAGAGTGCACACTATTAAGTATCCTCCTAACTATTGTTGTAGCTTTTAGTCATCTTGTTACATTATATGGATGGGGTATAGTAGTATCTATGGTATAGCCTATCTTTGATTGATAATTGCCCACACTCAAGTTTAATTGTAAACTTTGTGGGCTTCGCTGTATTGTACTTTCATGAATAATAATGTATGCATGTGAAACCTGTAGGCCTATATAAAAAAGCATGCAAATAAAAAGTTATATGAACTGAACTGAACTTATTAATAAATTGTTAATGAGTTACTTTTTATTTAGGCTATTAGTAGTTCAGATTCAGATTCAGATTTTATTCACCAACTAGACAGGTACATGGCACACTGTATGGGCATCGTCAATGTGTGTATGTTACATTAATACAAAATTACACAACAATATACTTAAACAATGTAGGTACAATATAAAGATTAGCATTTAAAACAGTAATATTTAAACCAATAAAATACTTCTAATACCAGGTGTGAGGCTAGGTTCAGCCTCCATTCACACTTATCCCACATCCAACCATTTCCCTGTACTTCCTCCGCTTGGTATCATAATAATGAGTCACCAGGTCAACGACACATCTCCTTTGGCCTAAGATTGAAAAAATTCTTGAAGAGAATAGTAACCTTTGCTACACAAATGTGATTTTAGTTCTTGTTTGAATATTGTGGCTTGTTTGATGCTCTTAATTTGTGTAGGAAGTTTATTGTATATTGCGATACACAGATAGTGTGGCCCTTTGGCATACATTGTTGTCTTATGATGGGGTACATGGAGACTATTCTGGGAGCGAGTAGGATAGCTATGTACAGAAGAGTTTGTTAAAAAAAGTTTCTGATTGGTATGCACAAAGAGTGCTGCAGTTAGTATGAGTGAGCATGTGACTGTTAAAATGTTGAGCTTGGGAAACAGTTTGCGGCATGATTTGCATTGGCTTGTGAATTTGCCACCGCTATAAGCGATTCCGTGAATTTCTTGTCTGCTGTTAAGAGATGACTGAAGTCATCTACATATTGCGTTACTTTCCCCTCTTTTAAGTAATTCGATGCATCATTCACATATAATAGGAATGCAAGAGGTCCAAGGATTGTTCCTTGTGGAACACCGCTTTTTACCATGAGGGGAGAAGAGAAGTGATGGCTTGTAGTGCCATTGATGGTATTGTTAATTACTGCAATCTGTGAACGTTCTGATAAAAAAGATGATATCCAATCCTTAGCTTTCCCTCTAATTCCCAGAATATCAAGTTTATTAAGAAGACTGAGCGTGGTCAATAGTGTCAAACGCTTTACTTAAATCATAAAATATCCCTAAAGCTACCTCACTGTGATCTAGGGCTACATACAGAGAGTTTAAGAACATGAAAATTGCAGTGATGGTCGATTTGTTTTTTTGGAAACCGTGTTGGTTAGGTGTTATTATCTCATATTTGCTTAAAAATTCTGATATACGATTATACATGGCTTTTTCAAAAATCTTTGAAAATGATGAGATTAATGATATTGGCCGGTAATTGCTAGGGTCCTGTTTATTCCCTTTAAGTTTGTATAGTGGTATAACTTTCGACAATTTTAGTTTGGATGGGAATATGCCCGATACAAACGATTCATTTATGAGAAATGATAGTGGTTCTGCAATAAGGTTGTGACATTTTGCTAGAATTGAGCCGGGTATGCCATCTAGTCCCGAAGAATGTTTCTTACCAAAGCTCTTAATAATATTAGAAACTTCCTTAGGGGAAGTGGGGTAGAGGAAGATTGAATGGGTTGGTGATATTCATCATCATCACATCTGAATGGATTGAGGTTGGTAGGAGGTTGGGGCGGACTTTTGTAATTTCTGAATTTTAGTAAATAATATTAATTCCTGTGTTTATTATTTCAAACGGCATGTGACGTCACCATGGAGTTACAAATAGGTAGTACTGTCGTACTGGAGGTGCAGGTGTATGGTCGGCGGTGTTCAAGTTAGCACTACAAATCGGCAGACATTTTGATTGTTTACTTTAGTAGTAACAAAGGTTACTACCTAGGGCCTACCACAGTTCATGGTAGCAAAGATTAACCTGCTGGTAGTGGTTATAATAATCAAAATGGCGAATAGGCTCAAACAAACACGATCGTGGACGTGCTGTTCCATTTGAGCTAGACCTCCTTCTCATCCAACTCCATGACGTCACTATCCAGGTTGTCGCCAATGAATTTAGACTAGGAAAACGCTTAAGTCCCGCCGCGTTGTTGGATGAGCGTAATTGGTGCATTGAGCTGCCATGTGTTATGCGGATTTTCTGTTGTTCTGTGAAAAAATTATTACTTAGTCGAAGAATTTTTTAAAATTAAATAAAATAAAAAAATAACTTTATTTTTTATTTTTTTTATTAATCGTAATTTAAAAAAAGAAAAAAATCGTAAAATTGCGATTTTCATAAGAAATTATTGTTCGATTGCGTTTAAATTTTACACGAATATATTCATTCATAAAATTAAGGTTCTGTGAAAAAATCATTACAATAGGATAAAGCATGTAGGTGTCAAAGAATTGTTTCAAAAAAGAAAAAACCTGTAAAATTTCGATTTTCATGAGAAATAATTTTTCGTTGCGCTCAAATTTCATACTAATATCTTAATTCATAAAGTTAAGGTTCTGCGAAAAAATCATTAAAATCGGATTAAGCATATAAATGTTACAAGTAGAAGAAATTTTTTAAAAATCGAAAAAAATCGTAAAATTGCGATTTTCATAAGAAATAATTTGTGGCACATTCTAAGTTTAGAAATTTCTAAGGCCTCCATAAAATTTTATCGCAATTGGAGTATCGGTTTAGCCGGAATCGTGTTAACAAACACACAATAACAAACAGAAAAAAAAACATTCCAGATTTTTTTCTCCAGTGTAGTGAAATAGAATCTTCACTTTGCTCATCCAAAAAATCTATCTACTAGGTTCTTTTATCTAAGTTCTTTGGTTGCCACATGGTTTATGCATGGGCTTATAATAATCCATGGTGCAATGAAGGAAATTAACAACTGCCTTCTAGATAACACATCTAATGGTGTTTTTCATTGACATTATTATTATTATTATTATTATTATTATTATTATTATTATTATTATTTATTATTATTATTTTATTCATAGGCAAACAGTTACATAATATGTATCAGCTTAGCAATATGAAGTGGATGCAGGAAGCGAACCTGAAGTCCTTACACATTTGTGTCCTACATCCATCGTAAATAAAACTAAAATATACCAAAACTAAAACTAACAAACTTACATTTTAGATAGCATATCTTTTGATGAAAGTGATGAGATAAAAAGAAAACAAAATACATTAAATTGATATCAGTCCAAGTAAGAAGAAACAAATTTATGAAACTGATTAGGCCTAGATACATGTGTAAAACAATGATTATATGGTTGATATGAGTAATAACATAAAAATAATACCTAATGAAAATGATAAGGGGGGAAAAAAATACAACGATTAAATTGATAGTGTTAGTAAAGAAATAAGAATAATGACAATTTTTAATAGAATTGCGGTAGCACACATTCTAAAACTATCCTTCCAGGTTCATGTTGAACCTACTTAAAAGTTCTGCACTAGTGCATATAGATGTCATTGTTGTCGCTCTCCACTTGAATACCTAACATTATCAGAGTCGATAAAGAAGTTTCCCCATTGGGAAGGTCCTCCAACTCCCTATACCGCCCTGGGTTAAATAAAAAGTCGGTTTTTGGCTTTTGGAATCTAACGTTCCGCGCGACTCAGTGTGACAATTGATGGAACTACAATAAAACTACGTCACATTTCTACTAGAAGTTAACGTTCGTTGACGACGAATGTTTTGGAATAAAACAAACTCTCTTTATTGATGAGGATATTTTCTGATGTAGTAGACCTAAGCTTAGGACTTAGGCCTAGGCCAACAATATGTATTGTTCAAGATTTCGATTTGAGTGCCTAATGCGTACTTACGTCTGAAAACAGTATTGTGGCCTTGGGCCTAGGCTACACTTACGTTCGTAAGGCTTAAACAAGACATATCGAAATTTATTTCGCACAAAAATGTCAGTGGCGTCTGTGCAACATGCAACACTTTATACCTACAATAATAAATCAAAAGTAAATAGTTTTAAAAGGCTAGGGCCCTGGGCTAATATGATTAAAATTCAATTGAAATTTGACGTTTCGTCAGTCATTTATTAATAGCAGCGTCACTGCGCACCGATAATCTACTGACCGTATTTAGGTTGTAGTGCTTTTAGTAGTTTCACATTTGAGCCGCCCTCAGCGCGCAGAACGTTAGATTCCGTTTTGACTTGGGAGTTGGGGGACCTCCCCAACAGGGAAACTTCTTTATCGACACTGACATTATTAAACTGAACAAATGAAGAGACAAGTGACGATTCGGTGCGCACTAGTGCGACCTGAGTGCGGTCAATGGAAAACGCCATAAATTTACTGCATGGTCGCTAAACAGCTCGTGTTGCTATGACAACGATTGTTGTCACTTTATTTTGTCTTATGATTATTTGTTATTGGTTGATTAGCCACACCAGATTATGACGTACGCACCCGTTTTTCCCGCCAAAATTTTTGGTGCAGCTTTCAGCTAACTTTTATGAATGCAAATATTATGTAAATAAAAACAGAAATCGATTGACGCATTCTGAAAAACAAGTACTTATTGTAGTAGAATGATAAAATCAAGTCACGTATATTCCCTATACTATGGCCTATTCGGATTCCCTCTTTTCAAATTTACGAGTGAAGACCAGGAGGGTCAAGAGTTAAGAATGACCTCCAAACAACCTCTACCCAATATCATTGGAAAATTTGTTTCAATTTTATGTAGGCATATAATATTATTGTAGGCCTACGGTATGCCTACCCTATCTCTAATAATTTTCTGAGCGTAGCAAAGACTTTATTTTGTACCCTGATAAAAAAAAGCTTGGTTGCTTATTTTTTGTTTGTTTATTTATTCACACGGCTGCTCCGATCTCGATGTAATTTTCAGGGGACTTTTGGAATCTCTGAACTTTTACTTAAGACCTGCCATGTTTTTGGGTACAATTAAAGAAAATTTTCTCATTGGATATTGCTTAACGTCTCATATGTATGCAACTTGGCTAATATCATACTTCCTACTTGTATTCCCCCTTCCACCCCCCAAACGCAGATCCCGGTTTCAGCTTCTGGAGTGGACCTCTTGATCACTTTCAACTTTCAAGGAATCTATTACCACACAGTTGCCTGGTTGTGAAAAAATGTTACTCCTTTGTTTCTAGGTAATGACGATGCTCTGCCCAATTGCAATGCGAAGTATGGAGCCATCGATAACATCGAAATTGACCTCCAGAAGTTTGTCACCGCTCACATTGCTCACAGCTTTGATTACTTGCTGATGGTAAGAATACACTGTAATCACCTCCAACTAAACCTTGAATTAGGTACATCCAAGAGACTTATATATATATATATATCAAACACCCTTTTCCAACATTCGTCGGGTCGGGGGGTGACGAGTCACCAGTTTCTCGGGCTATCTTCTAGTGCTTGCTAGCCAGGCTCAGCACCCCTCATCTTCTTCCTCGTTTTCTTCCATAACCGGCATTTCTAATAATTCTCTCCACTTCTTCCTGTCCTCCCAGAGTCTTTCTTCATTAACCCTATCCCATGTTTTCCCTCTTTCTTCGATGCTTCGCGTTATTTGGTCCCGCCATCTATCTCTTGGCCGGCCAACTCTTCGTACTCCCCCACATGTACGTTCAAATTCTCGTCTTGGGATTCTGTCTTGCTTCATTCTTCTTACATGTCCATACCACCTGAGTCTTTCTCTTCCTATTTAATCTCGTAGACTTTCCACTCCTAATTTGTTTCTTGTTGTTATGCTTCGTACCTTGTCTAGTTTTGTTATGCCCACCGCACTTCTTAGGAATTTCATCTCTGCTGCTTGCAGTCTTTTTTCATATTATGGGGCTGCCTTGCCACCGAGTGCTAGCTTAGTGTGAAGGTGCCTTTTAGAACAAAACCTAGATTTGCCAAGTGAGGGTCGGTGGTGTTTGTAAAAGATTACCCTTGATATACTTCTGACGCTAGTGTACATATGCACTAGTAAAACAATGTGCCTACAACTTGTTCTGTAGAGAATGGAAATTCCATGATATTACCCATTATTTTTTGTACATTGATATAATTAATTTAATTGGATGAGCGTAGCGAGCGAAGCGAAAACTTCAATTTCACTGACCCCCCAAAAAATTTAGCTCCAATGTTTTTTTTTTTTTTTTTTTTTTTTTTTTCTGTCTGTTTGTTCGCTCGATTCCGGGCAAACGGCATATGCGATCTTGATGAAAATTTGAGGGGACCTACGTTTTCTCTGAACTTAGAGGTGTATTGTTTTTTGGGTGCAATCGAAAAAATATTTCTCATGAATATCGTACTTTTACGATTTTTTTCGATTTTTAGTGCGATATTTTCGTCACATTTGGGCCGATTCTGACCAAACGGGTGGAACTACAACGTTCATATTTCACATGGACATTAAGATTATGGTGTTGAAGTACCCTTTTAAAGAAAAAGTTGAAAAAGTTAGCCAGAATGTATAGAAATAAAGGTTTTGATATTAGTTTTTCAATTTTTAGTGCGATATTTTCGTCACATTTGGACTGATTCTGACCAAACGGGTGGGACTACAACGTTCAGATTTCACATGGACATTAAGGTTATGGTGATGTAGTACCTTTTGAAAGAAAAAGTTGAAAAAGTTAGTCAGAATCCACAGAAACAAAGGTTTCAATATAAGTTTTTTACGGTAAATAATACCAATTGACAAGAAACAAAATAAACTTGACAACATTCACCTACAATGCGTAGGCAGCAAAACAAAGCACTTGCAAAAGTAAAGATATCCCAAGCAAACTTAAAACTTTAAAAAAGCTCATCCATCAACGCGGCGGGACTTTAGCGTTTTCCTAGTATGTACTGATTGAATTGTGCTAGAACTACCTGTGTCCATTTGATGTCCAAATATTATACTTTAGTTCGGCAGACATAATTCAATATGCATATTATATGTACCATTATACAATTAGGCCTACTGACTAGTACCTAATGGGAATGGGACCCAAATAAATAGCACCAGTGACTTCTTTTTTCATCTTTTAAGTGTAAATTTTAGCTTTGGAACTAGAATTTAGCCTAATGAAGTCTAGTTCGTCTAGTCAATATGAATTAATGTCAAAACAAAATGTTTGATTTCAGTCTAGCCATTTTGGAAACTACGAGAAGAATCGCGACGGTTTCAAACAACTGTTCCGCAAACTGTCTGACTCTACGTGGAACGACGCCATTGGTCTGATCAAGTACATCACTAAGCGCGGCGGTTGTGGATCGAGAAGCTTCCACCCTCTGGCGCCAGCGTTCGATCTGATAAAATTACTAGTATGCCTATATCATGAGAAAATTTCTTCGAAGTACCAAATAACGTGAAGGTCTTAAGTTCAGAGATGTCGAAAGTCCCCCCAATTTTCATACAGATTGCTAATGCCGTTTGCCCGGTAGTTGAGAGCGCAAACGGACAGAAAAAAAATATTCCACCATGACAAGAAAAAAACGTTTGGAGCTAAATTTTTTGAGGGGGCAGTGAAATTGAAGTCTTCGCTTTGTCATCCAAAAATGAAAAATTCTATGTGCATAGGTTAGGCTGCCGTACCTAAAATACATTCTTTCTGATTTTTTTTGGCATATTTGGATTTTGTTATAGGGCCTATCTCAAATACCTGCAATAGAGATATGCCAAATCGGGACAAACCGAATTGTCTTTGTTTTTAGCTATTTTTTTGCAGATGTCTGTTTTCATATTGTATAGAAAAGTCTAGCTACCATTGTACCATTGGCATGAAGAAAAAAATTTTCATAAAAACAGGCCGTAGGCCTTATAAAGTTGTAGTATTTTATTTTTATTTAGTTATTCCCGTCTATCCTACTCAGTTATAAAAACTGATTACAAAGAGGACAACTAATAAATCTAATTACATAGATGCAGACACAAACAGTGAACTTTGAAATAGTAATATTACAACAATGCATTAAATACTTAACAATTTGATAACAATAAAAAGGAGATTAATGCCAATTTATGAATGAATCGAATAATATATAAAAAAAAAAGGGCGGGGGGGAATGAAAAGAAAAGAAAAAAGAAAAGAAAAAAAAGAAAATAAAAGCAAGAAAAAAGAAAAATGGAAGCGAAAAAAAGAAAGAAAGAAAAAAGAAAACCCCCAACCATTAAAAAAGAAAAACGAAAAGAAAAAAAAAAAAGAAAGAAAAAAAAAAATAATAAAGTAAAATAAATCCGTATTTAGAGTGACCCACTCAGTCACATAACTGTTTTCAGTTGGGGGACAGTTAAAACCAAAGCGACAATCAACCCTATAGGCCCCGGACGCAATCGATGATGGGTTAAATGAAAACCCTATTAGGCCCTATTAGGCTACCCGCATTTAATCGAAACTTGAAGTCCTCGTTTGTGGACAACAGAGGCCTGAGAGGGTGTTAAACAATTGAAAGGTTAATTTAAATTTTTACAACAACTTTGCAATTTATTATGATTCAGCAGTTTAATAAAGTAAAGAACAACTTTTTACTTTGACGTAGAGGCAGGCCTCAAAGTGTTTTTTCAGTACAGATCATTGCTGATGTTGATTCACGCTTCATTATTAATTTATTCATTAGTGTTCGGTAGGCCTTCCTGTTAGGAAAAGGAGAACAAACAGCAGCTTAGATAGAATCTTAGTTATTTGTTATTGATTCAAATTTAGCGCCTAAGTTTGTGAATGGTAATTGAACTAGGGATGAGCATGAACTATGTGGTCAACTATTTTACTTCTTAAGACTGTTCATAGTTGTATTGGTTACCTGGTACTAGGTCTACTTGCGTCTTGAGGGGCATTGCAAGCAGCCAAATGTTTTTACGTGCCTCTTCCCGCGACGGATGCTTCTTTAAAGGTTGCAGTATAACTGGAATGGCAACGCGTATCATCATTGCCTGTACCGGGTACGTTACAAGATTGGGATTGCCAGTTTGTGTAAACTATGCGATGGTGGGAATGGCCATTTTGGCTGAGTCTTCTAACGGCGGGATTGTGTTGGGTCAATATGTGTTTAAGGTATTAGAAAACTTGCACAGGTCTGGCAAACGTGTTGTTGCTCCGAACTGCGACTCCGCGTTTGTAAATACGCCTCCTCGCTCAGAAACCTGTGTGAGCGGTATTCCCCGCATTCTAGGCGTCTTCTCGACAAGAGGTGTGCGTTTGAGGATCCACGTGCTAAGAAAATATGATACCACCTTGGTAAGCAATGTGGTTGCAGTCACGTTCAGCGCTTCACGTAGATGGTGGCCTGTCGATGTCCAAGTCGAATAATCAGGTGTCCAAGACGCGATCCGAATATAAAGGACTTCAGGCGCTCATCTAATGAGCCCTCACGATGGCAAGTGAATGCGGGGCATCAAAACAGGTCGCGAACTGCGAAATAATTCATGGACCGAACAAATAGTCTGGATGCTTCAGAGGTGAATCTATTGATGCAACTCGAACATCTGTGAAAGAATTTAAATTAGCCTACCAAGATAGTAAATCGTCGTCAAATAATTTTTTAAGAGAATTTTTTAAAGTCTATATAATCCCCCACGCTTCCCAGCGTAAAAAAGTCTAGACCTTTCATTGAGCCGAAAAACTCGACTGATCTATCATGTAACCCTGTGCCAGCAAAATTTTATCTGGCTGCTACCAACCGCAAGCTCAAACAAATTGATCACCCCTACATCTTAATGCTAGTCTACTTTGCCCACATACTACACTCTCACTTATCTATGGCAGGCTATTTGAGGAGCATCCCCCCAAGCTAACGGAATATTTCACCTCCAAAGAGAGCGATACGTATTATGCAGGTGTCCCCAGAAAACACTCTGTAGGGAGCTCTTTAAATTCTAACTCTAGCTTGCAACATTGCACCCTCATCCACTCATCCAGTCTGCGACTCTTTGATCGCACAAATAGTAACCTCTTCCCTCTCAATGCGTCTGTGCACTGCCACAACACAAGGAGCCATCCTTAACACACAGGCGACCCACACCTAGCGCCTTTTGCCTAGGCCACGAGTACCTGGCCTCCAACTCTACAACAAGCTCCCAAAACATCAAAACCTCCCCCCCCTTGCCTCTTCAAACACAAGTTCAAAAACAATATTCACAGAAACAGCTTCTACTCGAGTTAGTGACTACCTTTCATGTAAATAATAAACAATTATTCTAGGTAAAGTCAACATGATAGCAAAGCAATATAACATGTAAAATATAGGTCACTATTTTTTAGTTTTTGGCCCTCATTTTCATTAAACTAGCTATGGTCGCTATTCACAGTTTCGTCTGTAGGTCACTGATCTTGCACAATGTAAATAACCTCATCGAAACAATCTCTTCTCCAGATACTATTGTTAAATAATATAGGCTATAATATCATTATCATTAGGCTAGGGGCCTACCGTAGTAACTCGCTTATTTTCGAATTCCGCTTTTACTTATTAGCCTATATTTATATTTTCCATTATTATCATGTTAAATCTGTTCATGTACGATACATAGTTAGTTCAATAAGGATTATTCATTCCCTCGCTTCAAGAGGGGTTATATCTGTTCCCATGTATGAATGAATGATAAATTGAAAGTTGAAACTCAATACCTAATTGACTAGTTTTCAGGCCATGGCACAGGCTAATAGGCGGCACTTTTCGGTTGGGGCGGTCCAAACTATGAAAGTGGATGATAGTAGTAGGTACTAACTAACTTGTATGATTTATAATTAAATTATTAATTAGGCCTACAGATTTATATTAGGCATATTTAAAATGTAGGGGGGGGGGGGGGGGGGGGGGGGGGGAAAAACAAACTACTCATGTTTTATTTTAATTACCGTTTTCTAAACAAAGTAGGTTAATCGTATGAGGTGCGTGGAGTTTATGTGGTTAGATCTAGGGCCTACACTGACCATAATTAATAAAATAGGCCCTACTTAATTAAACACAGATACTTAATGTATGTTCAATTGTCCCCTAGGCGTAAATAAAACTAAATAGAATAGCACTTTTAAAGTTCAGAGTTTATAAGCGTGGCTATGGAGAATAACACTGATTATCTTGGGAATGTGATTAGTATTTAGAGGAGCGTTAGCGGAGCGAAGCGAAGATTTCCATTCTATACACTGGAGAAAAATCCGGAATAATGTTTTTTCTTTCTTTTTCGTTTTTTTTGTATTTTGTCTGTTTGTACCGCACGATCCGGCTAAACCAATACTCCGATTACGATTTGTGAAATTTTATGGAAGGCCTCGAAAATCGCTGAACTTAGAAACTGCACGTTTTTGACGCAAATCGGAAAATTATTTCTAATGAAAATTGCAATTTTTATGATTTTTTTATTTTTACAAAATTCTTCGATTTATAACACATAGGCCCTAGCCACATGCTTTTGACCGACTGTAATAATTTTTTCACACCACCTTAATTTTATGAATTGGTATATTCGTGTG
This sequence comes from Sweltsa coloradensis, assembly GCA_024449915.1. Classification (NCBI taxonomy): domain Eukaryota; kingdom Metazoa; phylum Arthropoda; class Insecta; order Plecoptera; family Chloroperlidae; genus Sweltsa; species Sweltsa coloradensis. Next base: position 283,946 of record JAMZAV010001100.1, read on the forward strand.
AATTTTTGAGCGTTTTCGAAAGACAAATTTCTTTAAAATCGCCAATTATACGACTTTTTTTGTAATTTTTTAAATTTCTTTGGCTTATAGCCTAGCACTAGGCCTACATGCTTTATCCGATCGTAAATGATTTTTTCAAGAACCTTAAGTTCAGAATTTATATATTCGTGTGGAATCTGAGCGCAATCGGAAAAATCATTTCTTTTTTAAAAATCAAAAATTTTACGATTTTTTTTTTTAAAATTAAGATAAAATAAAAAAAAAAATTAAAGTTTATTTTTTATTCAATTTAAATTAATTTAAAAAAAAATTTCTCGACTAGTAATATTTTTCCACAGGACAACAGAAAATCCACATAACACTGAACAACTCATGCACAAAGTACGCTCATCAACAACGCACCGGCGGGACTAAAGCGTTTTCTAGTAAATTAATAGCCTAAATGCTAAACAACCAATGAGTTCAAAAAAAAAACTTGCTTATAGTTCTGGTTTTGCTTCATTCATAATCATTACATTTAACTCTTTGGTAACATTAACATCATCAGCCACTGTAGCCTATTATAGTTTCTAGTTTAAGTTAGATTAATTTAGTAGGACTTGTTTTAGTTATAATGGATCAGTCGGCCAAATATCCTATAGGTGCACACTATTAAGTATCCCCTAACTATGTTGTAGCTTTTAGTCATCTTGTTACAAATATGGGGTTAGTAGTATCTAGGTATGCCATCTTGATTGATAATTGCCCACATCAAGTTTAATTGTAAACTTGGGGCTTCGCTGTATTGCGACTTTCATGAATAATTAATGTATGCATGTGAAAACCGGTAAGGCCTATATAAAAAAGCTATGCCCGAAATAAAAGTTATGATGAAAACGGACTGAAACTTATTAATAAATTGTTTAAGGAGGTACTTTTATTTAGGCTATTAGGAGTTCAGATTCAGATTCAGATTTTATTCCACCAACTAGACAGGTACTGGCACACTGTATGGCATCGTCAATGTGGTATGTTACATTAATACAAATTCACAACAAAATATACTTAAACAATGAGGTACCAATATAAAGCTTAGTTATTTAAAACAGTAATATTTAAAAAAAAAATATTCTAATACCAGGTGTGAGCTAGGTTCCAGCTCACCATTACACTTATCCCACATCCAACCATTTCCCTGTACTTCCTCCGCTTGGTGATATAATAATGGTCACCAGGTCAACGACACATCCTCCTTTGGGCCTTAAGATTTGAAAAAATTCTTGAAGAGAATAGTAACCTTTGCTACACAATGGATTTTAGTTCTTGTTTGAATATTGTGGTTGTTTGATGTCTTAATTTGTGTAGGAAGTTTATTGTATATTGCGATACACAGATAGTGTGGCCCTTTGGCAACATTGTTGTTTATGATGGGGTAACATGGAGACTATTCTGGGGCGGTAGGATAGCTATGTACAGAAGAGTTTGTTAAAACAAGTTTCTGAGTGGTATGCACAAAGAGGCTGCAGTTAGTTAGTATGAGTGAGCATGTGACTGTTAAAATGTTGAGCTCTGGAAAAACAGTTTGCGGCATGATTGCCCAAATTGAGCTCCCGATAGTATACGAATGGCTCGTTTTTGTAGAATGAAAACACGATGTTGCACTAGCGGGGACCCCCCCCCAAAATAAGATGCATATGCGATATGATGAATGTAAATGAGCATGGTATACTAGTTTTTAATAAGAAGGTCAAACGATGGTGGTTTCAGCCTACGAAGCAGAAACGCTACTTTATGATTTTGGCGCATATTGATCCACAATGTGGCAGACCAATTAAGAGTGATCAGTTAGGACTAACCAAGGAACTCGCCATTGTGTTTCGTAATAGACTTTTTTTTCCCCATTTTTTTGCCTTCGAATGAGTGGACTCGAGATTTGGGATGTGTATGAAGAAGAAAGGGAAAGGTATACACTTTTGCTGGTTGTAGGGCAAGGAGGTTTGTCTGGCCAATAAGATTCCATTGCATGGCTTGTGAATTTGCCACCGCTATAAGCGATTCGTGTGAAGTTCTTTCTGCTGTAAGAGACTAATGAAGTCATCTACATATTGCGTTACTTTCCCATCTTTTAAAGTAATTCGAATGCATCATTCACATAGAAATAGGAATGCAAGAGTCCAAGGATTGTTCCTTGTGGAACACCGCTTTTTACCATGAGGGGAGAAGAGAAGTGGATGGCTTGTAGTGCATTGTATGGTATTGTTAATTACTGGCAATCTGTGAACGTTTCTGAGAAAAAAGATGATATCCAATCCTTAGCTTTCCCTCTAATTCCACGAATGATATCAATGTTTATTAAGAAGAACGAGCGTGGTCAATAGTGTCAAACGCTTTATTAAATCATAAAATATCCCTAAAGCTACCTCACTGTGATCTAGGGCTACATACAAAGGAGGTAATGAACATGAAAATTGCAGTGATGGTCGATTTGTTTTTTGGAAACGGTTGGTTAGGTGTTATTATCTCATATTTTGCTTAAAAATTCTGATATACGATTATACATGGCTTTTCAAAAATCTTTTGAAAAATGATGAGATTAATGATATGGGACGGTAATTGCTATGGTCCTGTTTATTCCCTTTAAGTTTGTATAGTGGTATAACTTCGACATTTAGTTTGGATGGGAATATGCCGATACAAACGATTCATTTATGAGGAATGATAGTGGTTCTGCAATAAGTTGTGACATTTTGCTAGAATTGAGTCCGGGTATGCCATCTAGTCCAGAAGAATGTTTATTACAAAGCTCTTAATAATTATTAGAAACTTCCTTTAGGGAAGTGGGTAGAGGAAGATTTGAAGGGGTGGTGATATCATCGAGAGCTGGTGTTGATAACCCCGCTTTTGTGTGGTCGTGAATTAACTCCTAGCTCTATGAAACAAAACTCATTAAAATTGTCCGCAAACGATTTTAGGATCGAATATAACTTTGCCGTTTATATTCAAGTTTAGGTTACTTTTCTGCTGGGGTGCCTTATTGATTGTGATTTGACTACTTGCCAAATAGCCGTACTCTTATTGAATGACTATTTTAAGCGCTTAAGCCTATATAACGCAAGTTTCAAAGCGCCTGGTTGAAATCGACTTGTCCAGCCGATTGCAGACTGTGATAGGCCATATATGCGTTGACTCTGCCTCGAAGCGCTTCGTTCAAACTCGCTTTTAGAATCGGACTTGGAGGGAACAAATTTGCCTTGCGCCTACGTGGCTACGGTACACTTCAAAAGCGACTTCGTGCGGGTTCGTGTGCTTCGCGATTCATTTTTTTTTTCTTTGTGTTGTTAAGACTTGAAAGCCACTGCCGTCAAACTCTGCATCGTGAAAAAAAAAAAAAGGGTCAGTGTCCTCTAGACGCTGCCCTCAGCAACGACTTGGAAGAACGCGCTTTGTAGTGGCGTTATATATGGGCGGATCCAAATCGGAATTCGTTGAAGGCGATTTCACCAAGGCGCTTTGGCGTGCATGATATACGTAGTCATTGTTCAATTTCTAAGGGGGTTTTTAAAGAAAAAAACGTGTTGATAGTGATACCCTCGTTTGACCGCCCCACCAGACACAAAGTACCGGCTAGGCTACCAAACGGGTTACGACAGCAGGCAGACCAGTAGGGTAGGCCCGCCTTTTCAATGTAATTATTGCCCATTAATATGCTAGGACTAGCCTAGAGAGCTTCAAACCAAAAATAGGTTAGTGGAGGGGGTGGGCCAAACTGACCCCACCACCCTCCCCCCACTTTTAGGCAAAATTAGTGTTTTTCAATGTTGTTTTTTGGGGTGAAGCGCTATACGGCAGTTTACCCAATATATTATTCTTTGACTGGCCTATTGAAATCAATGTAACCACCCACAGTCAGTGTGAAGAAAGATGAGGCAGCCAAAAAACTTTCAAAATGTATAGGGACCTACCTACTACTAAATGCATAGGGCACTGAATAACATCAAGAATAAGATTATTTGCAGTAGATTGTCGTTGTATAGAGCAATAAGGGGGATTGAGGATGTAGTGGTTTGCAGGCAGAATCTGGGGGAATAGAGGAATGGGTCACAGCAAATAAGATGGTTTGGACATAGGTAAATGTAAGGTGGTTGGTTTCTCGCGAAGAATAATAAGTAGGTAGGACATTGACACTTAATGGGGGCTGTTATGGAGAAAGTAGAAGTATAAGTACTTAGGGTGATGTTGGCACGAGGATTAGGGTGGGGGGATCAGGTGCAAGAGTTGTTAAGAAGGGAAAATAGGGCTCTGGGTTTTGTGCTGAGAAATCTAAGAGGGGCCAGCGGAGGTTAAAGCAATCGGATATAAGGTAGTGGTTAGACTGTCCTGGAGTATGGGGCGGCGGCATGTGGATCCGTGTAAGTTGGGGAGTTTGGAAGTAGGAAAGTCCAACGTCAGGCGGCAAGAAGGGTTAGTGAAAGGTTAGGCTGGGTGGCGGTGGGCAGAGGATGATAAGGGAATGTAGAGAAGATTATGATGACGTTGTCACTGTAATGTTAGGAGAGTTGGGGTGGGAGTCATTAGAGGAAAGAAGAAGGGAGGTTAGGTTGTGCAATATGTACAGGACGGCTAGGGGAAGTAGGGGGTGGGGGGGACATCCGCAATAGGCTACAAGAGGGGTTTACAGGGTATAAGGGGGGATCATTCATGGAAGTTCCAGCGTCAAGTAAGTAAGAACGGATCTGGGTCGGTATGGTTTCATGAAAGGACTGTTAGGGAATGGAATGATTGCCGGGGGATATTGTAGCGGTAGTGGTCTTAAGGGAATTTAGATCATTTTAGGGCTGGGGACAGTATTAGGTGTCTGGGGGGAGTGAGTGGTTGCCACGGGCGGGAAGGGCCCATTGCAACCGTAAGAAATGTTATGTTATGTGATTGATGTTAACCTATAATCGAAAGGACATACAGCTCACCTTTATCAATTAGTTGTCCTTAACGGTGTTGACTTGAAGCTGTGTAGAACGTCGGATAGAATAAACGTGCAAACAATAGCCCGTCTGAACAAATAGTAAGCATATTGACAGAAATTTGAGTTGGTGTTTATACTTATCGGTCGGGGAAAACTTGAAAAAATTATATGGCACGCCGTTCTAGATACAAATCTGCCACCGTCAACAAGCAGATGAGGAAGATACAAAAAAACAACCAACATATTCTAGACGGCGGTGCTCAATGGTAAACATCTGCTGCTTCTAGCTGCTGACTGCTGCAATTTTGTAAGTTGGCTAGGCTAGTTCTAAAACTATTTTTTTAATGTATGCATAGACTTTTCTTGTTGTTGGAGTTTGTAAGGTTGTTAGCAGCGGCCATGCAACCGGTCTTAAGACATAACCTAACTTGTTTTCGTTGAACGTTTGTTGTGGAGAACCCCGTTATCCGTTCGAACGCTGGTTGAAACAGGACTTGCGTTGTTCACTGACGTCGTCCGACAGTCGTCAGCAATCCGCAACACAATATAGTAACGTAACCTTCCTTATAATGTATTTATTTTATTAAGGAAATTGGGGGTGAGATAGGCCCAGATAGTAAGTAAGTAAGTAAGTAAGTAAGTTGTATTTCCACACACATAGCATATATACATTATAATAATTTACCACTTTGTGATGACCTCTACGAATATATTGTCTGGAATAAGTAATTATTTTTACTTATCCTAAACAAATAAACTTGTATTTGAGGTGTTTGGAAAAGGTACAATTTGCTGTATCAAGCAGGATGCAAATTGGATATACTCCGTCAAGTTATATAAAAAATAAGTACTTGATAATTAATGCCTTAGTATTAGTTTGTATATATCATAACAATTTTTACTGTGGCTAAGTAATAGAATTTGAGTGCCTCGTATATAAAAGAAATAATGAAACGAGAGAACAAGTATTTGTCAGTTTTTTTGTGGCCGAGTATGGGTTTCAATTTAAGGCCAGAATAAAACAAAGATAGACATAAGAGACAAAAAAGGCAAACAAAAGATTAATATCTATAGAAATAAGGACCCAAAAACTATTAGACAAAATTTAAAAACACAAGACAAAAAATGGGCTACCATACAATATATCTTAGATATTTGTGGAATACAACATAACAATAGTACAATATTCTATAATCTATTAGGCCTATTTTAGAATTGTAGTATAAGTAGGCCTAGTTCAGTGTTATAGTAGTTTGTCCTTCAAAATTCTCAATAGAGTAATATGCTTTGTTACATAGGAGTTGTTTTAGGTTTGTTTTTAAAAATGCTCATATTAGAAATGGCTTTTAGGACTTGTCGGTAGCTTGTTACATAATTTGAACTTATATAATTGGAGTTAAGTGTGAATGTTTTAGCGCTTGAGATGAATTAGTTGTGTATGTGTTTGCTTGTCTTGTGTTAGGCTAGTGACTGTATTGTTCTTGTCAATTTCTTCATTAATCATAGATTAAGGTTTTTTTAAATTTAGTACGGATTGAAATATGATAGGACTGTAGAAAGTGAGATTTTGTGTTTGATGAAGTGTGCTTACAGCTGAGGTTAATGTAAGAATTTTCTTTTGTTTGACGTCCAAGAATATTCTTATTGCTCTTTCTGTAGTTTAAAATATTGTCGTCCGCTTTTACAGAGCTGCCCCATATACTTGATGGCGTACCCATCTGTGATTCAAAGTCGATAGTAAGCTATTTTTGCAGTTTTTGTGTTTGTGATTAATTGATTGTTTTAGCGAAAAGGCATGCAGAACTAGTTTTTTTAGCTAACATATCGCATGTTGTGTGCCAGTTTAGATTTGGTCGATTGGATTCAAGAAAATTCTGTTGTGAATGTGAACTTTTTTATCACGGTTGTAGATAGATAGGTAGATTTATTTGCATAATGGAGACTCCTCCATGTAACCATGTCGGAGTATTTACATGTCATGATGTCATTAGCATACATAAAGAAAATATATACAAAATCTTCAACCCAAACCAAACATAAGTACAAATATGGTTATGGACGAACATTATAAATAGGTATACGCTGAGGCTAATCGGACGTAGCTTACGGGAAAAATTACGTTCTTCAATTCGTCCGTAGCATGAAACGAGAACATCGGCGGAAAAAGCACCGAAGGTACTCGAAACTGTGGGTACGGAAAAAATTAACCGTAGGAAACGGGAAGTCCTTACTTTAATCAACAATACCACTCTGAAAATATACGAATTATTTTAATTAATAAAGATTGAACACAAAAACTACCTTCACTGTTGCCGGCGCGCCATGTTTATTATGACATTACTTAGTAGGCCTACCAACCTTTTCAAATAAAATACTCGACTTACAAAACCTTAACTGTTGCTATTTGTAAATCCCTTAATCGTTTTTTTAATAAAATACTCTACTTACTAAACCTTAACGTTGTATTTTAAAATCTAAAACTCGTTTTTAACGAAAAAGGATTTCGGGTGCGCTCTTATCGATTGTATCCTAGAAACATAGCGCGGCGCAGCACTTTTTAAACACTTTTATTATCTACGAATTGTGTTTGCGACGGGGACGGAATGTAGTGAAATCATTGTAGAAAAAAAACATGGACCAAATAGAATGGTAAAAAAAAACGACCAAACGAAAAATTGAACCGACCGACCTCTCGCATAGAATTAGGACGCGCTACCACTCTGCACACTGCTACTGTGAGATTTGAAGCTATTGCTAGTTACGTGGTATCCCGCGGACGATTCGGATTACCTTCTATTATTTCGCGATCTTCGTTTCATGTACGGGACGATTGAGAATCGTAATTTTCCCGTAGCTACGGTTAAATAGCCACTCCTAAAATATAACAAATAAAACAATCGATATTGATATTGTCTTCAGTCTTGTGACAGTATCCGTCTGTGAACCATTTATATATACTCACTCAATCTTAAAACACACCATTAAAATTTGACAAGAGAAAATAGAAACAGTCTCGCCACATATCAACATTTACAAAATTCAACACTACAAATATGACAGCAAAAAAAAACAATCCAAACAACTCCCTTTCAACCTTGTTTTCCAATACAGTTGGTTGTCCAATCCTTTGTTATTCCGTGTACAAATAGTATGGGCTTAACATGAAAGTATAACAAGTCAACCAATCTGATATTAGATATTGTCTTTCAGTCTTGTGCACATATCCGTCTGTGACCTTTCTATAGTACATTCCAATTCTTAAAACACACCATTAAATATGACAAGTGAAAAAGTAGGAAGAAACAGTCTGTACATATCAACATTTAAAATTCAAACACTACACTATGACAGCAAAAACAACCTAACACTCCTTTTTCAATCGAGTTTTCAATACAGTTATCACATACAGGGTAATGAATGTATGGGCCTATGATGGGTCTGGTCTCTAGTATAGTAATAAATACATGTCTTAAAATCAACAAGAAAAATATTGCGTATATATTTGAATTGTATGTAGGTGGTTTTACGTCGCTTGCAATAGCTGTGCCCCCATGGGATGTGGTCAACCATCTTCAAAGCTTAGCGGAGTAACTCTGAGTTCCGAGTGGTTGAAATCCAACTAGTGTTGTAAACTCCGTGCGTTCACACTACAAAAAATTTACCCACGATATCGCGCCAACCCGACGTTAGAAAGGAAGGAAAAAACGGGGTCTGGTTTAGGGATATTACTACAGTTTTTGAAGCGGGGTTGATTTTACTGGGGTAACTCACTTGAGTTTACATTAATTCAATTTACTCTCTTATATAGGTTTTCAACCTTCACACGCCAGAGCGCTGCACGTTTTACTGTAACCTTACCTAAAATTCACGTCTGTACACAAGTCAGGCTACCGGAAATTTGAAGGAGAGAGAAGGGCTAATGTCTCACTGTTCTATTAATGCAGACATGCTTAATTAAAGTGCATTAAGCTGAGGAAGAGATGTTAGGTATGTTTCGCGGGAAATGGCGTCACGATAGTTACAGAATGTCAACCGTCTCTGTTTACACTACTCGTATCATTGCGGTTAGGCGAGTAGGTAACTCGAGTTTTACTCGACGCTAAAAACTGAACTGTCCCTATGAAAATGTTGTATACATGTTGTATACAATTGTATTACACAAGCCTGTATTTAACTGTATTCAGTTGTTATACAATTTGTATACAGGATTTGCGTTCAAAAAATGGTTGTATTTCAAATTGTATAATAATACAAAAGTGTATCAATCTGTATAAATATACAATTTGTATACAACCTGTAGAATTACTATACCAGTACATCATTCTGTTCATACAAATTATGTACAACGGTATGTAAAAGTATACAAAATGTATACATTTGTGTGGGTTAGTATACAAAAATGAAGTCAAGTTTGTATACAAAAACGTATTCAAATATGCAAATTACCAGTCAACAGTGTTAAGAGTTCAGGTTGGAAGCGAAAGGTACGGTGTAAAAAAAATATAAAAAATTAGACTAGTTTTATTAATGGTGTAAAATGAACTAGGTGAACGAGAGTTACTTACTTGGGGTTGAATTTTACTTTGATCGTCATTAGTAGCCCTAAAAGCTTTCACCGTACAATGGCAACGAAACTAGGCCTATAAAGACCCAAAACTTATGATGTAACTTGAAGCACCGTAACTCGGTGAGTTATTACTTGCCGAGTGAAATTTCAACTAGGCCTAGCTTTGTAAGTTGTAACTCGTTGCGCTATGAAATAACCGCCTGGTTTTACAAATCCGCATAATAAAAACAAGGTCTAATTGCCTAGGCCTACAGCAAACAATTAATTACCAGTTGCATTTAAAGGCTTTGTATTTATGTATAGTGGACTCAAAGTACAGTCAAAACAAAAAGCAGAGGCCTAAAAATAGCAATTGAAAGGTAGGGCCTGGCCAAAATAACGTTCTGGATGCATCACTTTGCATTGTCAGGTTTAAAAGTATTTGGTTCTTTGTGGGTCATTGGGGTTGGACTGAAGGCATTCTCTCGGAAAGAACTGTATAAACCTCCTGGATGGCATCTGAAAAATAAGCAGTTCATGGAGATTAATTTTTTGATTTATTGTAGGCCAATGGTTTTGCATAAGAGCCAGGCCCAATTTCATATTTTTACACTTTGTAGGGCCTAGACATATCCAGCAAGCAGCCCTATTTTAAGTTAGGCCTAGGCCTACCTTAAGCTTACTCAGCTATTTGCGTGAAATCATTTACCCTAGGCCTAGGCCCCTACCTATTGGAGCAAACACATGTATACATTTACATTGTGTAGGGCTAGGCCCAAACATAACCCTACTCGACCCCCACCTGGCCTGTGACCCAAGGATAATGAGCTAAGTGCTAGGCCTAGCCTTACACTTAGATCACTGTTGCTACTCAGACATTTGCCTGAATATTTACCCCTAGAGCTAGGCCCTACCTATTAGAGCAAACACATTTATATATTTACATTGTGTAGGCCTAGGGCTAGGCCCCAAACATAACCGTACTCTCCCCCCACCTGGCCTTGCTGATCAGAGGAAACTAAGTCTAGGACTAGCCTTAACATTTAGATCACTGTTAATATTCCTCTTATCAGGACATTTAAGAAAGGCTAGAGCAATAAGACATTCTAGTAAACTTGGTCGAGACTAGGCCTAGGCGCCTAGGGCCTAGCCTAGGCTAGCTAGGGATGCTAATGAACCAAGCCCCTAGCATACACTCCTACCTACAAAGATCCCCACTTCCAATTATAGAGCGTAGTTTTGTGCGTAAAACAAATTATTTAACACTTAAATAATGTAAAAAAATTACTTACCTATTTAGGCCAATGCGTATGGAAGACGACGAAAGGTTTTCTAGTTTAGAGAAAACACATGGCAGGCAGGTCTTGGTGGTGTTGGGCAGCATCATTGTAGGATCTATACTTTAGTCATGCAAGTCTTATCTACTTTATAATGGTGGTAAATTTTACGAAATTGCATACATTTTAGTTTTTGTAAGCATCAGATAAAATTATAATTTAAACTAAAAACATCAGAAGTATTTATAAAGGTAAATAAAACTTGCAGTTTTCTTTGACTAGTTAGAATTTATTTGTAGTAAATGTATACAAAATGTATAAAACCATCTTGTATTACTCGGTATACAAATTATATACATTTAACACCATCAGATATTGTATACCAATTTTAATACTGGTTTGTATACAAATTGTACTTCCTGTATACAACTTGTATACAGGTGTATTACAACATTTCCATGGGGGTGGTTATACTTGATTGCCTTTACACGCTAAAATTACCTTCGTTATCGACCAACCCGTGCTAGAAAGCGAGTAATGTAAACCAGGTCTAAGCCCTAGGCCTACTACTAATTAGCCTGTGCCATAATGCAATTGTTGAAAAACATGTCTTGATAGTGTTGACTTATAGCAAATTAGCAATAGGCCTAGGCCTACTTCAAATATTATTAACCAATCAATTATGTTTGTGTTTATCTCTAGATCATATCTGCTCAGGTTCAATTCAATTCAATTTATTTGTAGTTCATTGTTATTAGGCCTACATAATAATATCACACATTTATGTAGAGTATCTACGAGTATTGAACATTAGTCTAAGTAATTATCTCATACTGTCTATACAACCACACCCTGCAAACACCTTTCCTCATGGTCCACCACACACGAAATAGAAAATAACCTATACCTACTTCAGTAAACTCGAACCACGGTTAAAAATTCTCATTCTATTTCCATGGCTACAAATATACATACCTTGCCGAATGCTATCAAATTATTGTCTTCCACACATGTGTGTCTGGTAGCTTCAAAAAAAAAGATTAAAAAGAATGGCTCTTAGGGGACTAAACTGAACACTCTCCTAGCTTCAGATTTTGTCTGATAATACATTGGAATATCTATAAATATAAATATGTGAACAGTCGGGTCAGTCGACATCAAAATGCAATAGGCATAGACTTATATTTAACTACGAATGCATGTAAATAGGTAGGTAGCCTAATATTTGTATCAATTATCACTTATGTTACAAGTGTTTCTTAACCCTTGTCTACATTTTATTCAGCCTATAAGTTACTAAGGTTTTTTTTTTTTTTTCTTTCTTAACTACAGCAATAGGTAACTGGAAACAATGAGGATAATATCATTACTCACTACCAATAATACACAGGATATTATAAACTTAGGAATAATTTATAAGTCTCCAAGCTCAAAAAAAAAAAAAAAATGCTTTATGTCATTGCCTAGGCCAATTGGGGGGGTTTGTTTCGTGTGAGAGGGCGGGCCTAAATCACATATACTCATTTCAGATTTCTACTGACTTTTGTACTTTAATTTAATTTTTTAACATATATTAGAGTAGCTCAATTTAGTTCATATATTATTAGTGTTTAAAAAATGTGCAAATCCTTAAATTTCATATGTCATGTATCTGGCTTGCTTCACCTCTCACTGTTTGTAATCCATTGCTGAAAGCACCCTAAAGCGAGCGTAGGCTCATTGGGGCTGGGACCAAATAATTGAAAATTGGAATTTTTACATGCAATAAAGAATAAAGTAATAACACTCCAACAAAAAAAAAATAGGTCAGTAGGCGTGGTAGACGTTAGGCCTTGTTACGAAAGTCCAGTATAATTAGACGAGTGAACGCCAGCGAAACGACGTCTTTATAACGCTACTCGATCAGACCTTCTCGTGACTGTGTCAATGTCTGTATGTCCGGGCTCATATAGGCCGAACGGCCAAAAGATTGACTTGAAACTTTTAACAGATCTCCGTACAGGTAACTGAGAACTGCTAACAAAATGGGCTTAAACCTACAAGAAATAAAAAACTGAAAAATAGACCTAACATGTAGGCCTATAGGAATTCTTTAACGACAATGGTTTGTTTTTGAAGAAGTCATTTTTGTTTCTTATTTACCTGGCTGTGAAATGCCGTGCCATGCAAGGTTTATCGAATGTTGCACGTGTCAAAGTACCCCCAAATTCCGCTCGTAGATTGAGTAAACCTTGCAAAAATTTTCACGTTTTTCGTACTGGCTATGTTTTCCATAGTATTGTCACAGATGATAGACTACACTTATGCATTTCAAACATATTTAATACGTAATTTTTCAAATATAATCCAGAAATTACAATCTTTCCCGACCAGGGGATTGAACCCACGTCCCAATTGATTATTATTCACGTACATAAACAAGTAGGGCCTACCTCATAAATATATTTAAACAAAAAATCCCAAGAAATTAAAATACCAAGATTTAAAAAAAAGTTCAGGGCAAGAGGTTCTACTTGTCCCCTTTGCAAGAATAGCCCCACTTTTTTCTGGATATAAAATATTCTTAGAGTGCCCGATGAGGCACCCCAAAGCAGAATAGGCCTACCTACCAAAATGAATTAAAAATTGTAGGCTACGTTCGCATATAAGGCAATTTTACAGGCGTCGTCGCTTACTTGGCGTCTAAGCATTTTTAGAGCAAAGCACGCACTGAGCTTAGTCTCTCGCTGAGAATTAGGACATGCTCATCCGATTTAAGCCTATAGTCCACTGCGACGCCTAGCAGCCTGGAGAATTTTACTGTATCAATAGACCATGTCCCGCGCTGTAGTGAATCTTTTTTTAGTTTTCCTATTTTGTTCTAACATGTTTTCCCAACTTTTGACTTTAATTCTGTTTTACTAGGGTACCCGGTACACATCTATTTATTGTTCAATTTTCTTTTGCAAGATAAATGGCAACAAAGGTGGGGAATAGCTAGCGCTGGAAAAATCAGTCATGACTTTGTGACGGCATTGTCAACATTATCTAATTTATGAGCATGTGGTTGTCGCTGTGCTGCCCGCAGTTGGAGTGGCCAGCTTTGCAAACCTGCAAAATTCCCAATGCTTATGGTTTCATATGAGGAGCTGGCAAAGAATACAGACATAGGTAAGCTGAGCAGCAAGATAGAAGAAGATAGATAGATAGATAGATAGATAGATAGATAGATAGATAGATAGATAGATAGATAGATAGATAGACCTAGATATAGATTTATTTATTAGCCTCTTTGAAATTCAACAAGTGGTAGGCTCTACTTATATATGTATATATAAAATATACTGTACATAGATTATTTGAGTTATTTGGATTTGTTACAGGTTAGCAATTAATATTAAAAATTCCCTACATCTTATTCTAATTCTAAAATACACACTGTAAAATAGTACATTAATCATTTCCAAGAGCAATATACAACATTCAAAAATTGAAAAAATATTGAAAATAGCATTAGTGCCTAAATGGTGGTTGCTTTTGTTCACATATCATCAGCATTGCTGAATATACCTAGGCCTAGGATAAGGCCCTGGTGGCAATTGACAAGATGAGTCGGGGAATAATACTTGACCTGTCCACCTCTCGGGGTTTCGATATGTCTGCTCCGCAACTCACAAGATCCACTCCAACTGTATCAGATACCATTTTGTTTTGTCACCGCACCATGTAGGAGCCATGTTTTATTAAAGCGTTAGTTAGTGTTGTGGCTGTCCAGGGAGAAACTCTTGCATGCGCGTTAGGTAGTACGGTACTTGATACTAGTACTGGGCTATGACATATCATTCAATTATCGATATCACACGAAAAATTTCGATATGATATTGATATACTGGTACCCTATCAAAATGTATGGTAATTGTTTCTAAACTTTTTTTTTTAATCAAAAAATATTAAAATAGTAGGTTTATTTTCCATAATTTGTGGCCAAATAAGGTTGATCACAATAAACCCATTTAACGATTTTTACGATCTCACAATTGCGTTTCATGACCCGGCACCGCCACCATATTCACCAGCCAGGTTAATGTAATTTCGACTACCTACCCAGCACCTCCACCAAAATTACAAAATTTTGCATTTTTGTGTAAATTTTGATATTTTGATATGAAGCCAAATATCGATATCGAAAATATTTCCGCTTATCGATATCGTATCGAAATATCAATTTTTTTGCCCAGCCCTACTTGATACTGGTCTGTTCGAAATGCCACCACATAACAATACAATATTCTGCCAACATAACTGCCGTTGACTTACTGGTACTGTATCATCTTTTTCTTCTTCTCAAATGTCCACATTTGGCTTATTATGCCATCGAGCTAGATCTAGCAAACCAGTAAAGACATGCCTATATCATGATAATATAATTGATTAAATAGTCTATTTCAAATTTAAATTTTAACTACTAGTACTGGTAGACATAACTATTAAGTATTAACTATTTTTTACTTGTTTTAGATGTTGTTTACATTGGGTCGATAAATCCTCAGCACTTTGTTATTGGAAAGTTAATGCTTGAGAATGGAAAACCAATCCTTTGTGAAAAGCCTCTAACGTTAAATCTCAAACATCTACCGAGCTTGTAAACTTGGCGCGGAAAAATAACCTATTCCTATGGAAGCCATTTGGTCACGATTCTTCCCCGCATATGATTTACTGAAGAGAGAAATCGAGGCTGGATCAATCGGAGAGGTAAACCAAGTCCATGCCAACTTCGGAATCCCAATAAATGAGGTTGACAGAGTTAAGTAAGTAGGGTACCTACTTCTAGCCTACTATGGTTATTCTGTTGAAACTCATTTCTGGTTACCACTTAGGCCTACCAGTTTAATGTTGCTGTCAAGCAGATCTAGGCTACAATACCATGCAAACAGAGAAGAGAACATGGGCGCCGGCAGGATTTTAGCAGGGGGGGCAACAATCACAATTTGTAGTTTAGTTGGGCAAGCACGGGGGTTTTGGGGGCCGCCCCCCAACAATAGCGCCGCAGGCGAAATTTTTGAAAATCAGGTTTTTTAGAATGCATTTGGTGGGTTTTAGAAAAAAGTAGTGGCTGAATACGATACCGAAATTATGTAATTTTTGTGCAGTAGATACTAGAAAGTAAACAAAAAACATTGTGTCTCAACTTTTATACGGTTACTAAAAATGGGTTATGAGTTGAAAATATGAGACACACGTTTCAAAAATGAAGGCTTTATTTTAATTGCATAAAATTATAATGATGTGACTGTTTTGATCACATTTCTTTTCTTACATAAACTGCAACTTATAAGTTCTCTCCAGTTGCAATGCAATGTGGAATAAAAATATAAAACATAAACACGTTCTTAGAGGTCTACATCGACTAATAATTTACTAGCCTACAAATCATAGAAACGATATCTTGTTACATTATTATTATTTATTTCAATAAATCATACACATAATATCACATAACATAAAATAAATGGAAAACGGGCGTGATTGACTAGACCCAAAAAGGAAAATGCGAAATTTCAATACATTACTAGTACTAAAAACAAACAAACTAGCAACACTCCGCTCCCGATCAGATCATTAAATATATTATTATTATTATTAATATTAATTTTCAATTGAATTTCGGTTTCACAAAAACATTAATTTATATGTAATAAACGCATATCACTAGTTAAAATTTATTTGCCTGAAATCCAGGGGGGGCAAGCGCCCCCCTTGCCCCCCCCCTCCCGGCGCCCATGGAAGAGAACAAGACTATTATGTTGTTATATTATGGTAGCCTAATTATGCGTGTAAGTGTTAGGAGCAAGTAACAAGTTAACCTTAACACCTCTTACAGTCAGGTTTACGAAATTACAAAATTTTCAGATTTTTATGATTAGTAGTAGGCCCTACAAAGAAAGTAAAAAAAAAAAAAAAAAATGAAGTTGGTCAATTATTTACTTTATGGACAGGTTAACACATGTTCTCATGAACTGAACATGTCGACGGTCTCGGGTGTCGGAGATGCTCGTTTCTAATGTCCAGCTGTTGAAAACGCACTTATAGAAGGAACTGATATTGCCGAAATGCATAAATATCTTCGCAAGTCACTTATCGGACGATTACAATAAATAGTGGTGCGAGCGCAGCATAATAGTGGTGCGAGCGCAGCGAGGGCCCCGTTCTCTGCGTAATGTTTGTATTTGTATTTGTATTTATTTTTGTAAAGCTGACCCCTTGCATAGCGTGTTCAGGGTATTTTACATGTCAGTAACTTAAAATTAAATAAAAAATTTACATTTACATTCATAATAATTGATTCAGTCCACAAATACACATTTTCATATCACTATGCACGGAACTTCAGTCGTCGTCTTCAGTCGCTCTCTTCAGTCGTCAGTGTTGATGACGTCACTCACTTGAGTTCGACACAGACGAAATTTGAGCGCTTATTAATGACGAATCACGTACTGCTGCCGCTGCACGCTGTCGAGTGAAAGAGTGATTGGCGGCGGCAATAATTGAGTGGAATTTTAGATGAAAAACAGTGAAACGAGTACCCGCCGACTCGTTTCATTACCCGGGCTATTATCAAGGGGCGGGTACCCGTTCACAGTTTATTAGTGGGGGCTCGGGGAGGGGGGGGGGGGCGCGAAGGTGACGAGGTTGGTAGGGCCTACACTTTTAGTTTTTGGGTGTTACTTTTCACGTGGCGGTATACGGCATTTTTACCATTACTATTATTATGTATATGTTATGTCTACCGGTAGGTTATACTATTCCTAATAATGAAATTACTATTTGGATCAATTTATCTATTTCAATTAGCACCAGGTTTGTATGTAGCAAATACAAAGAATGTTAACAGGGGGGTGGGCAATGTATACAGTTATACATTGACCACGCTGTAGGCTTGTGCAGAGTGCTGAGTGTAGGTACTTGGTTTCAGGTATAAGGAATATGGCGGCGGGTCAGTCCTGGACCTGGGCGTCTACGTTATTCAGTTTGCGGTCTTCATCTTTGGGTTGGAAATGCCTGAAGTTATTGCCACTGGACATTTGAACGAGCACGGTGTTGACAGCAGTGCAGCGGCCATTTTCAAGTATGAAGGTGGAAAAACAGCAGTTCTTTCTTGTAATGCAAACGTTTTGCTTCCAAATGAAGCTTTCGTAATTGGAAGCAAAGGTACAGCCAAGGTAAATATATTCGGTTGGCAGTTTATTTATGTACAAAAAAAGGTGAATAGGTAGGTCTGTTTTGCATAAAAGTCAAGCAGTTAATGGTGGATTTACTAGAAAACTTTAATTCCATTATTGATGTTTATATGATCGATCAATAATCAGTAGGCTATTAATTGATTTATCAAAATTAAAAATTACCTGATATTTCTTATAGGCATATGTTTGATATCCTAGCTCAGTTGATAATATAATTATTAAATAATAATTATTAATTAATACAACACTTTTTCACTCACTTCAAACTTTAAACTACGTTTAGCTCTAGGCTAGTACTGAATTTACAATCCTTAAGCTCTTAGTTTATGTTTTATTTTTTAAAGAGGGACATGTAGATTACCCAACTGTCACGATCATGTCCCACTTACACAGCACAGGCACCTAAGCTTTCAGCTGGCATGCCACGGCCAAGAGGAATGCTTTGGTGGTGAATGGAACAGTGACTTGTAAGTTGTAATCTTTTTCAATGTATTCTATTCATGTAATAATTAGGTAGCCTATCAATTTATGTGAAAACATTTTTATATAATTAATTTTTATATAATTAATATATATATATATATATATATACGTAATATAATTTGTAGGTAGGCCTACTTTTTAACCCATCTGCACCCGTAAGCGGACTAGTCCGCGAATCATAGCCTGGCCACGGAAGCCATAAGCGGACTGGTCCGCATTTACGCGCGCTTCCATTCAAACTGCAGTAGTATCAGCTCCTATCAGCCAATTGTTGTACTTTTTGTTGCATTTCCCGCGTCAAGCATGTAGTGACATCTAGTGGTGTTTTTTGGTACTCTTACGGCAAAAACGTGAAGCTACAATCGACTTTGTTATCGACGTGAAACTTACGCGCCTGTCTACTGTCAATAATGGCAGATTCGGATCAATCAAAGCGTCGTTCTCGTCACAAACAATCCTAAATCAGTCAATTTTTGGATGTTCTTTGATCAGATTTTGGTGATAGTGATGATGAAGGTTGTGATTTTAATTGTATGCGTAGAATTGGTGCAGATATAGTAAGTGAAAATGACAGCGAAGAAGAAATGTGCGTTGGTGTGCGTGGGAGTAACATTGAGGTTAGGAATGGGCGTGATCACGATCACGAGGGTCGTACTCGTAGCCCTACAAATTCGTGTATGTTAGTTGTGAACAGGCCTAGGCCTAGAAATAATGCTACAGTAATAATAAGTGATAGTGACAGTAATGATGTGGATTACATTCTTACTGTACTACGCTGCAACTTTGATGTGCAGAGGGCAAAAGTGCACGGTTTCCGTGGGCGCGCTAGCGTTTTGGGGCGCTGGTGCGGATGGGTTAAAAAAGTTGAAAATTTGAGATGGTAGGGAGATACAAAAAGAATGGGGGAAAATAGGATGTTCAAGAAAATGTATGACAAAAGGATTGAAGAAGGAAGCAGAAGACGAGGTAGGCCAAGGAAGGAAGAGACGGAAGGATACTGTAGCAGGAGACTTGGAGCAATAGGAGAGAGCTGGGAAGATGTGGAAAGAAAGAAGTGGAATAATGTGGTTGCTAAACTAACGCTGACCCTGCCAGAAGCAGGAAACGGCGATGGATGGATAATTATGATCAGTAGGTCTATTGAGAGAACAAAAAATAGAGCGCTAAAGAGCTAGGTTAGGTTGGTCACACATTTCCAACTGCTGCTGATCAAAGTCTACTACTACTACATCTCCACCACCTGGCGGAGGCTCCTCTAACTCACTCGTGTGGCCACAAGGAGAGAGTTACGACGATCCTCCGCTAGGTGGAGATCTAGTAGACCTTGATGCTGATGAGTGCAGACTCTAATTTATAGTTGTAGGCTCCATGATCCATATTATTATCCTATGTAAATAAGATTGGTATATTTGTAATGTTAAAGGTTTTTGAGGCCATTCTGGTGTCCCAACAAACGTGGTATTGCCGACAAGTCGTGCAACTTCATACTGCCGTCTGCCTCCCTCCCATTCAACTTCGAGAACAGTGCTGGAAACTCCGCTACGAAGCCATTGAAGTGCGACGATGCCTCAAGCAAGGTAATGTAATGTATTTTTATTAAGGTTGGGACTTGACATTGTCACATTGATTATTCGATTCAACATTCATTTGCCATCTTTAAAAAACAATGTGAAAACTATTATTTTACTTTTTGCATCATTACCTAGGTATTTATTTATTTTTATTATAAGGGTGGGGGGGTGGGAAATCCCCCAAATTTTTTTAAATTTTGATGTCAAAAAGAATTTTGATGTTGATTTTTATGTTATCTCTGAACTTAGAAACTGTCACGTTTTTGAGCCCAATCAAAAAAATATTTCTTATGAAAATCACAATTTTATGATTTTTTTTTATTTTTAAAGTATTTCTTCGACTTATAACACCTACTTGCTTTATTCGATTAAAATTATTTTTTCACAGAACCTTAATTAAGAGTACGCCATAGCTTGGTGACGCGGCAATCTCAGAGGGGATTGAGGAAAGGGCGAGGTATCAGGGGCCGGCCAGAAGCAAAAGAAGAGAGAAACGTCTAGACAGAGATAACGAGACAACTGGTGTTTAGCTCCACCCCGGGCTATAAGATAACGATATCTCCAGACTCAACGCAGCACGGCAAGTGGTCTTGTTATCGTTTGCGACTGCAAAAATAAATACCAAAATGATATGATAAGAATAAACATAGGACATGCACATCGTGACTGTCAAATGAACAATGATTAGTTCATTATTTTGTATTATTGGTTGACGTTTCCGCGCTTGTTTCTTTTTGTCTCTACAATAAGTTACCTCAGTTCATTGTAGTTGATTAGTGAAAAAAAAATTACTATGTTAGTGTTGTGTGTAATTGTCATTGATGTCTTCACGCTTCGATTTGTTTCAATAATAGTAGTTTTTATTTTTATTCTGTCGCTAAAGCATGGGGCCAACACAAACAAACAAACATTAGACATTATACCGGGTTTTTGTCAACAGTTTTAAATGCCGCGTAGTTAATTATGCCTTTTGCCATACGATTTGATTCAAAGTTTTGATTGGCATTAGAACATAGGATTTTACTTTTAAAGTAGTACGCTATATCCTAAGTGAATCTCCTAATAGTGTTTTCTATGCCGTTGGATTGAACCTAAATATTGTCTTCGTTTTATTCGTCTTCGCCTTGATTGTAGATTTGTAGTACTATTTGTTGCAACGACATTAACAGATGCTCGACGAAGAATATTCTGTTTTTAAGTTGGGGTTAATTATATTTTGATGCGATTTCACAGTCTTCTTCTCAGTTTCTATTTATTGCATTTGGTGTAAAGATCTGTTACTGAAAGACAACACCTGAAGACGGGCATGCATTGCACTCTGAGCAGGTTTCCAATAAAAAATTGTTATTATAGGCCTATTCCTGAAAACTTGACGCACATAGTCGATGGCAATTAGCCGGTATTGGAGTGAAATGTACGACTTCCTTGAAATTGGCATGCATTTTTTTAATAATATTGCCGGCAAGCCAGAGCTAATGCAGGGTCAACGCCATTCTCGACTAGGGATTATCTAAATATCTAGCAAACATTATGTAAGAAATAATAATTATGCAATTTTTAACGTAGTCTTTATGAAAGTTAAAAGCAAAATCAGCGGCTTGATCATAGTTTGTTGTTTCTCTGGTCTTGATTGCTCCCTGCCCTGAATTATTTTTTCCCTAATGTTATTCTGAATTTAGGTAATAATTATTTGTTTCTGTTATCTGGTACGTCCCCCGACGAGATCTACACTGTCAGTGACTCTTTACCGAATACTATCATCACATCGATTTTCCTTATTGACGTGGGAGAATTTGATTTATTATTTTTTATTTTTATTATAATTATTTTATTTATTTTATGTATGTCCTGAACTTCACCACAGAGAAAACAGTGTAGGCCCTACACTCCAGTTAAATTGTGCTCTTTCCGCACGTGTTGTGCGATTTGGCGGGGCTGGAATATCGTCTCAGCTTTTCTCTAGGTTGCAATTCTTGTTCCTATACACAAAACCTTGGAATTTATACGGGGAAGTCGCACTATTTATTTTTTATGCTTCAAGATTCTGTGAGTGGTTTCATCATTTCGTTCTCGGCATGCCGATAAAATAGTTTCAGTCTTCAATTCATTAAGTAATAAAGGTCAATTTTCCCCGTTACCGGTACAAAACACACAGCTTATCTTACTCATTGGTTTAGGGGTAGTTTATTGGTTATTTATACTTCTTCTATTTTCTTTCTTATTTAATTTTTATGGGAGTATCCTGGGACTGTCTGGATCAAGTTCTGAATTTACAGCTGGTTACCTCTCCGATGCTGTAAAAGGATAAAAAGCTGTCTGCTCTCTTCAGTTATCAGACGAGTTAATTTTAAATCACTACTTCCGTAATTTTTATTTGTCAAAAGAAATTGTGTCACTTCTATGAAGATACACTATTTTAGTTTGATTTGCAGCGCTTTTATGGAGAAATTATTCGTGAAATCAATATTCTCGGAAAACCCACATTTTTATAAAGTGTTTACCTCTGTAAAAAAAAAATCTCTTCACATTTTGGCCTCTCAGCAAACCTAAAAAGCAATGGATAGTTTTGCCATTTCACAACTAAATGTTCGATGTAAAAACTTGGAAGGCGATTAAGGGACTTGCCTTTTGGAGAAATGTGCAACTTCCCTATAATTTTAGTGAAAAGATGTGCGTTTTAGACATAATGAAAACAAAACCTTAATTTTCTTTTCTTTCAAGAAAATCAATTTAAACAAAATTTCGGTAGGCAAATAATAATATATCTTTTCATCATAGAGACACTGCAACCCAGCTGTAGTTTACTTAGGCCCAACATAAATTAGTCTTTGAATTTGGAACTGAATAATATATTAATTTCAGTCGATTTTACATTATTTTGTAGATACACTGAAAGATGTTTGATACTTTATTTAAAAAATATAAACTAATAGTATAGATAACTGTTTAAAAAAATCGTCAATTTTACGCAAATGTTTATTAGTAATTTACTGCACGTATTCAGTTTTTTTAATTTACTGGAAATGTTGTTAGTAAACTACAATTAGACGACAAATGCAGTAAAAAAACTAATCAAATAAGCTTAAGTTGAATGCCCTCAGGAAATTAAAGACACGACTTCTTAAAATAAATGTTTAAATCACAGTCTGGAACTTCGACGAAACTTATATCAAATATTTCTAGACAAATAGTTAATCGGACGAGTTAATTGTTGCAAATAAAATACGATTTTCTGTAAAATTTACGGCAAATGATCACTTTAAATTCTACGGACATTGTTTCAAGTGTTCTTACTGCATATAGTTAAGAATATATCAAGTGTCAGTAGTAAGTAAACTAAACTATATTACCAATAAAATCATCTACTTTTGTAAATTTACGGAAAATTTGACACTTTATTCTACGGACATAGTAATCAGGGGTTCTGACTGCATATAGTTAAATATATCAGTGACAGAAGTAAGTTAACAAATTTTTTTAACCAGTGAAATCATCACTTTCTGTGAATTTACGGCAAATGATCACTTTATTGTACGGGACATATTAATCAGTGTTCTTACTGCATATAGTAAGAATATTATCAATGTTTTTTTGTAAATATTAACTATTTTACCAACAAATCACCTACTTTCTGTAAATTTACGGCAAATGATCACTTAAATAAAATAAATAATAATAAATAAAAATATAATTTTGCAGCTTGAAATAAAATGCGGGCCGAACCAATAATTCCTCAAACAGTGAATCATAAATTGATCGGTATGGTTCTAATATTCAACTTTTAGGTCGTTAAATGTACTTCTATTGGAGTAATATTCACTTAAAAATGGACAGTTAGCAGACTTAAAAGGACGAGAATTCGTTCCTGAAGGGTAGATAAACATCACTTGGCAGACCGAAACAATTATCCCTATGAAATTCTAACAATCGCCCAATATGGTTCCAATCTTCACCATTTAAGAGTTGTCAAAGTAATAACGTAATCATATTTTCATAATATTCTCTTACTAGTGACCAGTTAACAGCGTTTAAAAGAACGGTTATTCGACACAGAAGAGTAGATTAATATCTTATATCACCATGCATGGCGGATTTCCGAAAGGACGAAATTTCGACCCCGAGAGTACATTAATAATTAATATTAATTATATTATAGGCCTATCGTTATATTGTTATATAATATGACCAGGAATCCGAAACCCTACTTTTCGTATTGAATTTCTCATTTAAAACATAACTACATCTCCCAACATGATTCACTACAGACGCGCTTCAGGTATACGGTGTCTTGGTGTATTGGGTTTATTGACTAGGACAGTGTATACTCTCTCTCCAGGTGTACCAGGTTCGAGCCTCGCTGACTTCCGAGATTTTAATACCATGAAATTTATATGCAATATTAACCTTCGTACTAGCTATCAAATGATGCTTGTCTTTCTTACAGGAACGTTCGTTATCATAGTTTAATTGTCAAAATTATAATTGTAATGCTCCATTAATCCCACTACAGGAGGAGAAATTTCAACCTGACGAATACTAAAATAATAATCCGTACGGGTCGAAATTTTTTTTCTGGATCATGTAGTCAAATAACTAAACATTTGCCGTAAAATTACGGCATATTGACTAGATTTTTAATTGCCAATACGAGTTCAAAAACGAAATAAAATGCTTTTATCAAACTGTTTCATGTAGTCGAATAACAAAACATTTGCCGTAAAATTACTGCATGTGGACTAGATTTTTAATTGCCAAATATTGAGTTTAAAAACGGAAAAAAATGCCGTAATAATACTGGATCATGTAGTAAGAAAAATAAACATTTGCCGTAAAACTCGACAACTCAAACTCAGAAAAATAAACAATAGAATGTTTTTAAATTGCCAATCATGTTCGAAAATTTACTACGCTTTTTCAATTCGTAAAACACAACATTTGCAGTAAATAAAGAAATCGGACTTGCAGTAGAAAAACTGGAATTAGTTAGTAAGGCAGTACTTCCAACGACATTTGCAGTAATTTGACGAAATATTTTGAACAGTGTATCGTTTATAATTCACCAATATAGCTGTTATTTCACGTCTGTTAAAACTACCGTTTTATGGAAAAGTTATGTTCTCCGACTGCCAACAGAGGTACCTCATAGGTAATGATTCGAAAGGTCTCTGGTTCGATACCCACCACTGGCAATCCTGACTAGAAATGTTTCTTCAGACATCAATACGAATGAATACATGGCCCTCAGAGATTCCTCGCAAAATATTCGTAAAATTTTACCTGAGTGCATCCTAAAGAAACTAAAATTCATAATACGTATACCTATAAACTACAACTTGCACGCATTTTGTCAATAGCATTATACTTGCTTTTTTTTCTGCCAGAAGTAGGAAGCGGCGATGGATAATGATGATGATCATAAACAATAATAATTAATTTCTGAATAATTCAGAAGGACAAGAAGAGGGGCTAACAATGTCCATAACCCCTTTTTTAATTCAGTATATGTAGTATGTATGTATGAAATGGAAATCAAAGCCCATAATCCATTATCGCTCGTAGTAGCGATATGTCCACAAAAATACACTTGTCGAACTAACCCGTCATGGGCCGTTAAAAAAACTTACTTTTATCGATCAAAATAGATTACAAAGTTTGTTACTATTTTTTTCGATTTAGTTTGATTGGCTAGGATCTGATCTCGATTGAATATTATAATCTTTTGAGATGCCTATAATGAAACATAGATCACTAGCTCTGGCTCAATGAAACAATTTACTAAATATAATTTGATCTCTCGCAGTAACTGAAAAGTGAAATCATTTAACCTCCTAGTTCGCGCACTTGAAATTTTTGCCGAGTTGGACATACTGAGCTGTGCGTAAGAGACATTTTCATTGGGCACTAAACAATTGGAAGATCTACGTTTAGAAATGTCCAGATTAGTAGGCCTATCAACAGTCGGAGTAGACAATTGTCTACTAGAGAGCAAACTATCTTGCAGCAAGTGGCTTAACACAGACCCTTGTTTTTTTGGGGGGAGCCGGGGGACGAACATTTTTGTAACCTCAAAAGATCAATTCAGCACGACTATTTAAAAGGGAGTACGTAGATATGGTCAGTGGTTTCATCCAAAAATAATATAAGGGTTTACGCTCTTTCCAGTGTAAAGTACCTACAAGACGTGCGAAAGGGGGGGGGGGGTGGGGGGTCTGGGGATGGAACCTTAGCAAATGATCCAAAATTTTTTTTTTATTATTTGTTATGACAGGAGTATTTAAACGGTCTTTTTTACACTAATCTTATACAAAATATGAATTAAAAAATTACGAGTTACAAAAATTATGGCAATATAATATAATAATATATATATATATGTTAGTACTTAAGACATAAAAATTAAAAAAGTGACTACACCCGCGGGGATCGAACCCTGGACCATAACTAACCGGGCCCTTGGGCTCTTACCAACATTAAATAGTTATATTAAAATTTAAAAATTAATATTAATATTACATATAATATTATTTATTATTATAAAATATTAATAAATAATAATATCATTAAATTATAATAAACATAATTTCGAATAATAATGATAATAATATAGCTTATAGGGTAAAGCACTCGACCTGCAGTCGGAAGAACGGGGGTTTGATACCCCGCTCTGATGGATTTTTTTAATTTCTGGATCGATTTCCATAAAATAAATACCTCATTAATAAAACAATTGTGCGGTTGTGCCCCCTGGCCCCTACAAACCAAATTTAAGGGGCTGTTGGGGGTTGCCCCGCCAACAACCCCAAACCCCAGAGGAAACTGATGAAGTTTTATCACATTACCCAGCATATTTGTTCTCCACGGGCTCCGATAAAATAGTGTTTACGTCCCGTCTATGCCAGACTATCGCAGGGCCACTGATAATTTTTTTTCGATATAAGTGGGTTTTTTCCTATCTAAATAATCTTACCGTGTATTATCACATAAAATAACTTTCAAGGAACGCAATGAAGAAATATGTGGACGATTATATTCAATAGGAATTGAGGTTTTTACAGACATAAAATAATAATAAGTAGGCTATACGCATGAAATTGTGTAGTTCAGAGATTTAGATGTGTGAATCACTATTACAACAAGTAACTAATTTGAGCACGGGATTTAGTCAGGTAAACAATGAACGGCTGCCCAAAAACATCTCCACGTATATAAAAATGCAATATTACAAAGATCTCTATCCATAGGAAGTGATCTAATCAACATATAAATTGTAATGGCGGGACTGAAAAGAGCTAGCAAAACATCAGATAAGCCTGGATATTCAGTTCCACCAATCATATTCATGCCCCTCCTTGATATCACCTAGCGCACAGATATGAGAGCTACGGGCGTGGCGAAGTCCGTGCTCGGTAGAGGGCGCCACTTTAAAGCAACAACACATCCAACAGTTCAGTGAAAATTTGCTATATTTAGCCTATGGTTTTCAGGGTACGCGGGTAAGAAAATACAAATATTTTGACTTTAGTACATAGATACATCTATGAACTTCAATGTAGAACAGGTCTCATGTTATGGCGTTATTTAAATAATCATTGCGTCTCTGTTTTGATGGTTTGGCAAGGAGCACTTTTGGGCTCAAAGATACTAAAAAACTGACCGCGAAATATGGCAGATGATTGTTTAGGTGTCCTAGTATATTTCTTCCTCTCGAAAAAAAAAATCAAACCCGATACAATCTGTTCATTATTCACTGTACTACTAGCTCCAGAAAATCGATTGGCATAGGACAATTTCGAGATTTCAAATACTTTGCAAACCTAATTAGCGCTAAATATTAAACACAACTTTAGAATGTTTTTGTTTACGTGTGTATTTTAAAGTCTTGATCTAATGATAGGAAAAAAACCGATTCCGTTTGATCCAATACTTTCCAACATTTTCGCTCCAGATATGTACGTTTTTCGACTCTCAAGCTATTGCAGACTCTTAATATATTCGTGTGAAATTTGAGCGAAATTTAAAAATTATTTCTCATAATAGGCCTAATCAAAAATTTACGATTTTTTTTTATTTTTAAATTTTCTTCACTTATAACATCTACATGCTTTATTCGATTGTAATGATTGGCTTGGAGATAATGAGGCATCGTGACCTTGACTAGACTTATGACAAAATATAAAATAAACCAGATGCAAGGAACAGTGAGTGTTATCTTAATGGCCTGCAATCACAACCCACGGGACCTGTTACTGGACAAGTGGACTTATCTCTTTTCCCAGGCTTATCTTGCGACGAGAGCTAAGCGCGGGCGATAGTGGAAAATATCTACGTGCCCGACCACTTTTTTTACATGCCTCGGGCATTTTTTTTTTTTAGCCCTGTTTAAATTCCTTGTGTATTAGTATTGGGACATGCGCATTTTTTCGTTCAAGGTCTGTTGGAAAGTCCAAAGCTTTTTAAAGTATTGTGATAAACCGTATGTACCGAATATAGGCCAACCCTGAATATCGGCCGACCCCCTAACTTTGGTCATCAAAATTTTAAAAAAGGAATTTTTAATGAAATATTTTTTTTTACGCGCGTTATTCCTGCGGTCTGTTTTCGCGGAGCAGTGCCAAGGTCGTTTTTTTCCGCGCGGCCTATTGACGCGCAGCCCGTGATGACGTAGCGCTATGACGCAATCTCCAAACAGACCGTTGATATCGCCCAGTTATCTGTTCCCCGTCATACTTCACTCATCAGTAGGCCTGCCTTAGGCCTGGAGATGCGTCGCGTCCTCCGTGCCTGCCGTATTGTTGGCGCAGCGCCAGACAGAAGCAGTGAACTATACGTATTTTCTTGTCACACGGCGCTGTAACTTGGTGTTTGAATTAGCGCGTAAAATTGCCGATACTCGCATATAGGCCGAGGAGGGATTTTGAGACCTAAAATTATAAAAAAAAGGTCGGACTATATTCGGTTCTATACGGTACAATCGTACAAGGTCTGTTGGAAAGTCCGAAGCTATTTAAAGTATTGTGATGTACTTTTCGTTCAAGGTCTGTTGGAAAGTCCGAAGCTTCCCCACGCCGAGTCTCTTCTGATCGCTGAACTAGAAGACAAGATAAGAAGTCAGATTGGAGTTTTCTACCCCGAAGATGATTAAACAAGCAACATTGCCACGTTACACTAGCTAGAGCAATACCTGGTGGAATAGCAGACGTACATCTTGTGAAAATGCAGATACAGTAATGTGTTACACGAGAAGTATTGAACTTTCCTATGCATGTGATGTGTTTGTAGCAGCTAGCAACCGTGATCCTGTATGCGTTGTAGAATGTGCAGTAACTCTTGTGAATATATACATCTGACTATAAAGCATACCAACTGAACTAAAGGGGCCTAATTCTTTTGTAGGTCTAAATATACACCTACCATAGTTCAAATTTGCTAAACCGGTAGGTAGGAATCCAGGGATTTACCGATCAACAATAAAATGGAAAAGTTCCAGAGTAGGCTATTCCCTAGAAGCAGGAGATTTTTAATTATCTTTTTCGAGTTGCTCTTAAGATTCTACACAAATAAACAGTTTCAAAACAAAATTTAAATCCCTCAATGTATTTTATAAAAATTATTAAAAATCTTGTTTTCAAAAATGACATTTAACCTTTTCAATGTTTGGTTTTGAACAGAGCACCTAACCCCTAGAGCTGGGTATTTTGAGCAAAAAGTCAATTTCTCTCACTTGTATGAAACCTTGATAATTATATTTAAGTTTTAACTAGGGTAATCAAAATGTTTCCTCATCCTTGAAATGAAGTAGATTTCATTACACCCTACCCTATTTAGATTGTACATATTACTTTTATACTGTCAAGACTTTTTACAATTCCTTCAAAGTTTAAAGCTGTATACTTGAGTGTTAAGCCTACCATATATTCAGACATGGACAAAATTTAAATTTAAAATAGTCCGATAAAATATTACTAGAGGCTAGATGCACGAAGAGTGATGACGTTATAATGCAAACAACAGCAACAACAGTCCGTTGTGCCTCCTGAGTTGGCACTATTGGACCGTGTGCTGCTGTGTTGTGTTTAAACCTCTGAGTCCTGGTTTCAGCGATGTTCACAATGCCTGGGGAAACAGCCAAGTAAGCAGCAGTGAGCAGAAAACTAGTCGAGAAGTAGAATAAATAGCGGGCCGGTTGCTTTGCTTTAGAATCATATTCAAACATTTGTTTCACTATCCCTGTTGACTTATTGCTAAAAGAGTGCCTGCCTGGTTTAACAGTAAACTTTTATTATTGCCATCACTTCCTGGGAGGACATAGAAAGCCAAGTAGCACAATGCACTGGTTCTGTACATACGACTTTGATCCAAATCACCTAGTTTATAGCTTAGCCTTGATGCTTAGCCTACGTTTTACTTGTTTTATTTAGATTAGAAGGTAATAATAATAGTAATACGTACTGACCTGGTTAAGAGAATGGCCATTAACTACAAACTGAGACAACTAGGATCTAAATAATACAGTGCCTGCCTGCACATATTTGTCAATTGAATATTGTGAATTGTCAAATGACAACTACAATTACCTGATTTTGAAATATTAAAGATAAAATTTATAATAATGTATCTGATGCTGCTTTTATAAATATTAAATTGTTTTTAGACATAAATTAGATCATGTTATTAAAAAATAATAAAAAAATGAATAAAAAGTACTGTATGCCTATTTATGTTTTGTAAGTTGACATAATAATAATACTACTGTACCTAGTACCTCAACAATTGACTTTTTTTTAACAGTGTCAATATTTATTCAAAATATTAACATTAATACTAGGAAAACACCAAAGTCGTTGTTAGACGAGTGAGCGAGTCATGTGTTGAGTATCCGGTAACATTTCATTTCCTCCCTCTACCTTAGGCTGGATCCAGTATAATATGGGTCCTTTCCTCCCTAGTCTGTCTTAGGCTAGAGTGGCGCATTATGGCCTTATGTTCCCGGGGTACTCAACACATGACTCGCTCACTTGTCTAACAACGACTTTGGCATTCTACTAGTCTATAGTTGGCTAAGGCACCTTTATACCCGGAAAGTGGTAGGGTTAGATTTTTTATTTCTGGATTATATTAAAAAATTATAGAACATGTTTTGAAATGCATCTACAGTACTATGGAAAACATAGCCAGCATGAAATATGAAAAGATTGCAAGGTTTACTCAATCTCCCAGCGGAATTTTGGGAAACCTTGAGCGTGCACGATTCAGTACACCTTTGTTACCGCCTGACATACAAAAAATGATTCAATAAAAATAATTTCTTTAAGAACAAAAGCATTGTAGTTAAATTAAAACCTACACATTTTCCAACTATTTTTCAATTTATTATTAATTGTAGGTTAAAATCTCAATGGATTTTATTCATTTTGTTAGCAGCTCTCAGTACACTGGTCACGGATGTCTGTTTAAGATTTCAGTTCAATCTGACGGCCGTTTGGTATCAAACCAACATTTTACAGACATATCGGTCACGACGAAGACCCGTTCGACTTGCGTTATAAGACTCAGTCGCTGCGCTCCCTCATCTAATTAGACTGAGCAAGTTTAACTGTAGAGCTTTTACTACTGACAGGAACAGGACATACAAGTGGCCATTTATAAAGAAAATGAGCAAGGAGTTGCCATTTTTGCCACAAATGAGCAAATCCATAAATTTTAGCATAATTGTTCAGGATTTGAAATAATTGAGACAATTAGAGACAATCCATGTCAAACTATCAAAAGTTTATAAAATAAAATACACCGTGTATGTACAGGACCTAGCCATGAGAGAAGAGTGAATGTACACGGTGCAGTTGTAGGCTCATTGCTGCCAATATAGCAGATACTATCTGAACACTCAATAAACATTAGTATTGTACATACTGATGAGATTGTGCACTACTAAACCCTGGTCTAGTAATGTTTGAGATATTATATCACATACAGTATCAAGACTGTCGCCCACCTAGGCCACATCTAGCGAGAATGTATCGGTCTCAACTTACAATATAACATGCTGTTATCATGTAGGTAGTTTCTATTTCACCCACCCTGGCTTCCACAATCTCAGGTGGAGTAAACATTGTCTCACACCACTGGGCTGGTCAGATAGGCAAACTGAATTAGCACCATAGAGTAGGCTATAGACTAGTGATGACAGAGGGTACCCGGGTACTCGATTCCTACCAGACTAGAGTCGACTCCATTGTCAAGGAGTCGATTCCTTCAAAGTGGTAGTAGTTCTTTATTCTGTTGTTACAATATTATGGTTACAACAAAATGGCGAGGTTCAATCGATATGGATTGTTCTTCCACCTAACCATTTTACATATTATAAATACAAACAATATATAATACACAATACAAATAATATTCTAAATTTAACATAGAATGGAAGATTAATTAAAGGAAACACAATAGATACCTATTTAGTTAAGTAGATGTGTACTTGATACATTGAAATGACTGTGGGTTTGTGCAGTTATTCTGCCAAAAGGAAATGGTATTTACAATCGGACAGTGTGTGACAATAGACTACCGGTATATATGAAGATGTATTTACATGAAAACTCATCTAGATTATAATAAGGGGTTTCTATGAGAACTGCTTTATTCGTTTCTTTCGAAGGTTAGTCTTAATATATCAAGGTTATTATTTAGTCGCAGAGCCCCATATAGTATATATGTTTTTCGAGATGAGTGGTTTTATGGGAGGGATACTGAAGTGAGGTTTTGTGTCTTGTATTATGGTCATGTTGAATTAATTTTTGAAGTGTTCCGGGTTGTCAATCACAAAGCAAGCTGCGCTGGTATGTAGACATTTGTAACTGTTAGTATTTTGAGCTCTTTAAACATATCGCGACAGCTAGCGCGGTGCCCAACTTGCCTAATATTCAATGGCACTTTTCCTGCAAAATTAGCACTGATTAAAAATTTTTTAACGTTTTCCCAAGAAAGTATTCCCAAGGATAGTTTTGAGTAAAATTTGAAAAGTAAGCTACTCTAGTTTTTCCTGAGTTTGCAAGAGTGGAAACATACGGAGAGCAATGTGCAGTTTTTAGTCGCCTCAAAAGTTTACAAATGTGGTTCGGTGTCAGAATTGGCGATAACCTGGGTTGTGTATGTTACCCCCTTTACAAACAAAATTAGTGTTTTTACTGGTACTCCCAAAACATTTTGTTTTTTTTACTCCCGCCCGAAAAAATTCGACCGAGGAGGGTTTTTTCCTTTTAGCATTGGTTGAGGCTAACCACTTTTCCTTATTTTATTGCCGATCGAGGAGTCGACCCAATATTTACTCCCAATGTTATAAATAGACAGCCCTACTTTGTGCTTTTGATAAAAGCTACAATACAAAATGTTAAGAAAAATTTCAGGGAGTTAAGTGTGACAATTTTTTTTTTTTAGTTAAAAAAACAAAAAAACTTTTTGCTCTTTCATGGTGAAAACTTTAAACGTTTGGGGTTTGTCAAAAAACAACAATTTCATTTATTTGTTCAATGTATTTATTCTTTTTTTTTTTTTCCCACAATTGGTAGAATCCCCTGAAGATGGTAACCATTAGATATTTTTTTTTGTGTTTTGCTAAACTTTCTATAACTAAAACTGCTGTGTTATTTCTAAAAGTAAAATTGTTGATACCATAGGATTAGCAACAAAATTTATCAGTTTACCCTAATGAAAAACATCATTTTTTTTATTTTTTTCGGTCTAGTGAACATGGGCCCAATCAAATTATTTCAACGCTTGTCCCGTATTAACATCTTTTTTAAGTAGGGGCAGAAAGGGTTATATGAAAGTGTGGGGAAAAAAAATGATAGGGACAGATTAAACTTTTTTCACCAGGGTTTTCCCCAACGCAATACGGTCAAAACCCCAATGCACCAACCGCGAGGATCCCAGCGGCCGTATCTGTACAACTTTAAAGGGAAATCATGTACCACGTACCTCCGCGGGGAAGACTCATGGGGGGGTTTTGTGTCCCCCTAATTGGATAGCGTAGCGAGCGAAGCAAAGACTTCAATTTCGCACCCCTAAAAAAATTTTGCTCCAATTTCTTTTGTTTGTTTTTTTGCTGTTTGTTCGCATATCCGGGGCAAACAGATATGCGATTGATAAAAATTGGGGGGGGCCCTTTCGAAAATCTCTGAATTTAGAGTCCACGTTTTTTGGGACAATCAAGAAATTTTCTAACAATATGTATTTTTTATTTTTTTTAAATTTTTTTTTAGTGCAATCTTTGGGGCCGATTCGAAAAAAGGGGTAGGGCTACAACGCAATTTCACATGGACTTTAAGATTATGGGATGTAGTCCCTTTTGAAAAAAAAAAATTTAAAAAATTTACAGAATCCATAGAAAAAATTTTTTAATTGAGTTTTTTGAGGTTTTAAAAACAATAACAAGAACAAAAAAAACTTGACAAAAATCACCTACAATGCATACACAAAGCCCTTGCAAAGGAAAAGTGGTCCCACGCAAACAAAAAAATTACAAAAACGCTCATCCACATGCGGCGGGACTTTAGGTTTCCTAGTAGAAAGATTGCAGCCTCGTGGGTTGGTGATGTATCACACGGTCTACAACCTATTTCTTTCTTTTTTCTCAAAAATTTTAAATTTCACGGATTTTGCACTCAATGTAGAAAAGGTAATGGCAAAAATTAAAATTAAATACATACTACAAAGCTTTAAAACTTTTTTTGGCCCAAACCTAGTCAAACAGACAAATTTTCACATCACCATAATACACTAAATAATCAACCGCATCAAATGTGTTTCAAGAGAACCCCTTACTCAGTAAACTTTATATAATCCAACTAGATAGTTACCAGTACAGTACCAGTACGTCCCGGCCCTAGTTACATACTGTACCGGTTCATGGTACCATACTGTAGGTCCCTATTTCCCAGATAAAAACGGTACCTAGTTACCAGTACTGTACCAGTACATATTACCAGTACTGTACCGGTACATATTTCCCGTACGTACCGGGTTTTCCTAGTCACCAGTACTGTCCCATACATAGTTCCCAGTACTGTCCCGGTACCTGTTCCCAGTACGTACCGTACCTAGTTACCGCTGTCCCGGTTATAGTCCCCAGTACGACCGGTACTAGTTCCCAGTCGTCCCGGGGACCTAGTTCCATACTTCCCCGGTACCTAGACCATACTGTAACGGTCCCAGTTACCTACTGTCCCAAAACATATTACCGTACGTACCTTCATATCCCAGTACGATGGTACCTAGTCACCAGTACTGTCCCGGTTTCATAGTCCCAGTACTGTACCAGTACTAGTCACCAGTACGTACTGGACCAGTTCCCAGCTGTACCAGACAAGTTACCAGTACTGCCCCGGTTCATAGTCCCCAGTACTGTACCGGTTCATAGTCACCAGTACTATAACGGTAGCCCTACCTTCTTATCATAGAAGTTAATCTGCAGGAATAACATTTACTTTTAAAGGGCCCTTAAGAACTGTATTAACCATAGGCAAATCCATCAAATCTTTAAAAGTTAAATTTAATCATGTAGTGTTTATTTTTGGGTGTATTTTTTGATCTTTGATTTATTTTTGTTTCTGTAAAAATTTTGTTAATTTTATGATTGCAATTTTCAAAGTGGCGTTTTATTTAAGAAGAACTAGTAATGTTACTTTAGCTTAGTTTTGGGTCCGCTTGTTTAGGGATTCCCTGCATGTTCCCCCACTTTTATCCCGGGCCCCCGCAGCCCCAGACTGTGAGACCCCCTGTTGCACGGCCCGATCCCGCCGGGAAAAGTGCGAGCCATCCGCCCCTACGGCCCCTTGCTCGTACCCTTTTTGTGCGACCACTCCGCCCCTGCCCGATTTGTTGGCCCCTCCGCCGACCCGATAAAGTGCGAGCCATCCCCTCCTACCCGAAATGTACGAGCCACTCCCCCCTACCCGATAATGTGCGGACACTTGCCCTACCCCCAAAATGCGAGCCACTCCGCCCCTGCCCCATAATTTTCGGCCACTCCCACGAACCTACTTCAGCCAACACGACTCAATTAAACAGACAAGACAAAGCTGGCCTGTTTTATGAGGGGTTATCATGAAGTCTCCCTCCCGCCAAACTAGTTTTGGCTATTCTATTATGAAACCTGGACCGATTTAAAATGTACATGGTGTCATCCAAAAGTAATTATGGGGTTTTACCTCTTTTTGATTGGCACATTATGGGGGGGGGGGGGGGGGGCAAGCTAATGCGGCTGCCCCACACTGCTCAGATAATTGTTTGATCTTAGAGTGTGTAAAGTATTAAAAAAGAGTTTCAGGCAAGTTTTTTTTAATAAAATTTGTTTGTGGTGGTGATTGTTAGGATTGCCCCAAATTTTTGTTTGCTGAATACAACAAATTCAAAACAAAGGGCTACACAAAGCCCGTCATTGTGCTAAAATTCTCACCCTAGCAATATGAGCAACAAATAATTTCCCCCGCTTGAGGTTTATTTTTATACTCAGATCAATGTCCCTGGCTAAGAAGCCAGTTTTTTTGGTTGGCAGGTGAGGAGGATGACTGTGAGGGGGGGGGACGGTAGCCAGCTCTGGCCGCCACCTCCACCCCAGAAGCTGCGATCAAGTGTCCCTGGCTAACGAAGCCTAGTTTGTTGGTTGGCAGGGATGGAGGGACGTGAGGCGGTGGGGGAGGTAGTCCAGCTCGGCCGCCCCCTCCCCCGAGAAACGCGCGAGGCTAAAGATCTTGGGGGCTGAGATGAGCCCATGGTGGGGAACAACTGGTTCGCAAGAGAAACGAAGCCATGAGGAAGCACGCGTGCAGATGTCAACAGCGGAGGAAAAAGACAGGTAGTTGGGGGGCCCGACCTTTCTCGCGTGCACGTGGCCCGGGGGAGGCGGTAGGAACGTTTTTAAAAAATGTGGGGGGGAAAAATTTTTGGCCCAAATTTTTTGGGCGGGAGTAGGGCCAGAGGTAAAAAAAAATCAAAATGTTATTTTGTCAGTTTTTTAAATGCACTCGGGCTCAGTAAAGGTGCTTTTCAGCAACTTCATATTAACTACGAAATTTGGGGTTTAATTTTTAACTCACGTTTCACGTTAGTTTTGCCTTCTACCCTGCCCCCCCTTTCCCCCCCCCCCCGGGTTTCCTAGCCACTGGCCAAGGGGGTAGTTTGCCTACCTAAGGTTTGTCAAAAAAGCCAAGGGCTGGAGTAGTCCTATATTGTTTTTAGTTAGGATCCAACCGCTTACCTTTAAAAAGTGAGGTAGCTGCGAATTTTTGTTCAAAAGAGACATAAATATGTACAAAACACAGAAAAAAAAAAGACGTTTTTAAATGAGGGCTTGTCCAAGCCTACTACTAAACTAATCAAAACAGATGACGATTTTACCGTCAGAGCAGGACCCAAGGTCACTCTTGCTTTTGGGTTTTTGTTTTGGCTAAAAAACAGCGTTAATCTTTCATTGTTTATTATTATTATTATTATTATTATTATTATTGATTCTTCATGACAACAGGGCAAAGCCCCACAAGTGCAATGCATTAGACATACATAGGATATACAACACAAACATAAACATATTAAGCCAGGAGGAATCCTCATCCACAAATATCTTTACAGATTGCATCTCCTAAAGTTACTAACAGCTTTATTGTCTACTAGTATGATACTGCTACTGCATTATCGTATCATTTTCAGTGGTTTGATTTGA
Source organism: Sweltsa coloradensis (assembly GCA_024449915.1). Lineage (NCBI taxonomy): Eukaryota > Metazoa > Arthropoda > Insecta > Plecoptera > Chloroperlidae > Sweltsa > Sweltsa coloradensis. The sequence continues at coordinate 321,698 of JAMZAV010001100.1, forward strand.
TTTCAGAAGAGTCAATACCAATAGGCCTACTACATACAGGCTGATTATTTAAATTTAAAAAAGTAGTTACCTTTTGTCACTCTTCCCAACATATGCCACATAATCATAGATTTGGGATTGTTCAGCCAGGATCAGGAATTATTGTAAATCCAGTACGAGATGAGGTGTAATTTTTTCCTGCGCAGAGAGGGGCTTCTTCAGTCATTCTTCTTTCTCGCTATCCAGTATAAAGTGGGTTTTTCTCTGACCTGCTCGCAACATAGGGCAAGGAGTCAATGTCATTCTGGAGTGCGGCACACCTGAAAAAGTGTGCTCTATTTACAAGTGGACGGTTCATTGGTGATGTTGAATCTGTTTAGATGGTGTTGCTGAACGTCATGGCCAGTTGCAAGTTGAAAACATGATATAAGATTCCGTCTCTGAACTAAACACGACGTATTTATTTTCTTCACAGAAGGTCTCCTAGTTCATCGGGATCCCGCGAGGTGTCGCCGCACAGAGGGGCTTCAGTAAACATCTGCATTGGCTCAAGTAGGTTCCCCAGCCCTTCTAAATCCGAGCGAGGACCTTGTGACCACAACAACACTTGGACTTCCAGAGAATCTGATTCATCTTCAACTCGGAAGAGCCGCGTCTGGCAACGTCTCAAGAACCTGTGCAATACATCCAAGGCCCGAGCCCGCGCACTCAAGGAAACCCTTGCTAACAAAAGCCAGAGTTTGTTCAAAACGCACCGAGGTAAAAAGTTGAAAGAAGAGGACTTGATTGATTTGGTCTCGGACACTAACAAGAAGTTGTCTCGCCACCTGATCCCGGACTACTTGTTGCACGCGGATGTGGGTGTGGGAACCACTGAGCCGTCGGGTGTGGAGCAAGAGAACAAGAACCCGCTCCGGGAGTCTGGCTGCGACAAGCTAGAACCACATAGTTTGAAGTATTTCAACTCTGACACGTCCTTGGCATCACTTGAACACCTCGCAATGCGATTAGAACTACTGCAAAGAGCGGACGTTGACGTAGATAAATACAGCAAGCCAAAACATGATAAAACCAGGGTGTCGTTTGGCACGTCTAAATGCAGCACGATTAACGTATCTAGAGGCTCTCCCCCAAATTAGCATATTTTCGTCAAAACCAAACGGAAGTGCACAGCAAGTTTATCGATTCATGGGGGACAAACCAACTGCCGCCGAAACGGAACAATGCCTGCCAATAGTACCGGCGCCAAACACAATGAGACGAGTACAAAACTAAAACTACGACGTTGATCCAGTCACAGTTGATCATCCTCAAAGATCGGCAGACACGAATCAGCCACCGAGAACCATGCTCGGAAAAACATGCACTTGGAACAGCATGTTACGTCCCCGACACAGCAACTACCGCAAGCTCACCTGCGAACCACATTGGAAGAGACCGCTACACACGACGCGGACAAACAACGTAAGTCCAACTCTCTCCACTGTAAGCTGCCAGGCAACGAACAAACTAAAAGCACCTCCGCACAGGACTAAAGACCCTGAGGGGAAGACAGATGGGAATGATGAAACTCGTTCACGACAGAAGGAAGAGGAGCGTCACATGCCGTTCCAAGAGCTTTAAAAACTACAAGAGCCACCGATACCGAACCATAAAACCGTTGGAAAAACCCAAACCCGTTCTATAAATCGCGAGTGCTCCCATCCTATTCCGGGCTGCCATTTCTCTCTCCGCTGTTGAGCCGAGTCTTGCCTCCCTCCCCATCAATACTCGGCTCTACAACGTCTTCCTTTCTGTTCCACTCTTTCAAAGTTTGTCTTATCCGTTTCCGTTCATGTACCCTTGGCCAACTCCATTTGCGCTGGACTCCAACACATTCGCCGGCCAAGGTACCATGTTTCCCGCAAGTCGAGCTCCGAAATCAAGGACAAGCAATTTAGAACTATGTCCACACAAACGTACAAAAGAAACGTTTACCATGATGGATCCGGAATTAAGAACAAAATGCAAGAGTGGTACGTTACTCAACACAAAGCCAAGTTGCACAAAAGCAAACTCAAACAGAGAGCTTGGAGAATATTTCACCTTTGCAGAAACCTCCAGAACAAATCTCTTAGAAGATGCTACAAACGCTGGTCACGGGCAAACGAAGTATCACTTTCCGAGTCGTGTGGGACACAGACCAATCTGGACGACTATCTGTTGAACCACCTTCGCCTTCGAACTCTGATTTTCACTGAGTCAATCAAAGATGGTTCCATCAGTGGCTCGCTGCGTCAAGGCCGAAGAAGAAGAAGAAGAAGAAGAACCTTGATCTCCTCGCAAGCAGGAGGGAAGAGAGAAGCAAGACATCGCCCGCCGAGTTGACGCGTGAAGCTCACAGTGAGCAGGGAGCGTTTGCAAAGAGCGATCGTTCGTCTTATAGCTTCACAGCGTTCTCCAATACGGCAGACTTTCTGAACGCTTCCGCTGTAAAGGGTTTCGAGAGGAATCTGTAAAATAGTTCCCCTGGACGAAGCAACATTGCCCACCACCAATGAAGAATGCACCGTCTTCTTTAGACTATGAATCTTTGCCAGAGATAAAATCATCGGAAGACTTAGACATTGATAAAAAATGCAAAGAAGATCAAGCAACTCAAACTACGAAATGTTCAAGGAAAAAAAAAATTAAAAATTTTCTTTCGAAGAAAACTTCAAACCCAAAAGTAGTAATGAGTAATATATTGAGTACATATGAATGAAAATAGTAATCTTTTATGATGTTTGTTGGTCATTAAAGTAAGTTAAAAACAATAAACATTTGGCTTAACTGAGCAATGATGAACAAAAAATGTAAGAATTAACTTTTCATACACAAATAAATGAAAAAATTACACAAAATTATTTTACTGGATATCTTTCTATAGTATATATTCTAAGTAGTACATATTATATAAGGATGTATGAGTATGATACATTTCAAATTTAAAAAATAACTTCTACATATTTATTTAAGCTTACAAAATTTTTCATAGTTCATAGTTGGAATGTACATGAGGATGTATGATACATTTCAAATTGTTTTTAAACTAATAAATGCATTTTTCATAGTATCGTCTTGTGTCTTACCCATGATAAAAATAATCAACTACATCAAGTTTGAAACTCGCTTAAACGGCAATGCGTGTGTGTCCGTATTGGGGCAAGTGTATGTGAGTGCATGGCGCGTGTGTCCGTATAAGGTCTTTAGAGACGAGCGACATATAGGGAACCTGCCCCCCAAAAAATATTTGATTTGCCAAAAGAAGCAACCTCTTTATCTGTTGGTTTTGGATTTGTGTAAAAAGCCAGTACGAAATTTGCTTTTTTATACGATTTTCAAAAACATTTTGTGTTTTGAAATCTGTTCAGTGACTGGTCCTAAAAATTGAAAAACCGTATTTATCAAATGTGCCGTTAGGGAGGATTTAAAGCCCTAACCCCAGGCTGGACTAGGCCCCGCAAGAGGAGGAGATATTACTTCAGACTCTTAAATAACTTAACTACAGGCTTGGACCGTTGAACTCAATCCTATCGCCCCGACCCCAACTAACTACATGTCTAGACCCGTTGATCTCAAGAGAACTCAAGAACTCAATCCCATTGCTCGACTCAGTCCGGTTATTGAATTCTTTGGAAACGTTTAAAATAGTCCTTAAAGGGGTATATTCACCTGCTAAACTCAAAAAATATATTTCATTTAGGCTAACTAGTTATGAATTTAGAAATTAACAGAAAAATTATTGTGGGTCCATCATGACCCTCCCAAAAAATGTAAGGCCATGGCATTTTTCGAGCTAGGCAAAGGCAAAAAATCTTTCATAAGAAATAACATGGGGACTATCTTATGCCCCGTGACCTTGGAGGATTTTGGGTTTTGATTGGATATTGCTTAACGTCTCATATTTATGAAAACTTGGCTAATCGAGACGAAGGGAGGGACGTAAGGGATGACGCGGGGGGACAAGGGAAGGACAGGCCTTTGCTGGTCAGAACCAGACACAAGCGTATGGGGAGGGCAGCGGTTCCCCCACGTCGTGGTCGTCTCCGTCTGCGTCATCATCCGTCCGTGTTGTCATTGTCGTTGCCGTCGGAGAGGTAGTCAAAGGGAAGGGAAATGTTCCCCGACGACGACCCAGAGCTCGCCATTAGTTTCAGGGAGAAAAACTCCCCTAATCACGGGCCAAACCACGAGAAGATTGCGAGTTGGAATTTGATGGCCCGAGGATTTTGATCCAAAATAATTGAGCGAGCGAAAGCGAGCGTTCTCCACTTGACTCTTATGGCTCGAATGTCTTTTTTTTCTTCTGTTACTGCTTCGATACAGGTCGCACCGTTTCTCTGATCGGCCTGAAATTTTGCACACATGTACATACCACCTAGGCGGGTTGCTGTATAGTTTTGTGGCAAAATCGTTCAAAAAAGTTAAAAACTAACATTAAAGTTAATCGAAAGTTTTTTTTTTAAACTAAACGGCGACAAAATCTGAGGTGGCCAAACCATTAGAATGTCTGTCCGATCACGAATATGTTATTTTTTTTTTGATCCGATAAGACTTAGGGTGTGTCTGAAAATTATTCAAAGTCTAGATCCAAGTCTAGGTCCAAATTCAAGTCCACGTCTAACAACGTAGTTAGGTACTGATTATCTGTCGATGGCAAATGAAGTCCTGTCTGAAAAGTCTAATTCTAGGTCCATTCTTGGTCCAATTCGGCAAATGGACCGAGCAATCGAAAAAGTACACTCGTTTTAGGTCCGATTCAAAATGGCCGTCCGCGACAATGAGAGAAACAACAAATGAATAGCATTGCTAAATAAAGGTAAACATTTAAGTTTTGTTTGTTTTTATCACGTATTTAATTGGTTTTACAAGATGTACAAATACTTTTAATAAACAAATACTTTACAAAAGACTCTCGAATGCACACCTAACCTAACTTTAGGTAGTGTTGACTTTTCCCGCAGGCAGCTCTACTGTAGGCTAGTATAGCACTTTAACATTGAGTTGGACTTGGACCTACACCTGGACTTGGACTTTAATTCAGACACACCCTTAGTGTAGATGGAAATTACTTTATAACAAAGTCCCGTTACCATGGCAACGGAAAGTCGCCACAGCTTTTTGGCTCATGATAGCGGTCAAACGGAGGCTCGGATCGAGTTGAAATTTTGACCATCCGCAAGTTTCGTTCCCGATTGAATGCCATTAGTTTTGTGGCAAAATCGTTCAAAAAGTTATAAAGTTACATTAAAGTTAATCTTAAGTTTTTTTTTTTAAACTAAACGGCGACAAAATCTGAGGTAGCCAAATCATTTAGAATGTCCGTCCGGTCACGAATATGTTAATTTTATTTTGATCCGATAAGTAGTGTAGATAGAAATTACATTTTAACAAAAGTAGCGTTACCATGGCAACGAAAAGTCGCACAAGAATTCTGGTCACTATGTACTGCCACCTAGAAGAAAAACAAGAGTAAAATAGTTTTCCCAAAGAAATGATGTCAAGCTCCTCTAGATGGCGGTGGATTTAATCCATTCTCTCCTATTTTACAAATTTTCAGCTAAATCGGTCAAGACCTTAAAGACTTATTAGTATGTAACATTATGGGAATGTCGTACTCGGGTCGTGTTGCACGTACCGGTGCTCGCTCAACAACGCGTCCAACTGAGCGTTTTCCTAGTATTGGCCATTATTGACGTACTCGACAGCGTTTTCTGTAAATCTTCTATAATATGTAGTATTCTGTTTTGTAATTTGGGCAAGTGGTTCGGTCAAAATATGCTGATTATCAAGAAGGGGTGTGATTTTGGAATACATATTTTTAAGTGTTTGAGTGTATATTTGTGCACAGTTTCAGGACACGATGTTATAAAGAGCCATTTTAGATTGGTGTGATGCTCTAGTATCTATGTGGAACAAAACAAACAGGTTATAAAGCCAATTCAAGATATTGACCAAAACGCCAATTTTCGTAAATTTCATGATCAAAAATTAAAAAAAATTGTTTAAAATCACAGTAACAAATTATAATTTTTAAAACGGTCGTTTTAGTGTAGTAATATGCTATAGATTATGTGGTAAAACTTTTTTTGGGGGTAATAGCCCCTTTAAGTGACTGACAAACAATAAAGTTGCTCAACTTTATTGCTATTCCTGTCACACGAGCAACAAAATAAAGTAACAAAGGTGACACCTACTGTTGTGATTGGTTATCAACGATCACGTGATACTTTGAAGAGATCTGAATGGAAGTTGCTAACTTTTATTCCCAAGTAGTTCAGAATGTAGACTTTTTTAGGTGTTGCGCAACACGACTTGACTGTTTGGCAGGCAGTCGGCAATATGCATGTTATCAAATGCACACCATGCCGTCCGCGGTGGTGTATTCGGTTAAGGCGTAGGTCCGAGGAATACGACACCAAGAGTATGTGGGTTCGAGTTCCGCATAATCCCGCAATCCTGACTGAAGTTTATTCCAAGGTTTTGTTCAGTCAGTCAGAATACCAAGAATAATAATACAATGTAGGTGGAACATGTGCATGACACAAGGTAGGATGATACCACAGGTGGGATACCAAGGTAGATAAAATAATATGATATACAAGGATACGATAGAAAGGTGATACACGCCTGTAGGCATGGTACCAAGTTTGAATAGCTTGTTTGAATGCAAAGGAGGGATATCAAGATATGGTAGGATGACTGGTGTCGAGAGCTTCTCGCGTGTAGTATGTGAAGTTCTGCCCTAAGTCTAAACACGTCTTGCCCAGACTAACTATTAGCTTGCTCGATCCGTCATCCGTATTACCAACGTGGTGGGAAATATACGTACTCGTTTCTTACTGTGTTAAAATAAATAAACCATGAATAAACGAACAGCATATTTGGAATCCCTTGACTGGACTGGATATCCTCAGCTACGGAGCTAGTTATGATGTGGTGCAGGGACTATATATTACTGCTCTCGAAGCAGAAAAGCAGAAGATCCAGGTTCACTTCATTTCGCTCGGTGTGTGTGTGGGGGGAGGGGGGTGGGGGGGGGGGCGGGTAAACTTTTGGAATTCACTCCATCATCAGAATTCATTGGCATACAATCAAACGTACAGATATTTCAGTTTGTATAAGAAAGTGTGTCTGTGTGGGTGAGTCGTGCATGGGGCTCGGAGCCTCTCGGAGCTGGGACGTACCTACTATAGTAACATCTGAAATGATTTGTGCGTGCAGCTCAACACAAGATCAGCATGAAATATACGACGTGTTTACGAAATAAAAGTACAATAATTAACGAAATCTGATTGTTTTTGGTGCAACTGCGCCTCGTTGCTATGACTGCTCAAAATGTAGCCGCTTACGTGAAGTGAAATGTAATTAATATCAACGGAACTTACAAACAATACCAACATTGTGAAAAGTCCAACGTTCCAAAATTATAATATTAGCCTTATAGAATTGAAATAGAATTTATTTCTATCTAAGCTAAAAGTTGTCGCCAAGGCTCGACTCGAACAATAACACCATCTGTGCAGTCTCATTGTCGCCATTGCCGAGGTGATGGCAACATGAACAAAATTAACAGGTTTAAAAATAAAAATAACTTTTCCAAATTGAACAGAGTAGAGGGGAGAGAAGGGAGTGCACCCCCTGGGCAGATGGTAAGTGTGAGACACGTGCGGGGGCCGTGTTGGTTGTGTAGATTACGGTCCGATCCCGGCCACCGGCCGTCCTGACTGAGAGCCGTTTCCAAGGTTTCCCCAAGTCCTTCCTACTTGTAAGCTAGGGGCAATCACCTAGTTAGTCACCTGAAGAGGGTCCTAGTCGTACTCGTAAGCTAGGGGCAATCACCTAGTTAATCACCTGAAGAGGGTCCTAGTCGTACTCATTAGGTAAGGGCTCTGACTTGGACCAACCAACCGAAGAAGTTCCCCAATGTTCCCTTCTGCAGACATACACTGTCATCTATATACCCCAGTCAAACGGCACCTAACGAGAATGGTGGGAGTGATGATGTCTGTCTACGGAGGCTCGAGGTTGGTCTGGACTGCGCACAGTCAGACTTGTCTGGGATGATGTAATATAAGGTTCTCTACACTCAGATATAGGTAGTATTGGAAGTCAAAGTGTGAGGGACACCCTAGTTGCAGTTGCCGTGCACCCAACCTAAAACTGATAGGTTAACCCGGCGTCAGAAGTAAATCAAGGGCCAGATACTCATTGATTTACGCCTAGTGTATACACGCACCGTCCTATAGGAAGCCGGAGGACTCGCTTCAAGAGTAAATGTGAATTTATGAACATAGGGCCAGGCCTTACATAGTAGGTCTATACCGACAGAGGTAGGCCTACCTTCCGTATTCAGCTCCAGCCACAGACAATCCCGACTAGCAACACTTCCCCCCACCAGCTAGAATATCTGAACAGGGTAGGCTCAGTCTCCAAAGACAAATGCACTGCGTATAGTGACTGTTAAACGGATTCGTCAGTTCGGTTTTTCATAAACTAGACTTAGTTAAATGTAGACCTAAATAATAAATATACTAAACTATTTCCAGGTGAAAACTAACTTCAATGTGGACGTCCAACCTCATCAAACCCACTGGCTGAGATCTCGAGGAGACTTTGTAGGTAGCCTCGGGAGGCCACGCCTGCAGGTGACTGTCTGCTGGAGGTAGGTAGTCAATAGGTAGTCCGCAGGTGACTTCGTAAGCGCCCGACTCTGATTGGGGAGGCCCCGGGTTCAAATCCCGTCGAGACCGGCAATCCCGACTGAAGTTTGTTTGAGAGGTTTTCTTCAGAAGCTAATGCGAATGTCAGGGATGAGTGTTCTTAAACAGCCATTAAGCATTTCCTAATTATACCATCTACGGTCTACCGTAAGATTGGAACGACTACTACTATTAAGTGGTCTGAACACTGTTAAAAACCCGTATTTATTTTGCAACTTTAATGTGTATCCCATCCATTGTTCGCAGCTGTCTGAGTCGTTGGAAGGCTACGCAATATTCATGCAGAAACTATCGCGGATCCCGGAACTACAGAAGCACTTGGAAGAGAGGAGATACAGGCGACGATCCGTAAGTCATGTTTCCTTTGGGTTTGTTCTACCAAGGTTTACCGAGATGTGTATGAGACATAATATGTTTTGTTTCTAGACCCCTCCACGAAACTGGCAATCTCTACGCAAACTCCCGCGAGGACCGACAAGTGCTGACCGCCCGTCATTAGAGTTTGATGGGTGCTGCGTTCTCTCGATTACAATTGGTTGACCGAACTCAATTAATAATCGGATGTGGCACGGCCGCAGTCATTTTATTATATTTTCGTGTCGTTGGAGAGGCGGAGATCGTAAATCTGTGCCGAAGCATCCCCAAGATCTGTTCGTTACCAGCGAGAGGATTTTCCGTAGTTCTTCTTGTCCCGAGACTTATCCGCCCCTGTCAGGACTAGTTTCCGAGGAATCGTTCTCGAGCGCCTCGTCGTCTCGCAGCTACCCCGCCGAGGAGTACAACTACTTCGGGTCACCCGGGATGGACCGCACCCCGCTCGATACCCACCCTCCAGGCGACAACACTCTACAGATCGTCGAACTCAGACGTCGGAACCCAGACATGTCGCCGTGACCTCGATCTGTCTTCATCCTATGAGGATACGAAGAGAAGTGAGCAGACGCGCGCGACTCAGATGTGTCACCTGGACAGGTCGCGCCCGGGGCCGCCGTCCGTGGCGACCCAGACGTGTCACCTAGACAAGTCGCGCCCGGGGACGCCGTCCGTGGCGACCCAGACGTGTCGCCTGCATCGCAGACCGCCGGACAGTATCTTCGTCGCACCCCCAATCACGGTGGCAACGGCCTTTCCTTACCCCTCACTACCAAACATCGCACCCGAAGACAGTGTCTCAAAGTATGCCATCAATCAGCAGTCGGACATTTATGAACCATACGAGCCCAGCCAAGACTTCCGGTTGACGCTAGGTCAAAGTGAAACCCCAAAAGTCACAACCGTCTCGAGGCAGACATCGGTGACCTGCCACCACCATTACCAACTACCAGAAATTCCTTTGGAAAACGTTTCATCAGTTTCAACCCAAACTGGCAAAGTAAAATCAGTGATCGCAACTCAAACATCTGTCGTCTGCCACCACCACTTTGAAGTGCCCGACAACGTATCCTCAGCCACGACTCAGACGGAGAGGTTAAGATCCACGGTTGACACGCAGACACCTGTGGTCTGTCACCACCACTACCTTCCGGCCGGCTCGCAGACCGAGGGACTCCAGGGCAACTCAGAGTGCGTACCACCGGATACTCATCCAAGACGGAAGTCCGTTAGAATTGCTCCAAGCAATAACAAACTCTCAGAGGAGAGTTCGGACTCGGACTACTTCGAGCCGAAAATCATCGACAGCAAACCATCGATGAAGGTAATGCAACAATCCAATCCAATCAATCTCCTTTAGAATGTTTACAGGTGGAACTGGTATATGAACAAACTTTTATTTGGTTAGAAAAAATTAAACTATATAACAGGTAGTAACGTTACAAATCATTGGACTTTTCACTGTTATTTACATAATAATATATTTATATAAAAAGTGATTTTATTATCACATTCATGATTCATTTTTTACAAACAACAATATTAATTCGTTCACAAACCACATGTTTATACAAATTTAGGACCCACCTGTGGCTGGATCTGTCCAGCATGTCTCCTGCCTAGGTTTGAGTGATGAAAGATGTAAAACTATCAAAGGTATTCGAGTGGAGATGATAGTGTAGTGTTGTTTCAGGTAGAAGAACACAGGTCCTACGAGCACGACACTCTACCTGAGATCCAGGACAAGCCGCGGCCACAGACGAAGTCCAGGCGTGATCCAGTCACGAGGGAGGACGCGTCCTACTCCAACTTCTGGGTCCCTGTTAGGTCGTCCAATGCGAGGACCAAGCCTGATAAGAGCAAAGGAAAACCAAAGAGGTTGATCATTGAGCGGCAGCCACAAGAAGATGACCAGTGAGGCATCACGAGTCACCACAGTCGTAGACACCCAAGTTGTATCAGATTTAAATTTCGTAAATAATGTGTAAACGAATTTTTTAGGAATAAATATTGCTGTAAGACATAAACATGCTGATGTTTTATTGTTGGTCTTGTAGCGACAGTTTATGTCTGTCGCATCTTGCGTCTGACGGGTCTACCGTTAGACGGAGGGGGCGTGAACTACCCCCGCGCACCAACCCCAGACATAGACCTTTGCTACACTACCCCCCGTTTCCAAAATGAGCCACGTCCGTGGCAGTATAACCCAATCATGTTCTCAAATGCCCACTTGTAGCCTATCTGGTTCCCGGACATTTTTATGAGGGTCACGACCACTATTTGGCTCGGCTTCCTCTTAACCAAGGGACACCACCCTGCTGGCCTCCAGGGGCTGGCTCAATGACTTGACGGCTTCCTCTTAACAAAGGGACACCACCCTGCTGGCCTCCAGGGGCTGGCTCAATGACTTGACGGCTTCCTCTTCACGACTCGTAGAAGGTTCTGCAGGATCCTGATGATGACCATTAGACTGCTCAACTTTCCTTACTGTTGTGGTAGAGCCAGAAGCAAGCTCGTTCCCTATCGTCACGAGTTGTGGGATAGTTTCCTCTCCTGATATGGCTTTAGACGATTGAAGTGTACCACTAAGCGTTTCCTTAGCAGGCGCCCATTTCTTCTAAACCCACCAGAGCCGATTCGAAGGTTACATCCGAGAGCTTCTTCCTTATGATATACGACCCAGCTGCCACGGTCTATGCAGCTTCCTTGTTTGGCCCACTTTCACCACTTCATATGTTAACGGTCCTGACCGGGACGACACGGTAGTGTCTTCCCAAGTCATTAGCCGGTTACGTACGCCTCCACCAAGATTGAGTTTGGATAGGTTCAATCTAGACCCTTTGGTAAAACACTTGATTGACATTTGAAAGGATCGTATCTTTTTAATTAGAGGTATGAAACCTCCGGTGGATCAGTGAGTATGATGATTGAAGGAAGAGGACAATAACACTGAAGTTAATTACATTTGTAATATTTAATTAATAAGATATTCATGATTATACACGTTTTAGAGCCTGGTTTGGTTATTTAGGTAAGAGTCTAACAATTTAGCTTGTGCTAATTTACTATAATCGCATCCCCTACATTCTGGGAATATTCCCGGCTAATAAGTCTAGGCATGGTTATACACAGTATACAATTATTCCCTAGCTCAAGATTACACAGATACAGTACAATACATAATAAGGTTTGAGTTCCACTCACCAGAGTTCACCAGCGTCTTATTAAAACACAATTAATGCTCAAAGGCAATGTAGAAAGTGAGTGAAGCTCCAAGAAAAACTGTAAGTGACATGTTGCTTGAAGAGCCTCAGTAGACTGTCAAGCCTGTGCCCATGGTGAGCCAAGAGCTGAACCAGAGAACCGAGTTGAGAGCGCTGCGTCCGAGAAGAGCATCGTGCTTTGCTAGCAGGCCCGCTCCTTATATACCCAAGCCCTAGCTACGTCACAGGTCTAGGCGTCGCCCACTTTGACCAATCACTGGCGACCGTCCTATCCTGGCTGTGTCAGACTTAGAGGTGCGTCCCATTAAGATGTAGCCTCGTGAGGGGCTCATGTAGCTCGTGACGGGCTCAAGTTATTATGTTTTTAGAAAGGAAGTGGTGACCTTCGAGGTCCCCTTCTAAACTGGACGGCGAGTTCTCAGTATTTAGCCAATTATATTGGATCTTGGGTGGTCTCGGCTTCGAATGCGAGCTAGGCGACCAACACCGGATGTGGCTTTATTCAAAGACTAATTGGCTGCTTTGTTAGAGGATTGCTCTAAAATGTATAACGAGTTAAGTTACTGTATGCAAGCCTGTAACCACTGGGTACAACTAGTTGTCTTTGCTTAGATAGTTGAGCAATACAAGGCACACACAACTGTGGAGACTTGTGTTGCTAAAGTTCAATGTCAAATTTGGTTAGTAGCCTTGGTGAGAGTAAGTTTCTAAATCACCTCATTATAAATGCTAGAAATAGACGCAATATTGTGCGTAGACTTGTAGGAACGAACCAAGCTTAGCCAAGCAAAATAGTTAGCTTGTTAACACTCTGGCCCAGTTAGGCTTATGTGCATACGTTGGTTGAATACTCGCATTCTATTTTGCTAGTAAGCAATACACACTAAGTAAAGAGCTAGTCAATGCATAGTGTACAAAGTACACCATGCACTAGTTGACATTGCTGGTAAAGCATAGTGCTCAAAACTAGTTGACCTTGGTTGAATGCCCGGCCTGTGTGCGAAACAACAACACAACCACATTCTTCGTCAGTAACCTTTAGATCGGCCAAGTTGCTAAATTACCTAATTAGCTATGCAGGAAGTCCTAAGAACGAACTAGCCTGGTCAACTATCACTACCTAGCTCTGTGGCGTTCATAGACCAGACCCACGCACATTCCTTGTCAGTAACCCTGAAAGGACCAGTTTATAAATGGTTTAATTAGAAAGGTAGGGACGGCAACAACACTATGTGTAGACGTTTGTAATATTGTAGCAAATTGGCATGTGTAGCTATGCTCACTAGGCCGGTTTGTTACACGATCCCCCCCCAAGCGTACGCGCCGCCTGGCAGCGTACAAAACGAGGAACTCTTAGTAAGTCCAACTCAAGTACAAAGTTTCGTGACTAAGTCATTTGGTGACCAGGTCACCTTATCAACAACAAATGAATTAAAAATAGATATCCAAACCAGATCAACTATAAATAAAATTAAAATTATTCCATTACCAAATACAATATTCACTCTGCAACCTGAGTCCCAACAGGTGGACACAGTACAATACATTAAGTAATACCAACCATAACAAAGTCGTATTAAATGAAAGACATGTTAAAGTAAACATACACAAAATGAAAACAATGAACCCACATGCAACCTAAAACACAACAGTAATACAATCGTATACTGGTAAAACTTAGAATAAAATATCGTTATCCAAGTACAATTCTTGCAATAGGCTGCAATTTGTTTAATTATAACCTGAAAAAAAACATTTTTTATTAAACCTAAAGGACACATATTATTTATACCAAGTCTGTATCATTTGAGGTGTTCGAATCTAGTAATGAAATACAAATTTAAATCACAAATATCCATCAAATGTCTCAAATCAAAAACGTTATCTCCCTTGTAATGTTGTGAAATTATAATTTGCTTGAAACTCTCAAACAAATAGTACGAATTGAATTAAACTTTCACTTTCTGACCTGTATGTCTTTAGTTTGTTACATCTCTTACGTGTCTGGTGGCTTCAAGCGGTCCACCATTCGTTGAAGAGCCACTAGGGGTATCTTTTCTGGTGCAAAGGGTGCACACAGTGCGCAGGGGCAGGCTGGGTTGACTCGGGTCGGGGAGACCTTGGGTGAGTCTACTGCCATGTCGGAAGTCGGCGATGCTCGTTCCCTGGGTAGGGTCTCTGCCTCTGACACGGAGTCCTCTGCCATTTGTTCCTTGGATTCCTTGGTTTCTACGAACTCCATCTTTACTTGGTGGTTGTCGTCCTCCATAGGGATCGGAGATGACTCGGTGGGTATCCTTCGAGCTCGTGCTGAGAGGGATGACTCCACCGCCCTTGCTGCGCTGGCCAGGACCTCCAGTCCCCTATAGTGAGGGACAGGAGTGATAGGCCTGTCTAGAAGCTCGGTTATTGTGGGGTCCCTAGTCGTTGATTCACGACGCCTGGGAATGGCAATACGGGTTTTCTTGACTTTGGGGAGGTCTTCTGTGGTGTCGTCCGCCCACGCCCGTTTGGGTATCTCTCGGGGAGCGCGCATTGTTGACGTCACTGGACGTCCCCACCCGGGTGACATGGTCGGGCTTGAAGAGGCCATTGGAAGGTAGTTGGAGCGTCTCTGTGGTTCCATATTTGCTGTGGCGCATGGTTGTGGACGTCTGGGTCCCAGGATTTGTCTTCCTCAGTGTACAGAGTCTCCCCGGGACGCGTGATTGACGTCGAGGTCCTCGTCGAGAGGTTCATTGCGGCCGGTTGGGGGTTAGGAAGGTTGACATTTGGGTTGCGGATCCGGGATCGGTCTATCGGACCGTAAGGCCAGAATGGAAAGTAGCCTGTCGGGACGGGAACCACTCGGGGTAGTCTGGTTGTTGGGTCTACCGACAGGGAAAAGACCGTACGTGGACCAAGGCGACCCTGGTCCAGTGTATAGTGTGGAACCAAGATCCATTCCTGGCCAGATGGGGATAATACCGGATTGGGTCCGCAACCTCTAGCGATCGGGGCGAGCGACCTCCATATCTCCGCCTGTGATCCTGTGGCACCACCCAATACCCCATGGTCGTCCGGGATTGGGGTCAGCGTCGGCATCGGTCGTCGAGGTGTCGGGAACTGGGGCGAGGGTGTATGGCCCCCTCGGTTCCCGAGGTGCGATCCAAAGCCGAACGTGTGACCTCCTCGGATTGGCGCCCGCGCCATACGGACTTCCGGGTTCGCAGGTGGTGGCCTGTTGCTAATCGTGATGATTAGGTTGTCCCCCTCTGCGACGACTTGTCGATACAGATAACCTTCCATAGCCTATTAAGTAAATATACATAAGTTAAACAAGTTAAGATAAGTTAATCATGTTAATTGTTCATTCCTAAGTGGGAGGTGGTTGAGGGTTTATTCCTTTCTCGTTTTCATAAAAACTAGTGGTCGTCTCCTCTAAGGTTGGAGGAGGAGGAAATTCACTAGGATACATATAACCATCCGGACCTTCATCAAATAGAGGTGGCGGGCTTTCCGGCCAATTCCCTCTTTCCATGTAGGTTGGGTTATGAGCAGTAAACCCTCCTCCTAGGTCCACTGGAGACTGACCATTCGACCTAGACCTAGTAAATGTTACTCCTGGAGTAGTCAAAGGGTTTCTTCCTCGTCTCACCAGGGTAACGGGTGTAGGTGGAGTAATTCTGATCTCCGGACTTGTCCTAGTTTGCGAGTTTTTCCATCCCTTCCCTATCATCCAATATAACATTCCTTGACTTATTATTATTACCGTTAACAGGGTTCCAATTATCCCATACAACAAATAGGGTGGTAAGAATTCTTCATGAAAGGTTGGATTAATGGGTTCGTGTTCCATCTTGGCACGAACCCATTTGCTTATCATGGCATTACTAAGGTACCTATCAAATCCTATTAGATTCTCTTTAATAACAAAAGCTCTGTTAACCAAGTGTCCTAAAGTAATTTGATACATTCTTAATTCCACCTTTTCGTCTTCCTTTGTAAAGGGTACCGGCCATCCTTGATAAGGAGTGGTACTATTTCCATGAATATTGTACAATTACAACAAGGTATTTGTAAGGTATATTGCTGTAAAATTTTCCTTCTCTTTCATTCTTAGCAATCTGTTGTTAGAACAGTTAATTCGAATTGGTAATGATTTTGTTAGAAATATCACTCCTGTGCGTGATATTGGATAAGCCCTTACGGCTTCTATTTGGTCTAGACATCTAGTAGGGCATTTGTTCCTAAGACTAGTCGTAGATCCTCCATGTCCTAATAAATCTAGGCATGTCTTTACATAGTTATATTGAAAATCTAAATTTTTCAAAAGACATAAGTTTTTTGTACTTGGTTGACACTCAAGTCGCATTACATCTTGTAATCTCGCGTTATTATTATTTATGAGTGCAATTCTATTATCAGATGGTGTTTTAACCATACATACTTGTTCAAAGTAATTTACAGGGATTGCTTCAAAATCCATTACTTGAATTAATGAGGGTTCAAAGTTAACAATTGGTATGAATAACTTCATAATTACCGTATTTTTAGAGTATATACATTTAACTAATGGTAATGAATAATATTTCGACAAAGACGTAAAGTTTATTGCCAAAAAGTGACCATTTGAAGTTATTTGTCCCATATTATCTCGTATCCATAATTGTAATGTGTCTGGAGACACGATATTTGGATGAAGTGTATTTGCTATACAGCTTTGATAGATTATATCTAATTTTCTTGTGTCCATCATCGTGGATAAAGGTCTTTCACAAGTAGTCTCACTAAATATTTCATTTAGATCAATTATGTGCCAAGGGTAGTTCTCTGCGTACCCTGGAACTTGGAAATTAGAAATAGTTTGACTTAGGGTCTGACTATTTAGATTAGATAGTCCGGGTGAATACAAATTCACTGCAGCGATTGATTCTATCTTATCAACGCGTTTTCTTTGGGGGATTGGAGTTTCCGTGACCCAATTGAATCCCAACTCATCAACATATGGTTCTGTTTGGCAGGCCACTTTACTTGTCATCATTATTCCGGGTGCTAACACTCGAGCGGGTAATTTTATTTTAATTAACATCGGAATTGCATTGTTGTATGCAACTACATCCGGAACTCCTTTTAAGGTTACCCCTGTGATTATTTTTATCCCTTCTTGCATTGATTGGGTGGCTGTCAACAAAGCACACAGGCTCGTGGTGACCATCCAATATTTAAATATCATTTTTTAAAGTGGGTGGTTTGTCTTTAGCTTCAATAAACTATCTATCTCCACAAGACTAGAAACTTAAAAACTGAATCCACAGAGTCGTTGCAATCGTTCAGTATGTTATCATCATCCTTAAGGTGGATTGTTTGTTATTTGTCTCATTAAAAAGGTTACAAACCCTTTTGTTTTGGCTTATATTTTGTCAGACATTCGTCAACATATTGACCAGGGATAGGTTTGTTTTCTCCCTTTCTAATGGCCAAAGCTGGTTTTAAAACACAAAGGACTCTGGGTTCACAAGTAATCAAGAGTCCTGGCTTCTGTTTAAAAATTAAAACAAACTCTCTGCAGATGTCTTCCTATCAGACAGCTAAAGAGGATGATGTGCTGTTAGTGAAATTTTCTAGTAGCGCATTTAAAATTTTCAATTAGAATCATAATTCATTCAAATTGAGCTAAATTATAAGTAAATTCTTAACTTCGAGCTGGTAAAGCTGAAAAATAGGGAACGGTTTTGACGTTCTCCTTCAACATACAAGGAAAATGTGAGCAGTCCCTGGCTCAAGCAAACCCGTTCAAACAGGCCCAAGAACCGTAGATTCTAAGCAATTTAGCTTTGCAGACGAATTATACTTTTATTTCGTAATTATTACTGGAAATAATCGCGTTACATCTTTTCTGTGTGTGGACATGTTTTGAAAAGCTGTTGTCTAATACCTATAAGGGTATCTTTAAATGAACAGTGAGTCCTTTCTCAAAGGTAACTACAGACCTTCAGGGCAAATGGTACAGTCTGGTTTTTTGGCAATAACAGATATGGGATCCCTACTCAAATGAGTGGTTTTGAGAAACACACCATCACTGAGGTTATTGCTGGAAAGTACTCATACTGTCCTGGTTGACAAATGAAGGTGATTTATTCACTCTTTATTTTGGTTAATTGTAGTTCACTGAATAACAACAGGTTAAATCCCGTGCGGATTTTTTAAGCTTCCGATTACCATAACGTCAGAACTTCTTATAGGCAAACTCTGTAGTAGTTATCACCACAAAAGCAAAGGTTTTCTATCTAGTTTCCTTTGTACCAGGTTATGTTCTATGAAGTAGAGTTCCTACCTCGGGTGGAAAGTCTCAATATTTCCTATCATGAATGGGAATCCATCATCTCCTCTTATACTATCTCCTTAGCAACTGATAAATGTCATAGAGCAGTTTAAGTAATGGTGCTCTAGAGATTGACCAACAGTTGGATTTTTATCAATTCCAAATGATGAGCATATTTTCATCTTTAGCCATCACAGAATTCTCATCTAACCGTTGTTGGGGCTAGATTTTGACTTTAGTAAAAATCATGGATTGGGAAAAACAATTATCGAAAGGCGCTGGAGTTCTACGAAGTCTCTCGCTTCTGCAACTTATTTGAGTCGAATTTATGCATAAAATCTCAAGTGAATATTCGCTTGGTTTAATACCTCTTGTTTCTGTTGCTATAATTAGCTTATTAATCCTGCTGCAAAAACCATCGACGGATGTGGTTCATTGAGACACCCAAGTCGTTGCCTAATTAGCGATATTTGGAATAAAAGTTAAACTGAGAGTTAGTGGATCATTAGTTTTAAATAACTGCCTTCTCTGAACATTGGCTTGCCTAATTAGCAACATCCGCTCGCATCTGAAGATGTCTGACAGTGGTCACTAATTGGAGTTTTTTATTAGCTTTCTCAACATGGTGCGATTGCTGCCTAATTAGCGACATCCGCTTGCAGATTATCTATTCGCATTTGTTTAGGTTGGAAACTCTTTGGTATTGAGCCAAATATGAACCGCAAACTAATTAGCAGTTCCTTTGTGAGATTTATTATTATGCAAATGTTTAGTGAAGAGTGCATCAAATGAATTTATGACAACTCCCATCAATATACGTCTAGTAGGTACTAACCCTGTAACGATTCTTATGACAAATTTTATGGGTTGTTGTATTATTTCAATACTCAGTCCATTACGAAATTTCGTTATTGGAGCAATCTGTTAGAAAACAGAAGAAAGAAGAGAATGACCTCTTAACAAATTTTTGTATTTGTATGAACCGATGATTCACAAGGAAATACAGCAATGCATTTAGCCGCTCAAGGAGGCTCTGAGGTAACTTTGTGTTTGTAGAATATGATTGGCATCAACAAGATCCCTACATTATGTAAATGCAGTTGCCATGTCGTACACAATCGTATGTTCTCTTTGAGAAATGAAATGATGTTTAATTTTTTAAGGATAGTTTGTCTAGGTTGATAACTACCTACGATCGCACATTTCTGAAGGTTGGGATTTGCGATGAGCTATTGTGCTTGATTCCTGAAGTTTTGTTACACTCCAGACTTAACCACTTCTGGTATTGTGGGTGGAAATAATTTTTATTTCCCCGTTCTAACCTGATAATAATGTTACTTTTTTTCTCAAGTGGAAATTCTAGTTGGCCTTTTCCTATAAAATAAAATAATTCCCTTTACCTGTGGGGTTATGATTCTCAACAATGTACTTGTGGGGAAGAAAATAAGGCATCACCTCATCTTCAATAAATGACAAAACGTTGACATTAACCAAGCATTCAGTGTGAGACAGACATTTGTTAGAACTGTCAGCCAACTGAGTATTGTTATTTCAACATACCTGGGTTTGAACTCGGATACCTAGATTTGATACCCTTACAACACAAAATGTGTCCCACCTTTTCCGTCCTACTTACTCTAATGTTGTCGGAATCATACTCTACCGTTTTATTGCTGTTCCAATTCAAGCAAGAGATTACAGTAGGGTTATGTACTGTGTGGTTTCATTAACCACTTTCAAAGTTTTGAATTCTTTTGTTTAGCTGTGTACTTCACCCGGTTCGTAGACTATTACAACAATTCTGTTATAAGCAATCAAAATATACCCTCTGATTTACTTCCACTACTACATAGTTCATGTGTGTCTGTCACTTCTGACAGTTACAACTATAACATCCTTACTAATAAGTTTATTTATGGTATAAACAGTATTTTTCCAACCATACGTGTTTGAAAGAATAATGTTGGTAATGTTCCCTTCGATGGAACTTTAATTATTTCAATATCAGTTTCATTATCTTGTGAAATTGATGTTGAAACTTTTCGCGTCTCATCCCTATAATCCAGGGTGTTTTTAAGTGTCTTTAATCACACTTGACTCTTCACACTGTCACTCATCTTCGTGACTGTGTACCTATCGTAAATATTCTTTATAAGGGAACTTCAATTACTTGCGAAGTCTATTTTAATTATTTTGAGTTAATCTTACTCACGGTTTTTATTTTATTTCCTTGTTTTAATGAAGTTTAAAACTGTTGAAAACGTCGACAAAGAAGTGTTGGTACCGAGGAATGACGATTCTGAAGTGGAACTGAACATGCTACTTGCAAGCGTTATCACTATTCTTTTTTGCATTAAGTAATTGCTCATTATTGCTTGCGTTCTTGGATTTGAACTTTGTGTTCCATTAAAACGAACTGGTCGGGAGATTTTGTGCTTCGGATTTTGGGGGGTATAAATATTTTATTTATCCACAAAACCAATGACAATGAACCACTCACGCTTATAATTGCGTAGAAGAAGTTCGTTATTTCTATTTCTGAACCGGAAAAATCATTTTAGTCACGTAAGCCGGTTGAAATTATGGGAACAACACATGTTGACCCCTCCTAATACAGTTCCCCGCTCTGTTTCTTGGTCAGTACTTCCTCACAAAGTTCTCGCAGTGTGCTTGTGATACCCAGAAGGGTGTGATTGGCGTATACGTAGAATAACACTTCCCTAACTGTGTATTTGTGCCAAACTCCACGAAGTTCGCAAAATTCTTGACTGTCGTTCACAGTCTTATACTTTCTTTTGTTGTTTAGTGGGGAAACCACGAATCCTCCAGAACTGACTCATTTTTCGTCCATTCAACTTAATTTTATTAATTTCCATCCAATTCAGTTTCACAGTGACTTTTCTTTTAAGCACAATTTCTTATCTACTACCCTTATCTCTTATTCTATCCATTAAAGTTCAAGTGTGCAATAACGTGGGAATGCGTTCTACCTTAACTTGACTTTCCGGATGATTTTGTAAACTTTTACTAAGTCCCGTTCGAGTGGTCTTATGATTCTAGCTATCCTGCAAAGCATACATAGACTTTTACATGCTCAAAGTGACTGGCTTTCTAATGACTTTATTTTACATCAATTGCTTCTAGCTATACAATTCTCATTTATCTTTGTACGCATAATGTTTTATAAACTTTTACTAGCTCAAAAGAGTGGTTTATTGATAAGTTACTTTTTGATCAACATTTGACAAGGTTTTTTACTCGCGATTTCATTAATCTATGAGCGAAATATTTGTGCAATATTTTCTTTACTTACTTAGTACAAATCGTTGACTTTAAGAGGTAACCTTATCTCAACATTTTCTACTTGCGTCGTTGTTTATTAATCACTTACAATACCTAATTGATGCCCAGGTCTCGACGTCGAGGAGACAATCCAGGAATTCTGTCTTTTTTGGGTTGATCAGACCTTTGCATGAAAAAGACAAAACCTGGAGTCACCTTCGAAATCGGGTGTGCTGCAACATTGATTCCTTTAAACAACTTAAACATTAAAGATTAGTTTCACAATTTTCAGAAGGATTGTGACGAGAGCTGCAGACTCTCTTATTCACAATTACACTCCCACTTACACCTTAATTTCATCCATTTCTTTACTCGTTTAATACTTATTGTAATCTGCCATTTAACTTTCACGTTCAGGGAAGGCGTCGATTAACTTAATTTATGGTTAACTGCCATTTGACTTTTAAGTTCAGGGAAGGCTTTGTTAAAACCATCTCAGGGTCAACTGCCATTTAACTAAATTAGTTCAGGGAAGGCTTTGTTAAAACTACCTGACTTCTCTCACTGAGGCATCTCCTATCCTACACTTCTCTGGCTATAGGGGAGGAATTGATACTACAACAGACTGCTATACGTACCTAATTGTTTGGTCAGAACTAAATTAGAGTATGCACTGTTAGCATCTTAGTCCCTAGTTCCGTTTTACATGCGGACTGGGCATTCTCGCAGAATTTTTTATACTGCTAGTTTCCATTACTCGTGTACCTATTTTTGCAATTTCAATCTCGTAAAATCATCGAGGTATTTTACGTATTTAATCTTACAAGTCCCAATTTTCTGGGTCGTTATTTCCACTATTTATGTGTCGGGTAGCTCGACTACCTGAATGGGTATCAGTACCCGTTTTATATCTCCATTGAGAAGCGCAAACAGTGGCCTCCTCTGTGGGTGACACTGAGTGATTTATATCAGGGGTTATCAATGACTCCCTTTCCTCTAATTTTCTTCTAGCTTTACAAGCATCCCTAACTTGCTTCTCTTGAATCTGTCTACATTTACTTTCCCTTATGGTAGCTCTATATTCTCTCAATTCCCTAGCGTAATATACCCATGCTATCCAAGCTATAGTAATAATTACACCGAATATACAAAGTAAAGCAGCTATATCTAAAGCGAGGTATTCCCCTGGGGTAAGTTCCTCTCCTTTAACTGTACCAAGTGGCCATAGCCGTTGCAATAGCTATCCTGGGGTGCCGTTTCCATACAAATATCATCCCAATGGTAAGCGCTGTGTTCCACACATAAATCCAACTGGTATGTTTGGTGGTGTGTTCCACGATCTTCGTTATTGTCTCAGGACCTATTCCTGATTGTTCTACTTCAACAATTTCTGGTGGGGTTAGATTTAGAAACGGAATTTGCCACGTCCAATTGTGGTTTAAACATTCTGTCAAGTTCGTAAATACTGGCATTGCATCTTGTTTGGTGGGGGATATTTTTAATTTATGCAATTTTGACCATGATGCAGGTATTACATGAGTAGCTGAAATAAATGATTTTTCAGTACCGCATGGGTATTGTGGAGAGATTTCTAAATCCTCCCCTATTTTTACTCCGCATCTACAGGGAATGTGCAATTGCAAGGCCCCTGGTTGATCTTTCAATGGATTGTCAAAAGTGGTAATGTTTCCTTCGCAATTGAAAATAATCGGCTCTACGGGATGCGTGATTACATATGTTTCGAAGGCTATTTCACTAATTGATAGTGCATTCCCGGGTTGACATTTAAACACGCAATACTTGCTGAGTTCAGATATGGTTGCACCTGTGAACATTCGTAATGGGCAGACTGGACCCTGTTCAGTATCTGAGGTGTACCTGGGTATGTAACATAATCCGTCCTCATAAGGTCGGCAATTTGCTAAAGCTGTACCCGCAATTGTTTTTAGTTTGTCTCCTGACACTGCTAAGTACGTGGTATCGTGCATAATTATGCATGTATCGTTTTTCCACGCGAATGGAGTTGTAATCATTTCATATAAATCCCATGGTAATCCTTTTGACCTAATTGGAACTTTTATGTTTACAATGATTCTACTCTTATCCATGATGCAATTAGTAATTTTAAGTTTAAGATAATTTGATGCCTTACTTGGAGGTATCACCACTTCGTAGCCATCTTCCTTTAAATTTTCATTTAATTTTCGCAAGTCTTTTGTGAACACAGAAAGTGGTATCATATTAGTAGGTAATAAATTACCTCTACAATGATTTATTATCTCCCTTCGTTGCAACAGTTCTAAGGTTTGTAGTTCGATTTTACTATCCTGAAGTACATCTTGAATTACTGTAAGCAAGGTGTGGTCCATGGCTTCTTGTAGGGTGGTAGTAACATGATACAGATTTCTGAATTGACCGCGAATTTCCTGGAAGACTCTGGTTGTTTTTGCGTTATATTCCGCAAACGCTTTATTTGTGTCGTTTATCCATTTATAGTCGCTTCTAAGCGCGCTACGTAATTTGCTAACTTGCTCTTTAACCCCATTATTATCTTCAATTAGACTATCTAAACTGCTTTGAGTGGCCACACTGCAACACCAATTGAGAGCATTGGCGATGAAATCATGCCCTACGCTTCCTTCCTGTATTTCTGAAAATCCTAGTTTCCTCCTCTAACGCGGTTGATGCATTTAACATTTTTCCTTGTATTTGAATTTGCAACTTTTGTACGAGACTCATTATTTGACAGTATTCTTTGTGTGTAGTGTTAGCTGGACATTGAAGACCCATAGAATCTGGTGCAACCCCCTCATAGGGTAACCATCTCATTTCATAAGTTATGGGAATACTAGATTCATATCCAATGCTACTGGGTAATTGTTTCCAATAAACACCTGCTACCACCTTTACCGCATACTGGCCCGTCGCGGACTCCGCGTCCCTCACGACGTGCATGCCCCACACTAGGCATCCCAGCAACAGGAACACCTTCCCCATTTGAGAACTTCTTTTCCCAACCTACCAAGTACAAGAAATGTGTGGCTTAGGAATAATCTTCCTCTGTGCTACACAACATGTACATTATTTGCTACTTATTCTAACTAGGTTTAATCTCTTTTTCTTTTTCTTTTCCTTATGTTTTCTGGTTGCCTATTTCTATTCTTATTTACACCTTAAAATCTACCTTAAATTTATTTAAATACTAGTTGCATTATTGATCACTTCTATTTACATTTATTTTAACAATGTATGTGTCTGTGGTTACTTGTTTCTGTTTCTCAATTGCCTATCTGATGGTACTATGGGTGGCTTCGTTTTCTTTGGGGCTGGTCCTGGTTGTGCATTAGTATTGGAGTTCAGGTTAAAAGGTTTGCATTGATCACAGGGACAGTCTAGATTGACAATTACGTGCGGTTGATGATATGGAAAGATGCGTGACACGTGTATCACTTCCGTTTTGGCAGCCATTGTTCGCCCCTTCCGTACGCGATAAGTAACTGGTCCCATTCTCTCCATAATCGTAAATGGTCCATGATATCGGTGCAGTAATTTTTCTGTCAACCCTACCTTTCTTATCGGGGTAAAGACTTTTACCTGGTCTCCTACCTTGTATTCTACGTCCCTATGTCTGTCATCATACAAGTCCTTGTTCTTGTTTTGTTTTATCTTTAACCTGTCTTTGACTAGTTCTAATGCCTCCGACATCCTATTCTGGCAATCGATAGCTTCCTCGTTTGAAATGGGCGGTGCTAACTCTGCTTCTAGGGGTAGTACCGGATCTCTTCCAAAAACGAGTGCATATGGACTTACTCCCATAACGTCGTGTCTGCTGCTATTATACGCAAATGTGACGGCGGGTAGAAAACTTGACCAATCTTTTTGATCGGTTGCCACGAACATACTTAACATCTCTGCTAACGTACGGTTAAAACGTTCAGTTAAGCCATTTGTCTGCGGGTGATACGTAGTCGTTACCGCCGGGCGTGCCCCCATACTTCGCATTAATTGTGTAACCATGGCGGATCTAAATACCGTTCCCTGATCGGACAAAATCATACGAGGCGTACCGTAAACACATACAATTTCTTCAAATAGGAACTTAGCTACCGCCTCTGCGTTTGGGTCGCGTATAGCCTTCGTTATAGCGTACCTAGTTGCATAATCTGTACATACTATGACATGTTTATGTCCTCTATTACTACGTACCATAGGGCCTAATAGGTCGATCCCAAGATGCTCAAATGCATTTTTGTTATCAACATAAATAGGTTGCATAAATCCTGCGGGTTTTTGATTTGCATTTTTTCTGCTTTGACAATCTGGACATCCTAGTATGTAGCGGCGTATGTCGCGTCTCATACCTATCCAAAAACATCTACTCATGATCTTGTCTTGGGTTTTATTTATGCCCAAGTGTCCCGCGGTTACGTGATTATGGTATTCATACAATGTATCTTGTTGCATGGATCGCGGTATACATAGTAAGTACATTCGTCCTTGACCTGTAGAGTTTTTATAATACAGCAGCTGATCTTTTATCACAAAGTTTTTTGCTTGGCGTTGTTCAGATGCGTTTCCTACATTGGGGTCATTAACTACGTCTCTTATGCGCTTGAACACATGGTCAGCTTCCTGCCTATCTTTCATTATCTGTGGGTCTAACATATAAACTAGTACTTCTTCTGCCTCTTGTTCTAATCTAGCTTCTTCTGCTTTTATTTCCGATTCCGTTGCGCCTTCTTTATGCAATGCTAAGGACCTCGACTTAATGCGTCCGCATCACAATGCGTTTTTCCCGGATTTATGTTTAATCGTATATGAATGATCCTGTAGTCTTATTGACCAACGTGCTAATCGTCCACTGGGTTCTTTAATGACTTTAACCAACATAATGCATGGTGATCGGTCACTATGTCTATGTGGTGTCCCCAAATATATGGACGGAATTTTATTAAACCCATAAATGATTGCGAGCGTTTCCTTGGATGCAATGTCATAGTTCTTTCTGCGGGGTTAAGGTTCTAGACACATAACCTATCGGATGCATTTCCCCTTCATACTTCTGCAATAACACACAACCTATTCCATAATTGGATGCGTCTGCATGCAGTTCAGTTACTTCCGACTTTGGATTGAAGAACGTTAACACGGGTGCAGTGGACAAAGGCGGTTTTTAAGTCATCAAATGCTTTTTGTTCGGCTTCAGCCCACACAAAAGGGTGATTCTTGCAGCATAATTGATGTAATGGTCGAGCTATAGTACTGAAGCCATCTATAAATTTACGATAGTAATTAGCTATACCTAAAAATCTTTGTACTTCCTTAACTTTTCTGGGTACCTTAAATTCCTTGACGGCCAAAACTTTATCTTCGTCTGGGAATATTCCTCGGGCGCTAACTACATGTCCTAATACCTTAATTGTTTGGTAAGCAAACTTGCACTTTGATGGTTTTAGTTTAAGGCTGAATGCGCGTAATCTTTGTAACACATGTTCTAGACGAATCAATAGCTCGTCAAACGTTTTCGCAAAGATAATAATATCATCGAGGTAGATTAAGGCTTCTTTAAAATTAATATCTCCTAGTACTCTATCGGCTAACCGTTGAAATGTGGCTGGAGCCGCAGCCAATCCAAATGGTAGGACATTAAAGTGGTATAATGCTGATGACGTTACGAAAGCCGAGTACTTTTTAGACTCTTCGTCAAGCGGTATTTGCCAATAGCCGGCATTCATGTCCAAACTTATGAAATACTGATTTCCGCCAAGATGGCTTAACAAATCGTCAATTACGGGTAGGGGGTACGAGTCCCCTATGGAATGTGCATTTATTTTTCTATAATCTATGGCAAATCTATAACTTCCATCCGGTTTTTTAACTAACACCACTGGTGATGAATACTCACTGTTTGAGCGCGATATCACACCATGAGCTAACATTTCTTTGACTTGCGAGTTTATAATCTCTTTCTCGCGAAACGACACGCGATAAGGACCTGTTTTAATTGGTACATCATCTTTAAGACGAATTTTATGCACTGCTGCATTTGTTGTAGTTAGCTCGGATAATTGACTTGCAAATCTATCCTTATATTGCGTTAACAACCTCTTTATTTTTGCGATTGCTCCACATTCAAATTATCACTTATCTACATCAGGTAAATAAGTTGCCCTTCTCTACCATGACTGTGGTACCTCGAATATAGTTTGAGGGTGGTTCGATTGGTTTATAAAATTCACGTATGTCTTATGTTTCCCATGCAGAGGTCTAGTGCTTATGTCTATTTCCTTCTGCGTCATAAGTTTAGTGTTTCTTATGAATTTAACCGTGTCCTCGTCCTCTCGATTAACCACTGCTAACATGGTGCTATTTGGACCTATTCTTACATCTTCACTATTCTTCCATTTCATAGGCTGGGTTTTCCCAAGAATGTCCCCGATCAAAACTAGAGGGTTAACCATTTCCTCTGGTTGTGTGGGGTGGTTATCTTGTATAAGTTCATTAACCTTTGGTTGGTCGCATAATTCATTTGTTTGTTTAATTAAATCGCTTTTCTGTTCATTTTGAACTAATTCGGCCGAAGTTGTTAAACGTGTAAATGTTTCTGCAATTGCAAAGGGGATACAAACTTTTTTGGATCCCACCATTAATGTGAGTGAATTATTGACGTAATTAATTTGGGCTTGAAACTTTGTTAAAAAGTCCATCCCTATCACCACCAAAGGTGATCCTTCATTAAACATTATTACAAAATTATGTATAAAATTATGTTCATTAAACTCCACTGTTATGTCAGATTCTTTATCTGCTCTTAATGGGTGTCCTGAAATCGACCACAACATTGGTGCTAATTCAGTGTTTCTTAACTTATTATTAACATCTAACATTTTATTATGTATAAGTGACACTGCTGCTCCTGTATCTACAATTATTGACACATTCTTATGATTATTTATTTTTCCAATTACTCTTGTATTTCCTTTCGCCCCTATTAACATTGTTTCTATTGGCAACCTTTCCTCCTTAACTATCTCACAGCCATTCTTCTTACTT
Source organism: Sweltsa coloradensis (assembly GCA_024449915.1). Lineage (NCBI taxonomy): Eukaryota > Metazoa > Arthropoda > Insecta > Plecoptera > Chloroperlidae > Sweltsa > Sweltsa coloradensis. The sequence continues at coordinate 350,656 of JAMZAV010001100.1, forward strand.
TGATGTAGTAAGGTCGCCCCTCTTAGTTTCCCGGTAATTGTCGGCCATTAACATCTGTAACCGCGTAGCATCCAGACGTGGTGTGACCAGTTCGTTTGCAACGTTCGCATACGGGCTTTCCCCTAGTCGTACGCGAATTCATAGGGGCATTGTTACCTCTTACACTAGGCCTAGAATCTCTCCCGGTATTCCCGTTTTGTGGGGGCCTAGAGTTTCCAAACTGACTCCTGGGCTGACTTGGTTCCCCAAAATTCATGTTATCCCGGCGTGGTCCCTTGTCCCTAGTTGGGTTTCCTCCAAAATCCCTATCATGGTTGGGTGGACCTCTGTCTCTGGGTAGACCAAAACTTTCAACATTTTTATTATGGTGGGGTTGACCCCTATCTCTGGGTGCCTGAAAGTGATTCTGATTAAACGTATTAACCGGATTATCATTATTACCAGCATTGGGTCTGCCTTGATTGTGGAACAGTCGGCGCTGCCTAAAGTTGTCCCTATAGTTCTCCTGTTTTTCTTGTTTAATAACCTTTTTTACAGTTTGCTCTATTTTTGTAAGTAGATCTTCTTCCTCGGGTTTAGATGGACTTAAATAGTTAGTACTGCTCGTAGGTATGGGGGTATTTACTGCGATAGCGGACGCATTTGGTGACCTTTCGTCCCAGCGATTCCCTATTATTAAACGCGCATTTTGCAATCTTTGCATGTGTTCGAGTACTTGATCTGGTGTAGTGAAATTAAAAGGCGCCATCTTATCGATATAACACGGCAACATCCCTCTTATGATTTGATCCTTCTTTTCTAATTCTGTCATTGCTTCGTTGACTTTGTGACACAAATCGATTTTATCAAAAAAATATGTTGTAAACGCTTCATGTTCGTGTTGCACCCGGTTTCTTAATTTAATCTCATTATTCTCCTTGCTGCCAATCGGTTCAAAGACTTGCTTTAACAAAGTTAACACTTCTTTGGCTGTGTGTTCAGGCTGTATTTTATTTTTAAACCATTTATAGGCTGTCCCCTCTAAATATAATTCAATATTCCTTCTTTGCTCTGCGGCGTTCCATTCGTTAAACATTATGGCTTTTTCATATTTTTGTATAAATTCTGCTACATCTTCACTTTGGAGGCCAGTGAACACAATCGGTTCGTACCTAATTGGTCGGCTCATTGTGGCTGGCAAGACGTGATACTGAGGGGTTCTGTCCTCGTCAGAATAATTCAATTCTCGCACAATTAAATTTGGGGTTGAACTTTCGTTGGGCGTTCCCAAATTACTGTTTATAATGTTAGGCGTTGTGGGTGGATTTGCTGCTATACTGCTGGGTGTTTCTGCACTGCTAGCTGGTGTAGGATTAGGTGCTATCAATGGGTCAATTACCTCGTTATCAATTGTTTCTGAATTATTTATTATATTTCGTGTATTTGCCTGACACCCTGACGGACCTGGTTCATTAATATTATCGTAATGAATATTATGTTCACTTGTAGCTGAATTATTTGAGTTTTCTACCAAATCTGGTTCACTCTCACTGTCTAAATTTCTGTCGTAATTAAAATCTTCTATTGGTATTCTATAGTTCACACGAGTATTGTCGCGAAAAGAATTATTTGGCACTTGTGGTATGAATTCACTATTATCTGAATCACTTGTTAGGTCTGCCTGTGCAATGTGTCTACTAGTCTCAATATCTATGTCACTTACTGACTCAACCTCTATTAATAGCTCGGGGGTATCCCTAATATTTGACATGACTTAAAGTAAAAACACTGTAACATTGTTTTATCTCCTCTTTCATTCATCTCATCACTGAATTCCAGGATTTAATACTTGATTATTTACCCGGCAAGACTCCAACATGTGTAACGGTCCTGACCGGGGACGACACGGTAGTGTCTTCCCAAGTCATTAGCCGGTTACGTACGCCTCCACCAAGATTGAGTTTGGATAGGGTTCAATCTAGGCCCTTTGGTAAAAACACTTGATTGACATTTGAAAGGTATCGTTATCTTTTTAATTAGAGGTATGAAACCTCCGGTGGATCAGTGAGTATGATGATTGAAGGAAGAGGACAATAACACTGAAGTTAATTACATTTGTAATATTTAATTAATAAGATATTCATGATTATACACGTTTTAGAGCCTGGTTTGGTTATTTAGGTAAGAGTCTAACAATTTAGCTTGTGCTAATTTACTATAATCGCATCCCCTACATTCTGGGAATATTCCCGGCTAATAAGTCTAGGCATGGTTATACACAGTATACAATTATTCCCTAGCTCAAGATTACACAGATACAGTACAATACATAATAAGGTTTGAGTTCCACTCACCAGAGTTCCCAGCGTCTTATTAAACACAATTAATGCTCAAAAGGCAATGTAGAAAGTGAGTGAAGCTCCAAGAAAAACTGTAAGTGACATGTTGCTTGAAGAGCCTCAGTAACTGTCAAGCTGTGCCCATGGTGAGCCAAGAGCTGAACCAGAGAACTGAGTTGAGAGCGCTGCGTCCGAGAAGAGCATAGTGCTTTGCTAGCAGGCCCGCTCCTTATATACCCAAGCCCTAGCTACGTCACAGGTCTAGGCGTCGCCCACTTGGACCAATCACTGGCGACCGTCCTATCCTGGCTGTGTCAGACTTAGAGGTGCGGTCCCATTAAGATGTAGCCTCGTGAGGGGCTCATGTAGCCTCGTGACGGGCTCAAGTTATTATGTTTTTAGAAAGGAAGTGGTGACCTTCGAGGTCCCCTTCTAAACTGGACGGCGAGTTCTCAGTATTTAGCCAATTATAATTGGATCTTGGGTGGTCTCGTCTTCGAATGCGAGCTAGGCGACCAACACCGGATGTGGCTTTATTCAAAGACTAATTGGCTGCTTTGTTAGAGGATTGCTCTAAAATGTATAACGAGTTAAGTTACTGTATGCAAGCCTGTAACCACTGGGTACAACTAGTTGTCTTTGCTTAGATAGTTGAGCAATACAAGGCACACACAACTGTGGAGACTTGTGTTGCTAAAGTTCAATGTCAAATTTGGTTAGTAGCCTTGGTGAGAGTAAGTTTCTAAATCACCTCATTATAAATGCTAGAAATAGACGCAATATTGTGCGTAGACTTGTAGGAACGAACCAAGCTTAGCCAAGCAAAATAGTTAGCTTGTTAACACTCTGGCCCAGTTAGGCTTATGTGCATACGTTGGTTGAATACTCGCATTCTATTTTGCTAGTAAGCAATACACACTAAGTAAAGAGCTAGTCAATGCATAGTGTACAAAGTACACCATGCACTAGTTGACATTGCTGGTAAAGCATAGTGCTCAAAACTAGTTGACCTTGGTTGAATGCCCGGCCTGTGTGCGAAACAACAACACAACCACATTCTTCGTCAGTAACCTTTAGATCGGCCAAGTTGCTAAATTACCTGATTAGCTATGCAGGAAGTCCTAAGAACGAACTAGCCTGGTCAACTATCACTACCTAGCTCTGTGGCGTTCATAGACCAGACCCACGCACATTCCTTGTCAGTAACCCTGAAAGGACCAGTTTATAAATGGTTTAATTAGAAAGGTAGGGACGGCAACAACACTATGTGTAGACGTTTGTAATATTGTAGCAAATTGGCATGTGTAGCTATGCTCACTAGGCCGGTTTGTTACAATATGTTAACCAGACGCGATCGCCTACGATACATGGTGTTCCATGACAATGCCTGTCATAGTTTATTTTTTTAATGCGTTGAGAATTGAGATGCTTGAAGTTTTTCCCGGGCTTTCGCATGTGCTTCCTCCAGTGTTGCTTGCAAGTTATTTGTGTATTCCGTACTTGTGGTTGCCGGCACTGGTAGACCATACATCACATCCAGTGGCAACCGGATGTCGCGACCAAACAACATGAAGTGTGGGCTAAATTTGGTGGATTCATAGACACTGGAGTGGTATGCTAACATCACTTGAGGCAGATGAACATCCCAATCTGTCTGGTGATCATTTACCCATTGACTGAGCATTTCCAGCAGAGTTCGATTGAATTGTTCAACCATCCCGTACCCCTGGGGATGATATCCCGACGTCCTCGTCTTGGTTAGGTCTAGAAGAGTACACATTTCTTGAAAAAGTTTAGCTTCAAACTGCCGTTCCTGATCACTATGGATCTCTACTGGTGCACTAAAACGACAAATTATAAACTCTGAAACTAGTTTCTCCGCCACCGATGATGCCTCCTGATTAGGAAGAGCATATGCCTCAGTCCATTTAGTAAAGTAGGTACCCAGGAACGATTTTAGCTCATTGGTATAGACCAATTGGCGATCGCAGCTCCTTTTGTTGGGTCAGTAAATACGCCTTTTTGTGAAATCACATGTCCAAGGAAGTTTACCTCTTGTTTGAGTAGTTGGCATTTTGAAGGCTTCACTTCCAACCCCACTTTTCAAAAACGCTCAAACACCTCTCTGAGATGCACCAAATGTTCCTTAAAGTTCCTTCTATATACTACCACGTCATCAATATAAACCAAAGTCGTTTGCCATTGCAATCCGAGAAGGACTAGGACCATCAAGCGCTGGAAGGTGGGCCCAAGGTGCTAGGTCCATTGCAGAGACCATATGGAAGTTTTGTGAACTCGAACAACCCAAATCCTGTCGAGAAGGCAGTTTTTGGACGGTCCTCTGGGGAAACTTCACATTGCCAATAACCTGACGCCAAGTCGAATGCCGAAAACACGTGTGCGACACAGAGGGTATCTAATATGTCTTCTATTCGGGGAAGAGCATATGCATCCTTTCGAGTTACACCATTAAGACGCCTGTAATCCAGACAGAATCTCGTTGAACCATCCCGTTTCTGAACTAGCACTACCGGAAAACTCCAGGGAGACATTGATGGTATGGATGACACCCTGGTCCAGCATCTGGTTCACTGTCTGCCTTACCGCCTCTCGACGGTGAATGGGTATCTGTCTTGGGGGCTGCCGTATTGGCGTTGCATTCCTCGTATCAATTTTATGATACGTAAGGGATGTACGACCGAGATCTGCTGCTGAAGTGGCACACACGTCCGGGAAAGACTCTAGGAGAGCTTTTGAGCTGAGCATGCTTGTCAGGAGTTACATGAGACAAATCGAACAACTGGGAAACTGTATTCTCTCTCTTACCCTCGTCTTCTACCGAACATACTTCCTGGGGTGGCGCCCATTGAATAAACTCCCCTGCTTTAGTTCCCTTATGGAGGGTGATAGGGCTATCAGGAGGATTTAATACCCTCAACAGAAAATTCTTTCTGTTCCCAAATGCTTAAACTCGTGCACCTAAGAGCCCCCACTTAGAAAAATTTATTGAGGGTTCCAGAAACCCCTCACCATCATGTGAGTGGGAAAGAATCCCACATACAATCATCTCATGGTACGGTGGTATCACCGTGGTACTTTCTACAGACACATGGCATGCTCCTCCATTCCTCTCTTGATCTCCTACTAACGGGGCGACGGTGTCACCGATCCGGAGCTGTTGTATAGAGAGTAACACGTCCCCTCGATACTTGCGCAAGAAATCTGACCCAAAAATGCAGTCATGCTTTATGCTTTTAGGAACAATCATAGGATGGGTCATGGTGTGTGTACCAAAAGTGATTTGTACCTCACCTTGACCAATGTTTGTGTTTTTTTTTTTACATTCATAATTCTAAAAGATGGTTCTTGTAATGACCTACCCCAAGTCGCCATCCTCTCCCAAATAAACCGTAGCAGCGACACTGCGGCACCAGTATCCACCAAGCAGACTGCCTTAACCTCGCCCAGAGAGCCGCGTACATATGTAGCCCCTTCGCCTACCTTTTGTTTACCTCACCGCTCTTTACTCTGGGTGACTGCACTCGGCTCGACAACCCTGCTCAAGTGGCCGGCTCACTAGAATTTACCAGTTTGCCGGCCCCTGGTAGTTTTCCGAGTCCCGTCGTTGCTGTTGCTGCGGAGCTGGTGGGCGACACTGGTTGTTGTTGTTGTTGTTGTTGTTGTTGTTGTTGGGGTACAGTTGTCGTTGCTTGCCATGGCCAATAGCCTGGTGGTTTTTGACCTGTCCCCCTGGTAGTTGTCCCCCTGATGAATGACAGACTCCTGGCTGTTGATGTGGTTGGCCATACCCCCTATAACAGGGCATTGTGCTTGTCCATGCCCGCTTTGTTGGCAGGAGAAGCAAATGATTTCTGGCATTGGCGTTGGTTTGAGTTCTCTTGAGCCTGGCTTCTCTGCTGTGATAGCAACTGTTGCATGGCATTTGTCATCGCCTGCATTGCTAAAGTGTTAGCTTTTAACACCTCCTCCAGGGGTGTGAGGTTGACCACTGAAGCAATGACAACAGGTGTGACCCTCTTCTACTCGCACATCAGGTTAACTTCAGGCTATGAAGTGCCACTGTGGCTGCTGCCTCCAACGAGTGTGGGCACGCCTGACGTACCAATTGCCTCAATGATTGGGGATTTAGAGCAGCTACAAACTGCTCCATTGCCAGTTCATCTCGCGTGTCCACATCGGCGTTTGGATAGGCTTGTGAAACCAACAGTTTTATGTCTCTGCGCAGAAGCTATTTTGTGTAGGTCCACACGCTCTATTGGGTCTAGCTTTGCGCCTATAGCTTTGCAAAGCGCAGAGAATTTCTTTTTCTTTTCATCAGGCATATTCTAAAAAACGGGGAAATAAAGCAGATAATCCGTTTATTTGTAGGTATCAATACAATGTTGCGAAACTACAGCTGCACTCGCGCTCACCATACATATAAAGCATAAGCAAATAAATTAAATTATCCTCTCGGCCCCGGCATCTCCACCAAAAACGTAAATTTAATTTCGTTCGCGAATTCAGCATCGCAGTGAATTTTTTAAAATAATTTAAATTTTCTGCACAACATTACATAGTTCACATAGGACAAGTCACCTCTCTTTCGTTCTCAATAGAACACAGTATTCTTTCTTATTGTTAGCACGCCTGGCTCATTGCCGGGTAACCACTCCGTCCTTCCTGGCAGAACTAAACTTCTTGTAAATAGTCTTTCAAATGCAGTGGCTGGGAGTATCATGGCTCTACTCAACTATCTTGGTAAATATTGTTATATTCTAATTGCTTATACGACCTAGGACTGACAGGAGGCTATCGCTCATGTATGCCTTCTGTGTCAACCAAGGGTTAGTTAGCAAACGAGTCCACCCCCACCACCATCCACCACTGGGCCGGGGTAGAATTTGGGCCAGACCATGGCTCTGCTAATCATATAACATTCGAAAACCCCAGCTGGTAAGCATAGAGAAGTATATTACTCCCCGAAACTAGAGGCGAGCTCTGGCGGTCGTCATTGGAGACCTTGCCCCCTTCCCTTAACGACCGCGACGTCAGAATCCCCCCTTTCCTCCCCCCTCAACCGTAGCTGGTTCTGACCAGCACGGGATTTTCCTCCCTACATAGTAGGCTAGAGTAGCGCACTACGACGTAACGGTTGACGCGCCCTTATCCAAATAAATTTAACTAAAAATTAAGTCCGCCTCCAGAAACACGTTTTTCTTAATCCCACCATACTACGCTGTTTTCTTCGCTTTGCACTCGCGACAAATATCTCCCTCCCTCCCGCTTGGTGAACCGTGTCGTTCGTGGGTGAGGGTGTCCGGTATAGTAAACACCGGCATTAAGGGGTCATGTTGGTGCACTTGGGCTTCTTTTATTACCAATAACATTAACAGATCAGTGTTATATCTTGTTTGTTATGCTGCTTTCCTTAAGCTATTTGACGGGACGAGAATGGGAGGGACTTGGTATCTGCCTGCGTGGGTGGAGGACACAGACCTGACCATCCAGAGTAAGCCTGCGTTCTTGCTGTGGCTTCTGTACCGCGGGGCGGGGTGCAACATCACACCCGTGGCCAAGAGGATAGTCTACTTCAAGGTACGACCCTGTATCCTGTACCTGCCCTGTATGTATCGTGCGTTGTCGGGCGGCTTCAGAACATTCAAAGCATAGCCATGCCAATATGTCACCTGCCTCGTGAAGTCCCTACCTACCATAAGGCACAAGAAACAAATGGATAACAAACTACATTGTTAATTGTTTTCCAGAATCACCCCCCAACAAATGACGAATACTGGCATGCATTCAACCGACCCGTTTATCAGCGACATGCGCTCAAGATGGGAAACGGTGGCCACTCTCCGAACTACAAGTTCCACAGCTTCGCCATCAACGACGGTTCCAACGAGTGGTCGTCGCTTCCGAGCCGGGACATCGCTGTTGCGCACCGGCCGGGCCCCGACATAACGCGGTCTCAGTACAAGGAGATATGCTACACCCACGTGATACCGCGGTCCACACCCCCGCACACCATGCCGCTCACGGAGCAACAGCACATGGTAAGAGGAGGACCCATCTTTGAAGCGTCGTGACGTATTGTTGTCAGTGAAATTTTTTCTTCAAATATATAACAATACATGCTCCGTGATGTGTAGAACCGAGTTGTATGGGTTAGCCCTTGCCCCCCAAGTTGAGCCCATTTTAGGCTCTTTTGCCGTCAAGATGAACGACTGACTCGATGGTAATAGTTTGAATGGTGGGTCATTCATCCAAATGTTTTCTCCTGGTGTGGACGTGTTGTGCGTAGAAGGCCCCGCACAGTTGCACACCTAAGAATTGTTGCTCTAGTTGTAATCTATGATGGGTCAGGAATAACCTCCATTGTACTTAATACCATTGTTAATACCAATGACACAGCCCCAGTACCAGTACCAGTACTAAAAGCAGAGGTGACACACTAAATCTGAAAACGTTTAAATGAAGAAATATTTATTTCATTTGCAATTAACTGACAGTGGTTAATGTCTGTCTTCTCCTGAATCAACTTGATGATCGATGTTGGTTCAAACGTCAGTTTTGTGCAACCTCACTATTTTGTGTGTGCAGACGTCCCAGGGCTGCCCGGGACTGGACCTGCCCGTGGAGACCGTCTCCCCGCCGCGCACGGTCTCGATGCTGACTCCCGACGGTCGCCAACGCCCGCTGGTCGAGACCCAGATCTACTCCGTCTACCCCTCGCGAGCCAGCGCGACCGCGTTCCGTCGCGCGGCCGACGCGGACTCGAGGGCGACGCAGACGGACGGCGCTCGCGCACGCGCACCGGTGCTCGTCAACATCGACGAGTCCCTGCCGAGGATCGAGACGCGCGACGACCTCGCCGTGGCCGACGAGTGCGTCAGCCACTACTGGAACGGGCCGGACCACGCCGCGGAGTCGTACCCCGAGCTGCCCAGCGTGCCGGACTTCCAGGCGGAGCGGCAGCCGAGAGCCGTGTACGTGTTCAACCAGCGGGCCGCGCCGGGCGGGTTCAGGACGGCTGCTGCGCGCGCAGAGGCTCCGCGCAGCCTCAGGGAAGACGGGGCCGCAGAGCCAGGATTCATGCAGAGATATTCCTCCTACTTCCACCTCCCGATGATATATTTCTACCACTATTGAATACGCACAACTGTGACATCTAAAGAGAGAAAGACATCTACGGGTCGTGAAAGCCTACAACATCTCACGCACAACTGTGCTTCAGGCAACGCCTATAAAACAACATTCGAATCATTACCTGACACTATAACGTTAAATTAAAATTAAAACTAATTTTCTGAGCCGTAGAATATACCCTTATCGACTTTATTGTGTTTCTATTGAAAGAAGGTCAATATTGATTCTAAATAAAATAGCTTGTGCAATTTTGAGCAACACTGAACAGTCTGTATTGTATTTCGAATTGTGGGCCCGTTGCACAATGCACAGTGTGTTCAGAGTATATTACATGTCACTTCAAACTTCAAAGGCATACATAACCATAACTAGGAAAACGCCAAAGCCGTTGTAAGACCAGTGAGTGAGTCATGTGTTGAGTACCCGGGAACATTTTCTTTCTTCCCTCTACTTAAGGCCTCTCTAGCCTATATAGAGTGGTGCATAATGGCATTACAGTTGACTTGCCCTTATACCAACTAAACTCAAAACTCTATTAATCATACCTATATAATTATCAAACTTCAAAGCAAATGTTCCCGGGTACTCAACACATGACTCGCTCACTTGTCTAACAACGACTTTGGCGTTTTCCTAGAAATGTGGAAGACCTAGGATCAAACCCCCGGTCGGAAAAGATTATGAAACATGTTTTGAAATGCATACAATATTTTGGAAAACATAGCAAGTACGAAATACGAGTAAAGATTGCAAGGTTTACTCAATCTCCCAGCGCAATTTCGGGGAACCTTGACCGTGCAAGATTCGATACACCTTGGTCACTGCTGCATATAATCACAGCTGACAAAAATGATTCGATAAAAATGACTTCTTCAAAAACAAAAACAAATTGTCGTTAAAATAAAAACTTTTCATTTTAATTTGTCAATTTATTATTTCTTGTAGTAGTCCGTGGAACAAGCTGCTAAAACTATAGGAACATTTCAAGTCCCGGGAAAACCCGCACCAAAATTTAGGAGCAGGTAAAAGACATATTTTAGAATGTTATTTTCACGGGGACACGCATGGAAGCAAATAAGTCACCTGTCATGGCGTCCACAAGATGGCCGCCAAAATAATTCTTAAAATTGCTGTAACTCAAGAAGTAATCATCAGATTTGGATAAACTAAATTGTGTTTTATTCGGTTTTTAATGCTCTACAAAAATGTCATCAGAAATTTTACCGTAAATACAATAGTTTTAATTATATTTATATATTATTACAATGTATTGCAATTATAGCACTTTTTGGTATATATCTAATTATTTATACGTAGAATTCGACAGATTGTCGTAAAATTCTCAGACTATACTAAAATAACGCCAATTAATCCAAAATTAAAAGTCCCGAAACAAATTCCTGTAACTTTTTGATTAAATAATTAATTAAATTAAGCATTAATTAAATCTCAATTAAAAGTTTTCTTATTCACGTACCAAAGTCACGTAGTGTATCACACAAGAACAATATGACCACAATGAACCACACAAATATTTTTTCTAAAAATTAATTCCAATCACTTTCCTATTAATTCAATTAATTCAGTTAATTCAAATAATGACAATAATCTCAATTAATTTTATAAAATTAACACAATGTAGTCGACCTTGGGAAATCATTTTAAAGCAAGTTTAAAGGAAAATAAATATAATGAAAAAATTCATTGATTAAATTAATTAATCACAGAATTAATTACATTTTAGTTAAATTATCCCAAATTTGACATATACATTGTTATGTATACCTAAAACTCGATCGATCGTCATAAAAAATACACTACTTTACTGACATAATGCAATGAATCCGAATTGTCATGTCCCGAAACAAAATTCCTATAACTTACCGATTAATTAAGAAATTAATGTAAGAATTACTTATATCTCAAAATTTGGGTTATTGTCACTCAATTAACACATACAAAATGCCAACAGAAGTATCAAATATAAACAATGCAAGTATAATTTAAAAAATTAATAGTCCCAAAATTAAGTTTAGGCTACTTTTTCTGTTAATTGAATTTCCCAAAAAATTATTTTCCTGTAAAATAAGCATGCAAATGGTTCCCAGTGTGGCTGTGTTAATTTTACACAACACATGGTGATTATATCAATTAATTTAATTCATTCATTAATTCAATTAACGGGAAAGTAGCATGAACTTAATTTTGGGACTATAATTTTTTTAAATTATACTCGCATTGTTTATATTTGATACTTCTGTTGGCATTTTGTATGTGTTAATTGAGTGACAACAACAATTATTGAAATATAAGTAATTCTTCAATTAATTTCTTAATTAATCGGTAAGTTATAAGAATTTGGTTCGGGATATGACAATTCGGAATCATTGGCATTATGTTAGTAATGTAGTATATTTTTATGATGATCGATCGAGTTTTAGGTATACATAACAATATATATGTCAAAAGTGGGATAATTGAACTACAATGTAATTAATTCGGTGATTAATTAATTAAATCAATTAATTTTTTCACTTCATTTATTTGCCTTAAAACTAGCTTTAAAATGATTCCAAGGTCGACCACATTGTGTTTATTTTACAAAATTAATTGAGATTAATGTCATTATTTTTAATTAATTGAATTAATTGAATTAATAGGAAAGTGATTGGAATTAATTTTTGGAACTAATATTTTTTTGGTTCATTGTGGTCATATTGTTCTTGTGTGATACACTACGTGACTTTGGTACGTGAATAAGAAACTTTTAATTGGTATTTAATTGATGCTTAATTTAATTCATGCATTCATCAAAAAGTTACAGAAATTTCGTTTTGAGACTTTAAATTTTGGATTTATTGGCGTTATTTCAGTATAGTCTGAAAATTTTATGACAATCTAGCGAATTCTACGTATAAATAATTATATGTATACCAAAAAGTGCTATAATTGCAATACATTGTAATAATATATAAATATAATTTAAAACTATTGTATTTACGGTAAAATTTCTGATGACATTTTTGTAGAGCATTAAAAACCGAATAAAACAATACCTAGTTTATCCAAATCTGATGATTACTTCTTGAGTTACAGCAATTTTAAGAATTATTTTGGCGGCCATCTTGTGGACGCCATGACAGGTGACTTATTTGCTACCATGCGTGTCCCCCGTGAAAATAACATTCTAAAATACGTCTTTTACCTGCTCCTAAATTTTGGTGCTGGTTTCCGGGTTTGAAATGTTCTAACGCTTGTTCCACGGACTATAGGAGGTTGCTTGGTCATTGACTTTTTAGAGTTCTCGTAATGACCAAATCAATGGCCAAGCATTTTTTATGATTTTGAGTTTAAAAATTTTACTTTTTTACCACTAAAATGGTTAGCTTGGCGCTCGTGAACATGCGAAATGATCTTACTTCTTTTCAATACGAAACTAGGAAGGAAGAATGAAAAGCTCGGCTCAACTTCTATATCTCACAGCATTCACAGCCGAAGACTTTTGAAGGAGAGCTTGGCTGCCGTTTTTTCTTTACAAAATTTTTGTATTTGTGGGTAAATTATTCTTAGTGCAAAACATGCAGACCCTAATCTTAAGATAAGTTTATTTGAATGAGCTTCCCAATTTAATTTGTCATCAATGATTGTACCGAGAAACGAAATATTTATAACCCGCTCTACTTCAACGTTAATTATTTATCTTTATTTTGGGATATGTTTAAATTTGCCTTTTGGGGTAGATGAAATTGCATGTAGTTTGTTTTAGATATATTCATCGACAAAACATTTGCACGTAACCAAACTTGAATCCGCTCAGCGCCCACTTGTGCTTCTACTCCTAGTTTTAAAAGACAGTCTGTTACAATTAATGCTGTGATGTCATCAGCAAACAAGGCTAGTTTAACACGCATCATGTACATTTGTAGGTCATCAAACATTTATGGCCCTAGCACTGAGTCTTGTGGTAACCCCCAAATTCCATCCAATCTGAAAAATAATCTGTATTCATTCCCTTTTCATTTTCATGCCTAATTTGACTTTTGCTTTCGATTAACGATTTGTAATGTAAGATTTAAACCATGTAATGTTATACCCCATTACACCATTACACCCTAGACCTCAAGTTTTTCCATGAGGATCCCGTGGTCAACGCAGTCGAAAGCCATCTGGGCCCGGGTAGAATTGGCCCACAGCATAACTCTACTAATCGTACAAGGCAATTCAAGAGAAAAAGTCCACCTCGCAAACATCATCTAGTAAGAGAGGAGTGTAATATATTACTCCTCGAAACTAGAGGCGAGCTCTGGCAATCGTCGTTGGGTCCCTTGATGTCCCGTCCCGTCCCTTGACGACCTCCCGACGACGATGACAGTGACACAACGAACGATGACAAAGACGATGACGACCGCGACGTGAGAAAAACCCCCTTCTCCCCTACCCGTGTCTGGTTCTGACCAGCACGGACCCCTCCTCCCCATATCCCCTAGGCTAGAGTGGTGCATTATGAACTAACGGGTGACGCGCCCTTAATCCAAATAATAATTTTTAAAAAAAACATGTTGAGAACTAGATATGATTCATTTTTATCCAGCATGGCTCTGCTAATCGTACAATGGCGATTCAAGAGAAAAGTCCACCTCGCAAACATCAGCTAGTAAGAGGGTAGTATAATATTATTCCCCGAAACTAGAGGTGAGCTCTAGCAATCGTCGTCGGGGACACCTCCCTCTTCCCTTGACGACCTCCCCGACGACAATGACACTAACGAACGATGACCAAAGACGATGACGACCGCGACGTGGGGAAACCCCATTTCCTCCTCTTACCCGTGGCTGGTTCTGACCCTCCTCCCCATATCCCCTAGAAGGCTAGAGTGGTGCATTATGACCTAACGGTTGACGCGTCCTTAATCCAAATAAATAAACCAAATTTAACCACTGTTTCAAGTATTTTTGAAAAAATCTGTAGGAGTGACACTGGTCTTATAGTTATTTATTACTTTTGTGTTATTTTTTATAAATTAGTATCGGTAGTAGTCTACGTTGATAATGTAAGTATTGTAAGTGCGAGTGTATATATTGCTCGGGTCCGTGACCGCACGGCAGTCGCCTGTGGACGAGTATAGTAGGCATAATCTTGGCCCCGCGATGTACCAAGGTAAGGAGCTCGCATGACAACAGTCGCAGTCAATCAATTCAATCCATGTAAATGTAAGTGTACATTCAGTGACGGCATGGTAATAATATTAACACCAACACGTTTCATTTCGCA